>JANSVA010000217.1:18927550-18964380 GCA_025504915.1 Erythroxylum reticulatum
TGTACAACAATTACATGTGCAAACAAAAATCACTATTTACTATGCATGTGCATATATGAATGCATGCATATGTCGCTGCACATTTAAACACTCCTAAACATGACAATTTATCAATATACCCTTCCTATTGGTGAGGGGATGTTACACTTTAAATGACATTTGGCACCATTGGATGATTGACATGTGGACAGGTTTTGTAGATAACTAGTGGCAACATCTTAATTAGGCAAATGGCTTTACATGCATTAAGACATTTGAAGTTAAAGAGGTAAGGGATTTCTACACTTGATAGCATGAATTCATATAAGTTTTATGATACCTAATTTGGCCTAAAATATGTGTTATGATGTTGAACATTAGGTGTTGGAAAAATAATTTTGGTTTGGCATATGTTGTTTCAATTTTAATTTATGAAAGATAAAGATTGTGAGTTGCTTACTGAGTGACTTTGGAATTGGTTCTGGACAGAAAATTGATTTGTAATTGAGGCATTAATAAGGTGGAATTAAAGTGGAATTCATGAATTTTAGTGAAGGGGGTGTTGAAGGTGTAAGATGTGAGTTAATTGTAGTAATTTCACTGAATAGGTTTCACTATACAGACATTGGTATTTTGGCCATTAGTTGACCTGAAGTTGTCCAAATCGAGTGGTTTTAATTGTAAATTAAACTAAATACATAGTTCTACAACTTTCATGAAGGAATAAAACTTGAATTATATCCTTAAGGGTCTTAGAATTTAACTTAAAATTGAGTCTTGGCTTAGGTTGTAACACTACCTAAGATAGAAATCATGTCCTATTGTTATCAGATAAACTATATTGATGTAAGTTGAATCACACAAAGTTTCTGCACAAAAGTTGTAGCTTATTCTCTTAGTTTTCAATTGGTATAAACTTTGTAATTTTTGGGTACTGGAATTGAGAGATATGAGTTGTGCAACTTTGAGTGTATGATTATGCACTAGCCAAAATTTCGAATGTACTCAGTCTGTAATTTATTGAGTATAACTTCTGGAATATTGAATCAAATTGTTGAACTATAGTTCATTAGAAACTTAAGACATAAAGGAATATTTGTCTAGAAGAACACATTGTTTAAAAGCCTCAGTTTCTATGTCAAAATAGCCATACAAATCTGACCCGAAACATATCCTAAGAAAATGTGGAATAAAAAAAATGCTAAACTTGGTTGTATAATTGTTGACATATATACTGTTAGGACTTTTAACAATGGTTTCATTAAAGGTTAAAAATGAACCTATATAATGTTAAATTAATGGAGAAAAAGATGATTGAGATATGGTTTACTTATGGAGGTAATTACTTAAAGAATGTGAGATTAATTAATCTTATGTTTATAGTTGAAAGGAATGATATGTTTAAATATGAATGTGTTCTTTTGAATACCAATGTTTTTCAAAAGGTTTATGTTATATGAATTGAATATGATTATTACAAAATGGAACTTTGTCTCATGTTTTGGAATGTGTAAACACAAAATGCCTTTAATGGTACATCATTGCAAATGATTATGCTATTAGGCAAGATTAGTTGGATGTATATTTATAAGTTTAATTTGAGGAAAGTGGAATAATGACATAACATCTTTTGCTTGTGAATGTGAAATCTAAAATGAAATGTTTTTAAAACTGTCAAGTTCTAGTCGTAGGTAAATAGGCATGCCTAGAAGGGTCAGCAGCTGCTCCTGTGACACTTCGGTGTCTCCTATCTTTGACACTTCGATGTCATTTTTTAATGAGACTTAAGTCTCTCTTATTTTATGATACCGATCACGGTATCTCCTGTATTAGTCCTATTACCCACTTCTGTAAAAAGGATTAACAGACTAACTTGTTTTGTGTTTTGATATGTTCAAGTCTGATATAAGTTAAGTTTAGTTCTGATGCAACTAAATGTTGTATGATATAAATAAGATTTGTTAAAATACTTTAAGGTTTTGTTTTGTTTTGTGATTATGATATTTTGTTCGGATATGAGTAAGTTTGAAGCAAGTATATTATGTTCTGATGCAAATGATATTTGCAATTAAAGGTTGTCTGAGATTTGATATGATTTATTGTATGTTAATGCTAGATGATTGTTAGAAACAATCGCTGGATTGTTTGTGTTTAGTTTTCCCCACTAAGCTATATGATTAGCACGGTAGATTTTGCCCAGTGTAGGTCTTGTTAAGAAGACTTGATACTGGGACAATATCATCCGCAGTGGCTAAGAAGATTGAGTTTTGTTTGGACAATATGTATACTTGAGTTTGTTCTGTTTTGAGTTGTATTTGATAAATGATGACTTTTGAATTTGTTTGAAGGTTTGTAATAACTATACTACAAGATGGATTGGGATTTAAGACATGTTTGTATTAAGTTCAATGTGTATAATGTATTTTGTTTGTAACTCAACTTAGAATGAAATATAGTGTATGTTTATGTGAATTGCTAAAGAGGGAAGATTTAGAATACTTTGGTTCGTTTGTACTGTTTGTGTGGAATCCATATATTCTTCTAGGGGCTATTAGGTCGATTTTGTGTCAATGGAGTGTCAATTCTAGACTGTCTTAGGGATGATTACTCTCTCTCAAGTTATAATCATTAAAACCTAAATTATAAAATTTGCAATCTCTCAATTCACAAATTATCCAAAACCTAATTAGATCTGAAGCATTCTAATAAACTATTGGAACATCACACAGGATCTCTCTCCATACAATTATCAATATGATTTATTGAGTTTTTATTAAATTGCGTAACTCTTATTAATCCGATTTAATCATTTTTCATTCAGTTACGCTCTCAGTTTATTATAGAATTAGGCAAAAACGTAATTAAATCACAAAATTTATCCAAATAACACAATTAACTAAATTATCATTAAATCAAAATAAAATCCTAAAGGAGAGTTTAAAACATCACCAATATTCAAAATCCTATCATCATACCATCCATCTCAATTTTATACATCAATAAAAATGAAATGAAAAGGAAATACAACTTGGAATAGACAATGGAAGGCAGCGATGTCAAAAAATCTCTTGATTCGAGAAGCACATCGAGTCAACTTCATCTTCCTCTTCTTCCTCTTTCTTTCTTCTCTTTCTCTCTTTTGGTATTCTCACTTTAGGGTTTCAATGGTGGCTACCTTGAAGCTCCCTTTCTTTGCCTCTTTTGTTCTTTATATACTAATTTGTGTTTTGGATAACCCTAGGATTTTCTAGGGTCTGAAAGGTTTAAAAACTACCTCGAAACATGAAGTTCGTGAAAGTTTGCTCAACATAAGCCATGAACGTGACCATGTAGGCTACGATAATAGCTCAAGTCCGAGCCTTTTGTCATAATCGTGGGCCAAATTTGGAGCTTTTATCACGATCCTAGCATGCAGGTCATGATCATGGGCCAAACCTGGAGCTTTTGTCACGATCGTGGCCTGATAAGCCATGATCATGGGTCGTTATTTTGGCCTGAATGTCTCTGAAACTCCTTCATTCTTCAATGTTAATCTTGAAGTACTAACAAATTCATCAAGGTACCTTAAAAATATAATATTTAAGCTCAAAAGCTAGTACTAACCCTTAAACTACTTAAAACATACATAATTAACAAACTAACACAATTTCATCCTAAACACATACTAAATAATTGAATTAACGACTAAACACATATCAAACTATGCCCTAAAACATGATGTAATTTACACTTATCACATAAGTTTTTAATCCTCAATAGAAAACTCTAAAAGTTCAACTAAAGGGCAAGTTAGTAATGGAATGAGGTAAACTAAAAGTGAATCACAATCTTTATCTAAGAAGTTAAAAAGTGCTTAGCGTCAAGTGAGCTTAAGGAAGACACCAACTCAATCAATCAATGCAACTTTAAAACCTATTACAAGATTAGCTTCATCTATTGGGAGAACAATAATAAGGGCAACAAAATCCACTCAAAATCAATGAAAATTTGCATCAACCATTGTCATTAACTTTATTCAACTTCAATAAATGAACAAGAAAATATAAGCAAAGAGCCATCAGAAAAATAGATTTTTCAAAAGATAAAACTTAAGATTCTAGAATCTTATGTTAAACATTGAGTATCCAATATGATGTGAATTCTGAAACATATGATGGCTTTAACTTCTACTTATTTATTTAAAATTTTGTGTTAGTTTCGATTTTCATCATATTAATGTTAGTTCTTATGCTAGTTATTTTTAGTGGTAGCATGTGTCAAGAATGAAGTTAATATGTCAAATTATTATTATTTTATTAAAGTTAAGTGTGATTATATAACTTCAAGTTTTTTTAAAAAAACTATGGATTATCCGATTTAAATTGTAGTTTATGTATTTTGGTTAGCTTTGAGTTGAAATTGTTCGACTTGTGCACATTAAGCATTGCTTCAATTTGGTATAACCAATTGAAATTGTTTGACTTGTGCATTTTTATATAATAGTCAATGTTTCAATTTGGTGTGACTAGTTTAATGTATGATATAATATCTTTAACAACATATTTAACTTATGTTATCTTTATAATTAAATTTGTTTGTCCATTATCAATTGATCAAATTTGAATATTTTTTAAGCATAAGAATTTGAGCATATATAACACTAAGCTAAGGGCCTCATACTACTATATAGATCATACATGCATTAGATTAATCAAATATATACAAATGATTCAATAAGGAAACTTCGAGGTACGAGGACTACCAAACGTTACAATGACCTTCCATTTCTAATCCATATTTTTTACCCTATCTATCTCATCATACATTTTTCTAACTTAATAATACATATGTTTATTTTTTGTTTTAACAAGATCAATATAAAGAACATCTAACTAATGATCAAATCACAAGACAATTATAACCTATGCTTCTTTAATTTTATATTTTCACTCTTACAATATTGACATTTGGTTGGAATTTCTTCAGATGCTTTGTTAGAATCCCATGAAGTTGAAAAATCTAGTCGTTGAAAAAGTCACACCATTTTATTTTATCTTTTCCGTTGAAGACTAAACATACTATAAACCTTCTTTTTATATTAAAATATGTTTTAGAAACTTTTATGACTAAATCAATGTTGCATTTGCAAATAATCTTCATCTTCATTGGGATACGCCCCATGTGAAGATAAACAACTACTTACTAAATATCAATATTTACAATGCTCCATTAATCACATTAATAAATTAAAAATACAATACTTTGAACCGAGTTGCCCAAATTTAAAAATTAGTACATTTAATTAAAAGTTTTAAAATATTGAACATTGAACTAAAAAAATTTATAAGATTTAGCTTTTTAATTGGCAATCCCATTATATAAAAGTACTTTCAAATTTATCCTTTTAACTATTGGCTATAATATTTACTGCATTTTAATTAAATTAATAAAAATGTACTTAATTTTAATGTAAATGCTTATTACGTCTCGAACTCGAGTTCACTTACTAAACTCATACCACTAGCCAATAGTAGAACTCGGATCTAAGCTTACCACTAAGTCAAGGCTAACTACTAGAAATAGAGAAACTATATATCTAGGAAACAACAGAATCCATCTAAATAAAGTGTAGCTTAATCCTTTCCTAGGTCTTTAATATCCTTCTCTTTCTACTCCTCACTTGAAATATACAAAATTAGGTAGCACATTGTTAAATAAGAAAGGTCTAAAAGAATCACTACCAACCATTATAAGCATGAAAAACCATAACACCGTGCCTAAATGGTACTACTAACCTCTTTAAAATACCTACTAAGGAAATAAGTTATGCCAATGCACCATTTCAATAAATCATACTAAATGCAGCTTTGTGGTGCCAACTAACACAACACCTTGTACATGCCTAAGGTAAACACAAACTATTTCACTTTGGTTAACAAAATGGCACTTGTCTCATTCTGGTACCAGCTAATTTGTCTAACCAATAGAATGGTACTTGTGTCGACCAATTCGTTTGGACCAACGGGTTGATACTTGCCCTAATCTAGCCCTAAACAATTCACCTCAGGTGGCGAATGGTACTTGTCTTACTATGCACAACGATAAAATAATCAACCTAAAAGCCCTAAATGGTGTAAAAATTAAAAGGTCTCATAAATCTGCTTCCAGAACAAAAATATCTACCTATACATTCCTTGAAATACGTAAAAGTCAAGAAAATACTAACTTGGATTGTTGTATGCTCCTTTAAAATAGCTCTTCATATGGCCTTTACTCTCTCCTTTGTGTTAACGTCAATTTTCAATAGCTCAGCTGTTTTTAAAACTGATTCTTAAAGGGTTCTGTTAGCCAGTCATTTTGTTCATCTAGCCAAGTATCACCTTAGGGAAAATAACGAGCCACCATCATCTAAAGGGTTGGATAATTAATATTAACACCATGTGTCTTCTTAAAAGTTGTAAAAAATTTTATTTTAACTTCTAATAACCTCTTGAATCTCTTCAACCTGATATTCCTATCAAAAGTTACGATCAAAATGTCAAAACGGTGATAACAAAATAAAATCCAACTTTTCTTTTACCAAATTCTCTTACTTGGGTTATCTATCAAGTTTTTATAAAATGTACACATTTCTCACACCTTTTCATAACTTCTTGAGTTATTCTAATTTAATTTTCTGATCAAACTAATTCTTAAAATACTAAACAGTGTTCGAGTTTGACAATATATCTATACTAAAAGGCCTCTTTGTCACATTCTCGTATTGGATTCAATTTAATTACATCTTACATTATCCTAACAATTCCACAAACTCAATAATTTAATCATACTCCTAAAATTCAATCATAAATTCATAATAAAAATAAACAAGAAAATTTCAGGCACTCATTATTTTCTTATAAATACCCAATATTTTTCAGTGAATGTGAATATGAAATTATTTTTTTTTTCAAGGAAAACAATGGAAGATGATTTGGCCATGTTGGCAATGTTGTACGGTAAGTGATCATCCAAAATTTGGCTTTTGTGGCAATTTTCGCTACTTTGTATAGTAAGTGATCATCTAAAAATTCCAAGCATTTACGCGGAATTGACTTGACTTTTGCGGCATTCCAACCCACCGACTGGAGTTAGCAGCATTTGGACCTTCTCTCAGCAATTAGGAGGTCCTACAATGTACATTAACCCCACTTGAAGTTAGGTTGTAGCAATCACATCCAGGAAAATTCATGGAAAGCATTTTTCTTGCTTTCATACTTCTCCCCAGGTCTTCTTGCTGTCTGAATTGTTGCTAATCCAACTTCAACTATCTATAAGCACGTTTAGCAAAAGGAAAAGAAAAACCTTGCAAATTAAGAAAAAGAGCTTTCGTAAGTGAAAAACAAAAAAGGATTAGGTCTATGGACCTATTCATTGGACTTTATTTATGTGACTTTTGTTTCAGAAAGTCTTGGTCTTGTCTTTAGCAAGAGTTTGGGTTGGGAAGAGAAATTTTTTACTGGATTGTTCTTATTCCATTATGTTCAATTAATTCATGATTCTGAGGTGGAGACAGTTAATGAAAACGTGATGGCGCCATTAATATTTCATCACTGTGAATGGTATAAGGTACTTCAAAACTACAATAACTTCATAAAATGTCTCTTAGAAACTGAAGGATAATGGAAACGACGTGCTTTACTGCAAAATTCCAAGAGAAAATGGAATGTAATAGAATTTTCAAAGTGAATGCTGTCTAAGAAGAGATTCAACTGATATGGCAAACCGAAGTTGACGACCATCGGAAGTTAGTGGTCTTCTGCGTAATTGACTAGCATTTCTGGACGAACCAAGATGGGCAGCTTCGTGATAGATAATAGTAACTTTTTAACTAGCTTATAGCTAATGATACTATAAACTTAAGTATAAGCGTGTCAATCGCTAAAACCGCAACAAAACATAATCCATACATGCAAATGCTGGCTTTCCATGTAAACTAAACCCTCTGTTACTTTCTTACGATCTCTAACTCTCCACGAATCTGAAAATGGAAAGATACACCAGCATATTCCTCTTTGTATGGCTGGTATTACACTCATTCCTGATGAGCCCAGTCTTGGCAGTGGTTCACTCCAACTTCACTGATGAATCTTCTCTTCTGGCCTTCAAGACTGGATTGAGTTTGGAACCGAACAACATCTTGGTTGGCAATTGGAGCACTGCCATCAACTTCTGCAACTGGTTTGGTGTCTCTTGTAGCAAACGAAGACAAAGAGTCACTGCTCTAGAACTTCCTAACATGGGTCTACGAGGCACCATTTCTCCTCATATTGGTAACCTGTCATTCCTTGCTTCACTAGACCTTAGGTACAATGGTTTGCATGGCAATCTACCACATGAACTGGGCAATTTAGCTCGCTTAAAATTGTTGCTGTTGGGAGAGAATCGTTTGGCGGGATCAATCCCGCCAAGTTTATGCGGCTGCAAGGAATTAAGAGCTATTTCTTTAGTATACAACAACTTCAGTGGTGGCATACCGAAAGAGTTGGGCATATTATCAAAGCTCAATCAGTTGTCTCTAGGTGGGAACAATCTTGGAGGCACTATTCCACCTTCTTTGGGCAACATGTCAAATTTGTGGTTATTGGGTTTGGAGGGCAATGGTCTTATCGGTTCAATTCCTTCCTCCATATATAATATCACTTCACTGCTAACCCTGTCTCTTATGAACAACTATATATCGGGCTCCTTTCCATCGAACATATGCCATGTATGTCCATACATTGAAGAGATTAATGTCTCCAACAATAACCTCAGTGGTCGTATCCCTCCATCAATAAGTGAATGTAGAGAACTTGTTCTGCTCGAGATAAGTCTTAATAGATTCAACGGACGCATACCAGAGGAAATTGGCAGCTTACCAAACCTTCGGTTGCTGTATATTGGTGACAATGACATAACTGGTATCATTCCTCCTCCTTTAGCTAACTTGTCTAGCTTAGTTTATTTTTATGCCGGAAATAACCATATTCATGGAATGATCCCTGAGGAGCTGGGGCGGCTATCGAATTTATTGGAGTTAACAATGGGAATAAATGGCCTTACTGGTGTCATACCCCAAGCAATTCTCAACCTTACCAATTTGCAGTTCTTATCCTTACCCTTCTGTAACCTTTCTGGTAGCTTTCCATCAACTACTGGACTTCACCTTCCTAATCTTGAAGAACTCTCCCTGCAGGGGAACCAGTTCAGCGGAAAAATCCCATTGCACTTGTCCAATTCTTCAAAGCTCACACAACTGCTCTTGCAGAACAATATGTTCACTGGACCGGTGCCAACAAACCTTGGCAGCTTGCAGCAACTCAATATTCTCAATTTTGGATCCAATCAGCTCACTGGAGAACTTGAAAATTCTGAACTTGGCTTTCTCAATGTCTTGTCAAGTTGCAGATCATAGGAGCAGTTGATCATCTCTTATAATCCACTAAATGGGGTTTTTCCAATTTCCATTGGAAACCATTCCAGTGGTATTCAATATTTTTACGCCCAAGGATGTGGAATTCAGAGGAATGTGCCTGAATGGATTGGATCACTAAAGAACTTATATTTCCTGCACTTCAGCAGCAATAGGCTCAGTGGGAAAATACCGCCATCTATTGGAGAACTAAAGAAATTACAGAAGTTTCATCTTGACGAGAACAAGATTGAGGGTCGGATTCCAGATGAACTATGTCATTTACTGAGCTTGGGGGAGCTAATTCTTCAAGGTAATGCCATGTATGGATCGATTCCAAGTTGTATTGGGAATCTGAGTCGTTTACAGAAATTGGACCTAAGTTCTAATAAATATGACTCTTCTCTGCCAATTGGTCTGTGGTCACTTGGAAGTCTAATTCTCTTGAATGTGTCCTCTAATTCATTTGGTGGCCCTGTACCTATTGCTGCAAAATTAGCGGTGATTGAAAACCTGGACTTGTCCTGGAACCAGTTCTCAGGAAACATACCAAGCACTATCCAAAATTTCCAGCGCTTAAGCTCTGTCAACATGTCAAATAACTTATTACAGGGTCCAATTCCATCAAAGCTTGGCAGTTTGGTAGCGTTGGAATTCATCGATCTCTCTTTCAATGGTTTAACGGGGGAGATACCGAAGTCCTTCGAGGGTTTGGAGCATCTATCGCAATTGAATCTGTCTTTCAACAAACTGTCAGGGGAGATTCCCACTGGAGGACCTTTCTCAAACTTGACAGCTCAATCTTTCCTAGGGAATCAGGCACTATGTGGAAAGCCAATACTAGGATTCCCTTCTTGTGACCACAGATTAGATAGCAAACTTCATTTACTGGAGTATGTTCTTCCATCAATTACAGTATTAGCAATTCTGGTTGTTTTCATTCTTTTCTTGATAAGAATTGGAAGGAGAAAAACTCAAGGTTCAAGTCAGTCCTTAGGATTAGATAATTTGGAGCAGCCAATGATCTCATATCATGAACTTGTTCGTGCCACTGATTCTTTTTCTGATGCGAATTTGCTTGGAGTTGGAAGCTTTGGTTCTGTATATAGAGGGATACTTTCAGATGGGAAAGTTGTTGCCATTAAAGTTCTGAACTTACAGCTAGAAGGGGCATTCAAGAGTTTCGACGCAGAATGCAAAGTTTTGCGTAACGTTAGACACAGGAATCTTGTGAAAGTCATAAGTTCATGTTCCAATCCTGATCTGAGAGCACTGATCCTGCAATACATGCCAAATGGAAGCCTCGAAAAATGGTTGTATTCCCGCAATTACTTCTTAAATCTAACTAAAAGAGTGAACATATTGATTGATGTTCCGGTAGCTCTGGAGTATCTCCACCATGGCCAGCCAGAAGCTGTTGTGCATTGTGACCTCAAGCCCAGCAACATTCTTCTTGATCAAGAGATGGTCGCGCATGTAGGTGACTTTGGTATCTCAAAGATGTTGGCTAAAGACAAGCCCACGACACTTACTGCAACTTTAGGCACTCTGGGGTACATGGCACCAGGTATATCAGTGATTATACTTTATACCTCCCCTAACCAAATTCCTCGCATTAATACCAATGGGCATCTTTCTTTTAGGTGTGCATGTTACTTATTAGCCAAAATCCACCCATAAGCTATCGTCAATATGTTAACTACAGTCTCTACAAATTCGTAAAAAGCATTGTCTAACACTACACCTTCCTTATTCTTTGATCAGTGCGCTGTGTATTGAACCAAGTGGCATAAGAAGATTTTAAATCAATCAACAGGTTGAGGTTGAGAGAATCGACTAACTTTATTTTCGAAAATACGAGGCTATTAGGTTCAAATCTCACCTACTAAAAATTTCGACTTTAAAGGAATAAGATAAGTTTTCCTTATGCTTTATCATTTATACCTTCTCTAACTTAATTTGTCAAAATAACCGTTTCCCTCTCAACCTCCTGGTACATGAAGAATCAATATAAATTGATTGGTAAAATGTCCACTTGTTTGTGTATCTGGCGTGTGATGCAGAGTACGGAGGTGAAGGAAGAGTATCTACAAGGGGTGATATTTATAGCTTGGGTATCATAGTGTTGGAGACGATGACGAGAAAGAAGCCAACTGATGGAATGTTCAATCAGGAGCTGAGCTTGAGGCAGTGGGTAAACGAAGCCTTTCCGCACGGCATAGTTGATGTCATAGATGTCAATCTATTAACAGCTGGAAACGGAATGGAAAGCCTTCTCTTAGCCATTTTGGAGTTGGGCTTGGCCTGCTCCAGAGAGTTGCCCGAGGAGAGGACTGAAATAGAAGATGTGGTTAACAAGCTCAGCAAGATAAAATTGCAACTCCTTCGCTCAAGGGCCTCATAATCTTTCTAAGTTTCAAAAACAACTTTCTGGCTTATGACATGTGTTGTTAGAATACTTGTTACAATCCACTGATTAATGCCTATTACAAGTGTAGAGAGAAGTTAAAAGGAATCAGACACTCTAGTATAAGACGAAAAAGTACACTATGAGCAGGAAGTCAGTGCTGGAGCCTTCCATAAAGCTGCGAATAGCATATCAAAATCTGAATTGATATTGACATTGATATGATATCATATTAATATCAACCTACGCGTTTTAAATAATTTTTAAAATTTTAAAATATAATTTTAATTTTGTATAAATATAATTTATATTATAAAGTTGTGAAGTTATTTTGGAATCTTGAAGTTAGCTACAATTTGACTAATTAAATCAAAATTTTATTAGAAGTTAATATTAAATAATCAAGTAATATCTATTTATTTAATAATAAAATTATGTTATAGAAAACAAAAATTACTTTATATATTATACAATTATGAATAAATTAAAAAATAAAATTTAATTAAATAATTTTTATTAAACTTTAAAGCAAAAATTGAAAATTGATCAAAAAAGGATCTTCAACAATTATGCCCCTATTTTATTACAACAACAACAACAACAGTAATAACAACAATTCAGTAAAAATTTCAGTTTAGGGAGATTCAATAATACTCAATCTTATTCCTAACTAGTAGAGAAGTTGTTTTCGAATGACCCACATAAAAAAATACACCCCTATTTTATTCTATTTGTTAATTATAACTAGATTAAATTTATATGCCTATAATATATAGTTAAAGCAAGGTTAAAGTTTTTAAATATCATCTTCGGAAGAAAACTCATGTTTTATTGTAATAAAAAGTAAAAATTGAATAAATAATTTAAGATATAAATATTTATCTAAATAGTTTATTTATCTTCTATTCTTTTAATGAAATTGTTAAATAATAATTATAAATTAACTTAGATTTTATTTATAATTTTTTAAAACTTAAATCAAATTCACAAAGTAATTCTTAATGTTTGTAAATTTTTACTTTTAATCTATCAAAATGACGGATTCAACTCAATATTATTTAAAAGTTTCAAATATAACCTAATATAACAATATACAATACAAAATAATCCTTTAGATGATAGACTCAATATTATTTAAAAGTTTCAAATATAACCTAATATAACAATATACAATACAAAATAATCCTTTGGATAGCAACAACATTCAATCTTTTTCCACTATCTTGTCACCTAATATCTCTTCAATAGAATTCACATGATCTCTAATGCAATTTTTTCATGAGATATAAAAGAGAAGGAAGTAAAGTAATTAATGAACTTGTTACATCAATCACCTCAAAGGATTGACTCGAGTGCAGATTATAGAGTATATGGGCAAAAATTTAAGGTGTTTTGATTATATCTATTTGAAAATTTTTGGGTTTTTTGTTTTCTTCATTTGATGAACTTTTATTGTTGGCACACACACATTAGAAAGTTATAGTACATATGTCATTTTATTTCTTCTTATACTCCCCATACAACTTTTTTTTTCCCCAAAAATGACCGTTAATCTCCCAAAATTTTATCAGTCAAAGCAATAAAACATATTTAAACAAGTTCAATTCCTAACATTTCCTCCTTGAACTTATTTCTCTAGGTAATATAACCCTAAGTTTCTTCCTCAAATATTGAAAATTTTTAGCCTTGAGAGGCTCTATAAAAATATCAGCCACCCAATCATTTGATTTCATATGAACTAGCTTCACTTCTTCTGCTTTCACTTGCTCTTTTATGAAACAAAATTTATCAATATGTTTGGATCTCTCATGGTGAACTAAATTCTTTATCAAAGCAATGAATGATTTGTTGTCAACATAAATTCTAGTTTGTTCTTCTTATTGCAAATTCATCTTCTTTAGCATTCTTCTTAGATAAAGACCATAACAAATACAAGATGCTGCTATAATATATTTAGCTTCATAAGTTGATAGAGCAGGAATGGATTGGTTCTTAGAACACCATATAAAAGTTAAATCACCGAAATAAAGGGAAAAAAACTAGTTATACTTTTTTGATCTTCCATACTTCGAACTCAATCACTATCACTATATCCAGCAAGTTCAAGATTTTACAATGAAGAATAAAACAAGCCATACTCAAGAATTCCCTTTATATACTTTAGAATTCTCTTAGTAGTCTTCAAATGTGAAGGCATGGAATTCTCTATAAACCTACTCAATAACCTAACCCTAAAAAATATATCAAATCAAGAAAATGTTAATTATCTCAAACAACACACCATACTCTTGTAGTATGTTGGATTTACTAGTTTCCCTTCTCCTTCTTTTGTTAACTTGCTACCACAATCAATAAGGTAGTTTTGACAATCTTTATGGAATATTTTTTCAAGATCTCTTTTGAATATCTTGTTTGTGAAACAAATATGCCATCACTTCCTTCCTTTACTTCTATCCCTAAAAAAAAGCCATAAGTCCTAAATCAGTTATCTCAAATTCCTTCTCTATTAGTTGCTTGAACTCCTTTTATCATGGCTGAATTGCTTCCTATAAAAATTAAATCATCTACATGAAGACAAGCAAACATAACATATACCTTTGAGTTACTTTTCATGTATAAACCATATTCATAAGGACATTTAATAAGGTCATTTTGTAGAAAATAAGCATCAATTATGGAATTATATGTCTATGGAGCTTACTTAAGTTTGTAAAAGCTTTCTTTAACTTGTACACTTTATCTTCTTGCCCTTTTACAACAATCCTTACGCTTGTTGTATATAGACTTTTTATTTAAGTTTTCCATTTAAAAATGTTGATTTTACATCCATTTGATGAATCTTCCACTTCTTTTGGGTTGCCAAAAAGATAAGCAATCTCACATTTTCAAGTTAAGCCACATGCACGAATACTTCTTCATTGATCAATTCCATATTTTTATTTGTAGCCTTTCATTACTAGTCGCTACTTGTATTTTTCCACCTCTCTTAGTGCATTTCTTTTAGTCTTAAACACCCATTTTACTCCAATCACCTTATGTCCTTAAGGAAGGGTAGTGAGTTCCTAAGTATCAATTTTATTGATGGCATGAATCTCATCCTCTATAACTTTAATCCAATTAGGTTTAAGGTATGCTTCTTTAAAAGCCAAAGGACAAAGCCTGTAAAAAGACATAAGAAATTAAATTCATCATCTTCAAGTTCAATCCTTCGTGACATTATGGACATCTTGGATGCTTCTTGTTTTCTTTGGTGTTGTACTGGAGCTACAAGTTTTAGGAGATGAGACTTCTTAAATTTACTCAAAACTTCTCTATTTTCTTTGAATAAATACATCTATATTTTTCCACTGTAATCACCTATAAAGTTCAAGAAGTACATGTTTCCACCAATTGATAAAGGCTTGACTGGACCAAAAACATCTAAACGTCCCAATTCAAGTTAACGTGTAGCCCTTTTTCATCTCCTTCCCTTGAATGAATTTTGTTGATGCTTTTGATGACACAAACTTCACATAGGTTCTTTGATTCTTCAATCTTGGTAATCCTTTCACTGTGTTCTTCTCTAAAAGCTTCAAAGGTCAAGTGTCTATGTCAAGGTTGCTAAGTAGTTAAGTCATCATCAACTGAGGCTTGGAAATAATTCAATTGGTTTACACATAAGTTCAAGGGAAACGTCTTATTCTTCGACATCTTTACTCAAGCAATCAAAGCGTCATTTTTATCATGAATCAGTAACTCGATGTTTTTCATCTTTGTATCATAATAACTGGGCCAAGCTCAAAATATTATTTTTCATGTCAAGAATATAATAAACATCTATGATAAACTTCTTCGTTCTACTCTTGAGTTTAATAAAAAATTTGCCTTTTCCTTATATAGGTCTTTGATATAAGTCTGCAAAAGCAACATTGCTATGGTGCTTTTCCTCAAGCTCCATAAAGAACTCTTTCCTTATATACATATGGTTTGATGTACCAGTATCTAATACCATACACTGGTGTTGTAAGGATTGTTATTGTCATAAGCAAGCAATAAGAGTTTCTCGTGGATCTTTTATCAACACTGTTTGAATATCATAACTTAGGATGTGACTAAATCTGTTCAGGAATTTTTTATAGGAATTCCAATTCCAAAATATATGGTAAGCACATTGATATCTTTACTGCTGAAGAAGCAAAACCTGTCCACTTTTTTAGATTTTAGACCTATCAGCCTATGCAATTTTGTTAATAAGGTTATTTACAAAGGTACTTGCGAAATGTCTGAAAAAAGTTCTTCTTATATTGATTTCCATAGAGCGAAGTGCTTTTGTTTTGTGAAGAGATATAATAGACAATACTCTAGTGACTCAAGAAATTTTGGTTTTCATCATCACTTTATTTCTTTAGTCTTGCATAATTTGAAAAATGCTTGGTTTTGAATCATGGTAAATGCAACTCATTTGGTTTTTTCCAGGCTCAATGTGGGATTAAATAAGGGGACCATCTTTTCACTTATTTATTCAATCTGGCTTTGAAAGTTCTTTCTCATGGTCTTAATGATATGGCAGCAAGGAAAACTTTGGATATTTATGCTCTCCTAAAGAGTAGTCTGACAATAACACATCTCAACTTTGTAAATGATATTATAATTTTCACAAAAGGCTTAAAGAGATCAATCAGGAAACTGAGTAATTTTCATAGACTACGAGAAAGCAACTGGTCAAAAGATTAACAAAGATAAGAGTTTCCTTATAGCTTCAAGAAAAATGGGCATAATACCAGAATTCAATACTTCCTCCACCATAGGAATGAAAAGGGGCATTTTACCTTTTATATAGCTTGGAAATATGTTGTTCAAAGGTCATACAAAGCTTCATATTTCTAGCATATATTAGAGAAATTTGAAGGCAAATTGATTGGTATCTAGAGGACGAATTACATTAATCAAACATGTATTGTCTACTCTTCCTTTGTATTGTTTTGGCACCTTTTCACTTCCAAATTCTATAATTTATCAAATGGAGCACAAAATTTCTAATTTCCTTTGGGGTGAAAAAGATGGACATGCTTAACATCATTGGTGAAGTTGGGAAAACATCGTCAGACTAAAATAAGAAAATGATATAGGTTTTCGATCTTTTAAGAGTATGATCATGGCATTCAGTAGCAAAATTTGGTGGAAATATGAGCATCGAAATGGACTCTAGGATATAGTTATTTCATCTCAGAAAAAGGAATATATGGTAGCTTCCATTGGAAAAAATAAAAGTAGTTGAAGATAAATGCCCCCAAGCCACTCGAATTAAAATCCACAATGGAGAATGCTCTTTTTAGTGCTTTAACTGATCTAAATATGGTATTCTTGCAGACTATGTGGATGATCCTCTAGAAAATATAACCTTTAATGAGGTATTCAATGAAGGACAATGGTAAGTTGATATTATTGCTGAATTACCCAATAACATAATTACTGAAATTCTTTCACTATTTTTTATATTAGATGATGAGCATGACTTGCGAATATGGTCATTGAATGCGTCTAAAATTTCTCAATATCCTCTGCACATCATTTCATGAGAAGGTCACTGATAGTTGTACATTAGTGTGTATTTTTCTAAGTATTTGGTATGTGTTTCTTGTATGATAGGTTAGTATTATTATGTTTTAGGGCTTGTTTTGTGTGTTTTTGTTTAGTTTGATCTTCATGGCTATTCTTTTGTGTTTGATATTGGTTTAGGGTAGGAATTGATCATTTTGGTGTAGGAATGGAGGATGGACACCTTTGTCATTGAGCTAGGGACCGATAGAAGAGAAGAGAAATGGAATTGCTAAAAAAACGAAAACCTACGACCATGGAAAAGGGCATGTTTTCCATGATCGTGGGAAATTTATGAAGAAAGTTTTTGTTAAGTTAACCCACGATCGTGGGAAGCACAAGTATAATTCCCATCATCGTGGGAACTGGAAGTCGAAGAGACACATGAGTTTCATGTATATTTTAGATTTTCATGACTTTATAAGATAGAGAATCTCGAGAGCCACTGGAGGGTTATAGAGCTTGCTTCCTGGAGACAAAAAAAAAAACAGATTGAGAGCTTAGAGATATGGGGAGATTCATAGTTTCATTCCCGATTGGGCAAAGAGCAACCAGTTATCTAAATTTTCTAGATTGGGCAAAGAAGAGGAGGAGCTGCCCTATCTAGTGTTATTTCAATTTCTTTCTCTTCTAGCATGTTTATCATAGATTATTTGATTGTTGGGGATGTTATTGATATTATGATTGGCTAAAACAATTTTTAGGGATTGTTGTTGAACTATTTATGAACCTTTGGTTATTGATTTAATGATATACATGTTTGTGTTATTTATTGTGCTTAAACCTTGCAATAAATTGACAGAATAAGCTTAGTAATCTTTGTCAATTGTACAATAAGAGTTGACAATCAATAGACCTATAAATAACAAGTTATTGATTTATTAGGAAGAGATTTCAATAGATCAATACACTACCTATGGGATAGCTTCATATCTAGTTGAATGTTTAGGAAAGGCTTTGCACATTGAGAGATCCCAAAGTTAATTATAATTTATTTAACTAGTGACATTTAGTTACACCTTGAGAAAGGGTAGCTAGAATTTTAGGAAATCTTGGGCCAAGCATAAGTTGAATCAATTAATCAGAGGGGAGCAAATAGGGATAATGATAAGTTTTAATGTTTAATCTTGATTTTCTCTAAGTCTTAGTTTATGATTTTAGTTTGGGTTGTGTTGTTCCCTATAACTTCTAACTTGTCTTTATTTTACTTATCTTTTTAAATACGATTGAAACAATTTCTTAAACAAAGAACAACTTAAATTAAGTGATGCCTAAGTACAATCCTTGTGGGATCGATATCCGCTTTCAACTACAAGTATAACCTATATACTTGCGATTTTGAGCGTAAGACTAGTAGTGTGTTTTCCATTCAACATGTTTTTGGCACCATTGTCAAGGATTGATTATTTAACATCTTATTTAGTTTGGGTTACTTTGATTTAAGAGTTTCTAATACTTTTCTTTTTTTCTTTACAGGTGCATAAATATAAGGAACATGCGAAGGAATACTGAATTTCTTGACAAAGAGTTAGCAGATATCAAAAGGCACAAAAGACAGTTGAGAAGAGCAAAGTGCCAAGACATTATATAAAGAAATATGGAGGAAGAAGGAGAACAAGGAGGGGCTAAAAGGACATTGATGGACTTTGTGAGACTAAGATTCAGTACTCAAGGATTTGTGAGGCCAATAATTTAAGCTAACAACTTCGAGATCAAGCAAGCACTCCTTAACATTCTTCAGAGTAGTATGCAGTTCTATGGGTTGTCTAATGAAGACCCAACACCCATCTCACCAATTTTTTGCAGATATGTGACACTTTCTAGTTTAATGGGATGTCTAACGATGCCGTGAGGTTGCGACTATTTTCCTTCACTTTGAGAGATCAGACAAAGGCATGGTACAATTCACCCAACTCCAGGTATAGTTGGGAATAACTAGCCCATTCATTTTTCTCCAAATACTTTCCATTGTCCAAGAGAACAAGCATCATCAAGGAAATCACAAATTTTCAACAAAGCGTTGGGGAGTCTTCATATGAAACTTGGGAGAGGTTTAAAGAACTACAGAGAACTTGTCCCCACTATAACCTTCTGAGGTATTTCCTTATGCAAACATTATATAATGGTGTAAATCAAAGCATAAGAGGGACCATAGATGCAACTACAGGAAGATCTTTGATGAGGAAAACTATCGATGCAGTGCATCACATTTTGGAAGAGTTGGTGAGCAATATATGTATATGGTCAAGCGAGAGGAGTAAACACGGGCAGAAGGAGAAAAAGTTATGAACTGTTGGGCCTCGAATTTTTTTATTTATTTTATTAAGCATGATTTGAATAAATTTTGTGATCTTGCTAAATAAATCATTTTATTTGAAGTTTAATTATTATGTCAAGTTTGGGAGGATTTATTTCATGGATTGATGGAATTAATTTATTAATGTTGTAATGTGATATAAGGGCATTTTTTGAAGGCCACTTAAGTTTAAATAGACATTAGGTATAAATGGAAGGGCAAATTGGAAATTTCACACTCATTAAAGGTAAAAAGGGGAAGAAGTAATTATAGTCTTGTATTTTAGGGTAGCAAAAATCGTGAGTGAAAGAAGAGAAAAAGGTAAGTGGAGAAAACAAGAAAAACAAGCTAGGGTTTTGGAGAAAATAAAATGAATATGTGTAGGAAGTTGTTGATAAATGGTTTATGTAAATCTTTTAGTGGTTGGTTAATGATCAAAAGTAGATTATGAATTTGTTGTGAATGATATTGGGTTGGAATGAAGTTGAAAATGAAGTAGAAAAGATGGTTTAGTGTTAAGGTGGGTTATATGAAATGTGGGAAGTAAAAATATGAAAAATGTCGTAAAACATGTTCTCGGAGTAGGTTTCTGGACAAGTTCGCTGCGACGAACTTTTGAGTTTCGCCTCGGTGAACTCAACTTTTCAGCACAGATCATACTTTGGTATTTTAGGAATAACTTTTTATGTAGTTATCGAAATGATATGATTTTTAATTTTGTGTAAACTAGAGACATAGGAATACAACTTGTATAATGAAAAGGAGTTCTAATTCAGTCTCTAAAGATTTCAATGCTTGGATGGAATTTGAACATAGAATGATGTTTTAGTATAAGAACAACTTGAAAATGTTTGGGGCATAACTTTTAGAGTACTGAACTAAATTGAATAATTTTAGTGTCATTAGAAACTTAAGACAATGGGTAATATGTTTCTAGAAGAAATTGTTATCAAATTTTGTCATTTACTTGATCAAAATGATCATGGAAAATTGACCCGAAGGTTTGGATTTATGGAAGGGTTTTGATTCATGAAGCTTAGGACATACATGGGTTTAAGTACTCCAAAATCATTTTAATGAATGTATTTTCTTAGGGTTATCAAATTAGAATTCCTATTGAAATTGGGATTTTGTTATTATTAAAGGAAATCAAGAAGGTGATCAAGAGAGGCAAGAGGAGCAAGAGGAAGGACATCCTTAGGTCACTTTTATAAGCAAGGATTTCAAGGTGGGTTACACTTTTATAATTAAGTAATAAGCCCCTAATGTTTCTTCCAAACCAAGAAAGTTTAACATGTTTTCAGTTGTGTTATAAATGTGTCGTTAAGGCTTCTTGAATTCTTTGATAATATGCCACATGTTTGTATATGAATTGTGTTATTGGTCTATGAAATGAATGATGAAAATGATTTTGAAAGGATATTGATTTTTGAAATGACATTATGGTTATGAAATCAAGTTTTGGAAAAATGCCGTTGAGGCAATATGTTTACAAGTTGTGAAATGCATGATTATATGGATTTGTGGTGGTCCCCTAAGTTAAGTCAAGTGTACTTTGATAAAAGGCTTCTCCCGCCTGCCCGCTAATGGCATGGAGCTCCTTCATGGACTCTCATAAGTTTACGGCTATGCAAGACCATTAAGTGGGATAGTGATAGTACGTTCTGTTCATAGCTACACAGTACCCTTATGGGAAATGTGTATTACATTCTATTTTAGATCTACCAAAACCATTTTTAATATGCCTACGTGTTTATGATTTATGAACAAGTTGAAGAATGCATAGATCGTGTTATTTGTGAATTAGATTACATGAAGAAAATTTGAGAAATATGTGCTTATGATTCAATGTAAATTATTTTAATGGTTTTGCTTGTTACTGGTTATAAAATAGTTAACGATGAGCTTTAAGCTCACCCCCTACCAATTCCGTTCCATCTTTAGGTGAGGAGCAAGAAATCGAGTAGTCAAAGGTTACAACATTACTCTGAATTTGCATACTTTTGAATTTTGAGTAGGTTTTGGGAATTTAAGGGTTTAACTACATTTCAAGTATTTTTTGTATTTTTGGATTATGAAGAAAATGATGTATTGTGGCTTGAAATGTCATTAAAGCTTTTTGAAACTCTTACTTTTGATATTAATGAAATATACGTTTGGTTGTCTATGATTTTTCATGTTTTTGCAAAGTATCCGATTATGGAAATGAGATTAAGATTTTGAGAAATTGTTTATGGTTAGGTTCTTATCCAATTTGTTTTTGGGTTGAATTGATGAATGTGGATGAAGGATTTTAAGTTTGCATTTTAGAAAGATAGGTAGTTTAGGTTATGGGTTTTGTTATATGGATTTTTGCCACGACGTAATTCACTTAAAGGAAATTATGCTTTTCTTATGGCAACTTCACCACGGCAAAATTGACCCGAAGGGTCAGTGAGGTTTACTCTTGTATGTTCACCATAGTGAAGCCCGCCATAGCTTCCAAAGGATTTTTCTTTTAAATTTCCAAATTCTAAGCCTTCCTCCACACTCAAGCTTTATGATCCTATGTCTAATGTTGAGCTCTGGAAACGGGGTCCAATATGATCCCAATTGACTCTGTTACCACTTTGTAGGCATATATCACAACCCTCACCAAGTAGTTGAGCAACATGTAAGCAGCATCTTCATCTATAGCTAAAGTTATGTAATCACAGTGTAAGTTATGTGGGTAGGATAGCCATTGCACAACAAAATGCTTTTTGTTAGGATCTAGTAGCACTGAATAGGTAAGTTACTTTGGCTAACCACAACGAGGTAACAATCTGTACTCAAATACTTATAATCGAGGTGGAAAAATCACCTAAAATTTTCTTAAAGTACTAACAATACAAGCGGTCAAGCAAGACCGTAAGGACCTCCAGGATTTCAATAAAATCAACTTGGATCTTTGGAGAACAAAATGGAAAAGTTGATGGATGTTTTAGGGTCTAGAATGGCAATTCAAAAGAGAACCAAAAGAGAATGTTTTCGATTCAGGAGGAAAGTCAAAAGAGGATGGAGGCAAAGTTTGATCAAATAGTGAAGAACCATGCCTCATCCATCCACAACTTAGAGGTACAGCTAAGTCAACTTACTAATGTGATATCTTCTAGACGTGCACGTAGCTTACTAAGAAATACTGAGGCCAACCTACCTAAGGGAACAATTGAAGGCTATCACACTTTGAAGTGGCAAGCAGATGGAGGAATTATGTGTGAAAAAGGATAGCCAAGAAAAGGGAAAAGGAAAGGAGATTCAAGAAGAGAAATAAGAAGAGAGGTCGTATGTGCCACCACCACCATACAAGCCTAAACACATATCCATAAAGGCTGAGATAACATCAAATGGACAGTCAGTTTTCCAAGTTTCTAGAGAAACTGAAGAAGCTTCAGGTCAACCTATCATTAGTGAAAGCTTTGGAGTGCATGCCCAAGTATGCGAAGTTTCTGAAGGACATACTGACACACAAACGTACTTGGGAGGACAATCAAACAATCACTTTGATGGAGAATTGTAGTTCGATTATCTTAAGCACAATACCTTCAAAACTACAAAATCTAGGGAGTTCTACAATTCCATATGTTATTAGTGAATTTGAATTTTCTAAATGCTTATGTGATTTAGGTGCAAGCATTAACTTGATGCTTTTGTCTGTTTTTAGGAAATTAGGACTATGAGAGGTCAAGTCAACATCGAAACAATCCATCAAGAGGCTATATGGAGTTGTGGAAGATGTGTTGGTAAAAGTAGATAAATTTATTATTCCTGTTGATTTTGTGGTATTGGATTTTGAACCTGATAAAAATTATCCATTGATTTTAGGCAAAACCTTTATGAATACTAGTAGGGCATTAGTTAATGTGAATAAAAGAAAACTTTTTTTGAGGATTGGTGATGAGCAGGCTGAGTTTAAATAAATCTTTGAAGAAAATGATAGATGGTAATGTATGTATAGATTGATGTTATGGATGGATGTGTGAAGGAGGTTGAAGAGGAAGTTAATGAAGTTACTGAAGTACACAAGGATGAGAGTGTGAGAGAAGAGGATTTATGTGAGGAAGTTGAGTTAGAGAAGTTGGAGAGAACAGATACACCTATGCCACCTTTTTTCGTTAAGCCCCCCAATTTAGAGCTTAAACCTTTACCATCCCATTTGAGATACACCTTTGTAGGTAAGAACCATACCCTACCCATTATTATGTCAAACCAAATAGATTTTGAGCAAGAAGAGAAAGTGGTGGAGACCATTAGGAAGAGGATGATAGCTATAGGGTGGCAAATTTATGATATTAAAGGGATTAGGCCCAATGTGGTGATGCATAGAATTAACCTAGAAGAAGGGTGTAAAATTATGAGAGAGTGATAGAGAAGGTTAAATCTAAAAGTGCAAGAGGTTGTGAAGAAGGAGGTAGTAAAGCTGTTAAATGCAAGAAGTATTTATCTCATTTCAGATAGTGAGTGGGTGAGTTCGGTACAATGTGTGCCTAAGAAAGGATGCATGATAGTGATGGAAATTGAAAAAGGTGAAAAGATTTCCTTTAAAACCATCATAGGTTAGAGAGTATGTATTGATTATCAAAAGCTCAATTTGGCCCCCAAGAAAGATCACTTCCCTTAAGCTTTTATGGACCAAATGATTGAGAGGGTGACTGGCCATGCATTTTACTATTTTCTTGATGGATACTCAGGGTACAATCAGGTGGTTATATACCCACAAGATCAGGAGAAGACTACTTTCACTTGTCCTTATGGGACTTTTGCTTATCGGAGGATTCCATTCGGTTTATGAAATGCACTAGCCACATTCCAAAGGTGCATGATGGCTATATTCGTGAACATAAATAAGAACTTCATGGAGGTGTTTATAGATGATTTCTCTATCTTTGGAGATTCTTTTGATCATTTTTTATTTAATTTAGACAAAGTGCTTCAAAGGTGTGAAGAGTCTCATCTAATCTTGAACTAGGAAAAGTGTCATTTCATAATCTAAGAGGGAATTATATTAGGCCATAAGATCTCATGCAAGGGGATTGAGGTGGATCGAGCTAAGACCAAAGTAATTGAAAAGTTACCACCTCTCACAAACATTAAAGGCATCCGAGCCTTCCTTGGTCTTACAGGGTTTTACAAATGGTTCATTAAGGATTTTTCTCTTATCACTAGACCCTTAAATCATTTATTAGTTAAAGATGTGCCTTTTTTTTATGATGCTTATTAGGATGCTTTTAACAGGTTGAAGAAGGCACTTATATCAGCACCCATTCTGACATCGCTGGATTGGTCTCTTCCTTTTGAGATTATGTGTGATGTAAGCGATCATGTCATTGGTTATGACCTTGGTCAGTGTAAGGAAAAGAGGCTGCACGCCATCTATTACATAAGCAAGACCTTGACGGGAGCATAACTAAATTACACAGCTATATAAAAGGATTTGCTTATGTTGGTATTTTCATGTGAGAAATTTTGTTCTTATCTTTTAGGCTTGCATATCATTTTTTTATAGATCATACAACATTGTGATATCTTTTTGTGAAGAGAGATGCCAAAGCTAGGCTTATTTGGTGGGCGCTTCTGCTTCAAGAATTCAACATTGAGATTAAAGATAAGAAGGGAGCAGAAAATGTTGTAGTTGACCACCTCTCAAGACTTGAAGGAGGGCACTATAAAGAAGAAGAGGAAATTGAGGAGAGCTTTCTTGATGAGGCTTTAATGATGGTAAAAAAGCCTTTTTGTCCTTGGTTTGTAGATATTGCAAACTACCTCTCAGGTGCTATTATTCATTCTAATCTCTCATATCAATAAAGGAAATGGTTTGTATTTTAATGTTCTCGTTATATTTGGGATGAACCTGTACTATATAAGATATGTGCTGATAGTGTGATTCGCAGGTGTATCCTCGAAGATGAAATGCCTGAGATTCTAATGCAAGGTCATAGTTCACCTTATGTAGGGCATTATGGAGTTAATAAGACTATAGCTTAGATCTTACAGTGCGGATTCTATTGGCTGACCTTATTCAAGGATGCTCGAGACTTTATGCTAAAGTGTGATAGGTGTTAAAGAGTAGGCAATATATCAAAGAAGGATGAGATACTGCTTTCAAACATCATAGAGGTGGAGATATTTGATGTGTGGGGCTTAGACTTCATGGGACCATTCCCATCCTCTTCAGGTAACATTTACATATTAGTTGGAGTTGAATATGTTTCCAAGTGGGTTGAGGCTATATCTACTCTAACTAATGACAATAAGGTGGTTCAAAAGTTCATCAAGAAGCTTTATGAGATTTGAGGTGCCTAGAGCGATTATAAGTGATGGAGGGAGCCATTTTTGTAGCAAACCGTTTGAGGCTCTTCTGAAAAGATGCAATGTTTATCATAGAGTGGTGACTCCTTACCACCCCTAAGCTAGTGGTTAAATGAAGATGGTGAGCAGAGAGCTGAAGATGATTTTGGAGAAGGTAGTGAGCACCTCAAGAAAGAATTGGGCGTTGAAGCTAGATGAATTCCTATGGGCTTATAAGACAGTTTTCAAGACACCCGTAGGAACTACTACATATATAGACTTGTGTATGGTAAGACGTACCATTTACCTTTAGAGTTGGAGCATCAGGTCTATTGTGTTTGAACTTGTGTTCTTTTCAAATTTCTTATTGGATGGTTGATTTTGATGTGTTAGTAGGTTGACTGAATGCTGGGAATGCATGTTAACTTAGAAGAAGAATAAGAAGTTGGAAAAAAATTAGATAATCCATGATCGTGGGAGTTGGGTTGATTGCCACGAATGTGGGAAGGATTTCCAGAAACTTTCTAGAGCCTTAACCCATGAATGTGGAAATGGGCCCATTTTACATGATCTTGGGAAGGCTCTCCAGAAACTTTCTAGAGCCTTAACCCATAATAGTGATTTCCACGATTGTGGGAAACATAGTGATTTCTATGATCATGGGATCCTTTAACATAAACTTTTTAAAAACCCTCTTTTCTTCTTCTTTCTTCACTTTCCCTCACTTTTTCTCTCTGCAGTCGACTCTCTCACTAACCCTAGATTCGAAAATCTTTCATTTTTCTCCCAAACTTTCATATTTTCTTTATCTTTTCCAATATTAATTAGTTCTTTTACACTTATTTCACACTACACCATCAATAATACAAGGGTTGGTGAGTTCTTATTTCCTTCTCTCTCTAAAACATTCTCAATCTCTCTTTTGCCTATTTTTGTAGATTTTTTCTTCTTCAATGGCTCCAAAGAAGCTTTTCGTTTGAAAACCCATCGACTAATTGCGTCAACAAGTTTCTAGCGAAGGTAAAACCGATATGGTGGCAAATTTTTATGCCCCATTCCTAATTTTTTTGGAAGAAGAAGATATGTAATTTCGGGACTTTAAAGATAGAGAATTATTGCCTCCGAGATACCTTGATTTTGAATTGTTAAAAACTCAGGGTTTGAGGCGTAATATTGAATGATTAGCTGCTAATATTGGATGGGTTGGTTAATTAATTGTGATGTACTGATACACCCTATGATGATTGTTGAATTTTTTTCCCACTGTGCGTTATAATCCTAAAATGGATACATTTTGGTTTAAAATAGGTGGTCATGTTTATAAGCTTGATTATACAGTCATTCGTGCACTTTTTGACTTGTCAAACATTAAAATTTTAGACAATCATGATGACTTTTATAAGGATGACTACTGGAAAAGCCTTATAGGTGAAAATATGTTTGATTCTAGGAATGCATTGAACACCTTAATTCGTAACACTGAGCACTTATTGCTTCACAAATTTATGTGATTAATTGTCTTTAACAAAATTGAAAGCAATTATGCTAAAGATCTTTTCTTTCTTTGGTGCATGGATCGCAATTGTGAGTTGCATTAATAAGAAAAACTTATATTTTGGTATAGCTTATATTGTCACTGTTTTGGCTTCATTTTATCATCTTGATGTGGATACTGTAATTTTGATGTCTTTGATGTATGTTTAAGATGCTCTGAAATTTTGGAGCTTCATTCTATGGAGCTTCGAAATCCTCATATGCGTATTGCAGTTAAGAACAGGAAGGACAAGAATGCATCCATGTCTCAACACTCAGGCGCCAGAGCCCCAAGAAGAAGTAATTGAATATGAACCAACAATAGCAACAAATGTTAATCGATTGTAGCAAATTCTTGACCAGATGGTCGCAAATCAATAACAAATGACATTAAAGATCAATGAGCTTGAAAACCAAATTCGATAAGTACACAAGGAGTAATGGTATATGAAAAAAGAAGTTCCTCAAGTTCAACCAGACAAAGAACATTGAAGTCCCCTCTCCTACGCCTTCACCACCTCAATACCCATAAGCCTTCTTACCCTTCACTTTTTATATTGTTTTATTTACTTTGTTAGTTGTGTTATTTATTTGCTTGGTTGATGTTGTGTTTAACATTTTGATTTCATTTTGTGGTTGCCTTGTCACATTGAGGACAATGTGTTGTCCACATGTGGTAAGGTGACATTTACCTTGTCAATTGCATCGTTTAAATTTATTTTATTTACTATTTAAGATGCATGTTTTAGGCATATTAGGTTGTTGTTTAATGTTGGGTTGTGTTAAGAAATGGAACCACACTTGAATCATTTTTTATGTTCTTTGTCATAAGATTCTATCATGCTAGTTGGAATAAGATTGAATGCATGCTTGAACTTGGATTAGGCTACTTGAGTAGAGAGTGAATCATGTTAAGTGATGAAAAGTAGTTGGTTACATAAACTTACTCAAAATGTGACACTTAAGCAATGAGGTAGTGTAGAGATACATAATGAATTTTCATTTGAGCCAATGTGAGGATTGAGCTTATATGAATCCATTTATAATCATCTTATTTCTTTGAGTGTGTGATGCCCCTTTAGGTTACTACCTTCAGAACTTACTTTGAATTGATTTGAATCTACTGGATGCATGTTTAATAGAAATGATTAAGGCCCTTTTTATGATAACCTTAGGCTTAAATGACCTACCTTTGTTATTATCCCTTGTTGGCCCCGTTGAGCCTTAACGTTTTTTTTTTCGAAAACACCTTATATTTCAAAACTCGAAACCTCATTAGCCTACCCATTCACAAGCTTAGTAAAGTATTAAGTGATGCGCTAGCTTGGGACTTTTCGTAGAAAATTTTTCTTTTTGAGATAAGTTGAGTTATACTTTTACTCTTCGATCACATTGTATCTAGTTGCTATTTTGTTTTTTGTTTCATCAATTATATAAAAATGAAAAAGAGAAAAAGAAGAAAAGATAAAAAGAAAAGAAAAAGAAAGAATGTTTTGGTGGCATCAATAAGTGCGGAGTAGTAGTATATTTACATTTGTATATCTCATAATATGTTTTGTATCCCTTTGTTCTCTCATTACTTTTTGCATGCTTGTGTTAAACCCTTTACCTCTTTTGACCCACCTTAACCCTTACCACATTACAACCCGAAACAAGCCCTTTTGATCTATTTATGCATGTAATCATTGTAGATGAAAATTAGTGTATTAGCAAGCCTATGGTAGTGTAGTTTCCTATAGGGAGTTTGAGAGAAACACTAACCACTAAAAATTTGAGAGAAATGAATGAAATCGTGAGGAAGATTCATTTTGCGTTTATACTTATCTTAAGTGATGGTGCCATAAATTGAGTTTGCTTATGTACACTAATGAAAAGTAGTTATGATATGTGTGATAGCTTGATACTTGATTTGGATAAACTTTGAGGGATTGCATGCTTTGATCTTTATGAAAATGAAGTGATAGAATTAATTAGTTGTGTTTGATTTTGCTTAAAGATAAGCAAGGATTTAAGTGTGGGGAAGTTGATAATTGTGCATTAGTATATGTTTTTCTAAGTATTTGTTATATGTTTCTTACATGATAGGTTATTATTATTATGTTTTAGGAATTCTTTTGTGTTTCTTTTGTTTAGTTTAATCTTCATGGTTGTTCTTATATGTTTGATATTGGTTTAGGGTAGGAATATATCAATTTGGTGTAGGAATGGATGGTGGACACCTTTGTGATTGAGCTAGGGACCAAGAGAAGAGAAGAGAAGCGGAGCTGACGAAAAAACAAGAACCCGCGACCTTAGAAAAGAGCATGCTTTCCACGATCGTGGGAAATCTATAGGGAAAGTTTATGTTAAACTACGATCGTGGGAAGCACAAGTATAATTCCCACGATTGTGGGAACTAGAAGTCGAAGAGATATGTAAATTTCATGCATTTTTTTATGACTTTATAAGACAGAGAATGCCGAGAGCTATCTAAGGGTCGTGGAACTTGCTTCCTGGAGCTAAAAGACAAATTGAGAGCCTAAAGATAGGGGCGATTGAAGGTTTTATTCCCAATTAGGCAAAGAGCAACCCGTCATCCAAATTTTCAAGGTTGGGAAAAGAAGAGGAGGAGCTACCTCTTCCAGTCTTATTTTAATTTCTTTCTATTTTAGCATGTTTATCATGAATTATTTGATTTTTGGAGATGTTAATGACATTATGATTTGCTAAAACAATTTTTAGGATTTTTTTGAATTATTTGTGAACCTTTGGTTATTGATTTAATGAAATATATGCTTTTGTTATTTATTTTGCTTAAACATTGCAATAATTTGAGAGAGTGAGCTTAGTAATTTGTGCTAATTGTAGAACAAGAGTTGACGATTAATAGACCTATAAATAACAAGTTATTGATTTATTAGGAAGAGATTTCAATAGATCAATACACTACCTATAGGATAGCTTCATATCTAGTTGTATGTTTAGGAAAGGCTTTGCACATCGAGGGATCCCAAAGTTAATTCTAATTTATTTAACTAGTGACATTTAGTTACACCTTGAGAGAGGGTAGCTAGAATTTTAGGAAATCTTAGGCTAAGCATAACTTGAATCAATTAATTAGAGGGGAAAAAATAGAGATAATGACAAGTCCTAATGTTTAATCTTGATTTTCTCTAGCTCTTAATTTACGATTTTAGTTTGGGTTGCATTATTCCCTATTACTTTTAGTTTGTCTTTATTTTACTTAATCTTTTTAAATTCGATTGAAAAGATTTCGTAAACAAAGAACAACCTGAATTAAGTGGTGTCAAAGCACAATCCTTGTGGGATCGATATCCGCTTTCAACTACAAGTATAACCTGTATACTTGTGGTTTTGAGTGTAAAACTAGTAGTGTGTTGTGCATTCGACATCCACACTGGAAACACCTTGATTTACATTTCATCTAGCACAAACAAATTCCTTTAAAAATTTCATTCTTCAAGTGGAAACTCTTAAATGGCTTGCTTCCATTATCGAATGTTCATATGATAATGGGTTTCAATATGCCTTTCAAATGTTCTTTTTGTTATTCAGTTGAAGATATTAATTATGTTTTCTTTGGTTGTTCTTTTTCACAGGAAATCTGGAATTATTTCATAACTAGGTTAAACATGCATTTCATGGTTACATCAAATCTATGGGATTGGATCAAACTAATTAGGCATTATTACAAAGAACAATTTACTACCCAATAACTTATAATTCGTCTAGTAATTTTTATTTAGTAGGAGCTTTGGAAGGCATATGATAAATAATTTTTTGAGGGTGTGTAGGTTACATAAAAAAACATCACCAGTCACATTATGAACTTAATTCACAAAACAAATTTAGTATAACAATTTAAATCATCTGGTGGGGAAGAATTGTTGGTTATCAATGGCTTAATCTCGACATTATGGAAGCCCAAACCTTCGAGAATAATTACTCTCCATTAGGAAACTCCTTTAATCAATTGGAACAAACTAAACGTGGAAGGATTGTCACTTGGTAATCCAGGTACCTCAGGTATTGGTTTTATAATTAGAAATGTTAATGGTGGAATGATTTTAGTTGAATAAAAAATATTGACATAGCCACGAGTCTTTAGGTTGAATTTCTTACAAGAAAGGAAGGCCTCCATGTTTGTGTTTCTATTCAGTTATCTAAAATCATTTTAGAATCTGATTCCTTACAAATGGTTAACATCTTAAATGGTAAAAGTCTTTGTCTATGGAAACTTTGGGAGATTCTTGAAGAAATAAAGATTCTTATGAATGGTATTGAAGTGATGATTCAACACACATACAAGGAAGCTAACACCTTAGTTGATCCCCTCTCTAAAATGGCAAGCTCTTCAAAGGAACCTAAGCAATTTTCTATAACAAAAGATTTACCATTCCAAATGTGCAACCTTCTAAATTCATATCAGAATAGCTTTCCTTATATTAGACTTATTAAGTGATGTGAACTATATGTTTTATAGTTGTTTGGTTTTAATTTAATGCATGATCTCACTAATCACACACAAAATTCACAAGATGCTATAGTTAATGCTTGCATCCTTTCATTCAATTTCGAGAGGTAAGGTTTATGTCCCCCTCTCTTTTTCTAATTTTTCTATTTTATAAATAAAAGGGAAACCAAGCCCACCAAGAGCACAATATCTGTTCCTTAAAAAAAAGAGCAAGTAACTTGTTAGTTATTATATACAATATATTCTTTTTCAACAAAATTCACCTTCTCTTCATTTTTTTAAAAGTAGTATTTATAAGCATAATGTCCAAACTGTTTGCAACAAAAACATTGAATCTGTGATCTATCATACCTCTAAGAACTCCTTCCACATTCTTCTTCATGTTTGTTTACAAGTGACTTTTTTTTATTGCCACCTGCCTCCTCTTCCTCTTCTTCCAAAGTTTTGATCATTAATTACATTTTTTGATTGCCACTTGCCTCCTTTTCCTCTTCTTCTAAACCTTCTACCTCTACTAAAATTTCCTTTTCATCTTTATCTATTATGGATAATTTGGATTGTAAAGCTTGCTTTTTTGGATTTTCCTTCTCCCATGTAGTCATTGTTCGTGGAATTGGAGAGATCCAATAAGATCTTGTAATGTCATATCTTCCAAATCATTATCTCATTAATTGTAATTGTAGCAAATTTCAATATGGAATTTAGTGATTGCAGAATTATTCTTATCATATGGACATCATCAATTTCTTCCCCATTTCTTCTGAATTAAAGAATAATTGCTGCTACCATTGAAAAATAATATGATATAGCTTCTTTAGATCCTTAAAATATCTATTTAAAGTCTCCTTTCAATGATTATATTTGCAACCCTTTTACTTTGCCAATTCCACTAAAGCGCTTTTGAAGAATTTCCTAAGCTTCCTTTGCTTTTGTTGCTGAAAGTATTAACTCCAACATGGTCTCATCAAGTGCTTGGTGTATCAGCATCGGTGCTTCGTTATTTTTTTCTTTATTTCCTTTAGTTGAGCCTTATGTTCCTTTTCCAAATTTGTTTCATCTTTTAGTTGTTCACAACCATCTTTTATAAGTTCCATAATATCTAATGAGCTTAAGAGCTTTCATATGGATGCACTATAAATCATATTTGCCTTTTGTTAAAGGGGGAATTTGTGGGTGGATATTGGAAGCCATATTTGAACTCTATCTCTAATACCAAATTTATTAGGAAAATAACATTAAACAAAAGAGCAATAAATATAGGAGTTTTTATTTTATGAATTGATTTTTATTTTTAGTATGTATACTGCTCATTCATTTAATCACACACACACACACACACACACACACACACAATCAAAAAGATAAGGATACACAGAAAGTTATAATACATCTATTATTTATCTTTAGAAACCCCATACAACTTTGTTTCATAAAAAAACTTTTAATCTCCCAAAAATTCTATTAGTCAAAGCAATAAAACACATTTAAACAAGTTTATTTCTTAATGGAAATTCAATTTTATTATGAAATTAGAACTTCTGATATTTCAGTATGTGGTCTAGTTTCATAGCCTTTGTAGTTTTTAATGAGGTTTCATGAATAATGGTTACCTCATATGTAACAATAAAGGGATTAATTGTTTGAAAACGAGGCAAAGGCCTAATGATAGTGATCATCATTCTCACCTAGAATTAATCTTAATAAATAAGCTAACATATATCGCTTGACTTGCCCCTACTTTGAACTCCATTTCAAAAGATGAAAGCCCATGCATTAAATTCTTGTATCACTTCTTGGGAGTATAATCCCTCAACCTCAAGATGGGAAGCTATGTTATGTGGGTGGAGAGATGTGAATTATAAGTGTGTCGAGGGATATTAGTTATGAAGAATTGATAATTAAAATGTAGAAAATTTATAAAGGCGTAGCCATCTTGAAGTACTAATAGCCTTATAGGAATCTTAAGGCTTTAGTGTTAGTTTTTAACAATGATAATGTGGCCAACATAATAGAGTAGTATAAGAGGTTGGGTTCAAGATATGGGCTTACTAGGCTTAGTTCCTCATCCTTAACAAGACGGTTTGGTGTATTTTATTGACGGGGATGACAAGTATCATAAGAGAAGGTATGTAGACATGTTAAATAATGTGAAAAATGGGTATGAGTATTGAAGACAACAACCTAAGCCCCTTTTAGTTACACTAATTAATGATATCCATTCTTAAAGAAAATTCTTTAATCCAATAAGACCTAATTCCTATCTTCATAGACAAAGAAGTGCTAAAGTGCTTATAACACGATGCAAACTAAAGTATATGGAGTAAGCATTACAATGAAGATAGTGCATGGAGTCTTACGTTTTATCCTCCTAACCATCATAGACATCTATTAGTTTATGCATTTGTAGCCAATCGATTGGTTTCAAATTTTTATGTATGACATTATTATTTTAATTAATAAAGGCATTCTTTATCTTTATATGTTTGACAATTAAATTTGATATTTTAATAATAAAGATAAAATTCTTGGAATAATAACTATGTAATTGAAACTATGAAGATATCATAATTATGAGATTCAATTTGCATTTATGTATTATTACTAATTTTTTCCTAGTTGTAGTTTTATTATGATAGGATATTGATGAAACAGTAAAATTAGCAAATATTATGACTTTCTCTTATGAAAAAGTTATTAATTTCATAAACTAGATTAAGGTAATGCTTAAACAAACATGTGGGGTGCTTATTTGAGAATAAGTTCAATGAACTAAATCAAATATGAGAATCTTAAATAGAGTATTACTTATGTATCTATAGATTTCCTCATTATGATGATTGTATAATTGATCCTAATACTTTAGATTATCAATGTATCTTAGTAGGAATTAATGTGTTTTGATGCTATTTATGACCTATTATATTTAGGGTAGCTTAGTAAGTAGTACTTACATATAGTATTAACCATATGGAGGAAGTTGAGTAAGTCAATAAAGGATTTGTCACTCCAAAGTAATTAAAGAGAATGTTCAAATATTTTTGATTAGTAATATTTTAATGAATTCTTTAGCCAGAGTGAGTTGAAGTTTGAAAAGTATTTTCAAATATCAATTGTAATTTAATTACTAATTAAAAATTGAACATGATTAGATTTAAAAGAGTAGACATTGTATCCATACTCTATATTCAATTAGAATATTGTATGACAAAAGGAATAAATTATACATCATAACTAAGCATAGATATGTTCAGTCAAAGCACTTTGATATTGCTAATATTTAAGTAGTTATGTCATATTGGTAAATATCAATCTTGATCTATGGTTGTAAATTATTTAATTAAATAATTAAAGATGAATTAAAAAGAGATTAATTTGTCTAATTTTAATTTTAATTATAAATTATAATAATAATTTAGAATCATTGTTCGCATATTAGGAACCTAATGAGTCATACATAAAGATCTATTAAAAATAGAAATAATAATTTAAATTAAGTTCGATTTACTTGTGAAGTTTGAAAACTTCAGGGATTAAATATGGGATATTTGGTTTTACTAAAATTAAATTATAATTATAATTAAAGTTTGAATTTAATTATAATTAGGAGATTTAATTTGAATAAGCATAAAGGAGTAGCACTCCAACTTATTTATCTAAAATGTTGAGGCTGGATGGTTAGAAAACGCTTGGTTGACATCTTATAAAAAGGTTTTAGTAAGAATTCAAATTAGGTATGATTTAATTAACTTTTATGATTTATATTCTTTAGGTTATTCAATTATTGAGATCCAAGCAAGAAATTGCAGAATTTTATTTTTTTAGGATGCTTATGATTGGATCATGATTAGTTTCCCAATAGTGTTATAAGAGCTTCTTTTAATTGTTTAACTTGATTAAATTGCATGATTGTTATTGATTTGATAAGTTTAGGGCTTAAAAACTTATTTTAATTAATTCCTTATTACAAATTAGGGCAATAATTAAGTATGTTTTTGTTTAAGTTTTTTAGAAAATGTTATCAACTTTATTTGTTAATTTTGAAAGCACAAAATCATTGCCTTGTCTTTTTATTTTCTGCTTTTAGAAACTTGTAAAATAGAAATTATCATGCCTTATTTTGTGTTTGAAAATAAAATTAGATGCTCGAATCAATGTTGAATCAGAATATGCTTTTCGTTTGAGAATTAGGAAACAAAGTGATGCATGTCCCCTATCTCTAAATTAGGATCTAGTTTGTGTATGCAAATGTTTTTAAAATTGAATAATTCACTAATATATCAAATTTTCTTACACCAATGTGAGTTATTAGAGGAATTACAGTTAAACTTTAGTAAAGCTACTTGGCATAATAATAAAAAAGACTATTCATTAGTTAGCTTAGGGGGACATGTGTGTATTCCTAGTGCATTATTCCTATTATAAAACAAACACATGAATTCCTATTACATGTTCCATGTTCAGTTGTTCACCACTATCTATCTTTGTGCTTTTTTACAGAGGGTCTACAGGTGTTTGTGTTTATATTGCTACTTTAGTTGTTGCTACTGTGATTCTGGAATAAGTATGTTAGTGTGTTTATATGCTAATACCTTAAAATCATAACCTCTAATTGTAACACCCCTATACGAAATCTACAACCACCCACATATATGGCAACCAATTTCCTGTACATACATTTATGGCATTCATTTCTATTTAATGTCATACATATACATATTAAAAAATTTCACATCACTTAACATTATCATTTAAATGTAGAATTACATCCTTATATTTACATGATAATCCAAAAATAAAACATACAATTTTCTTTACTCTATTACGTGAACAATCATCTTAAACCAAA
>JANSVA010000217.1:18974347-18992915 GCA_025504915.1 Erythroxylum reticulatum
CCATTCAAATCAAATTATTCACTATAATTGTCATGGTACCCTTACACACACAAATTTATTCAGAATTTCTAAGTCATTAAAAACCAAAATCCACTTCTTTTCACATCAATTTCGTTTTACTCTAAAACACCCACAACACGTATATACTCAAAAACACCCATTTAATTTCATTTAATATTTCTAAGATAAGGGTCCAACATCATAACTATGTATGAATATATTAATTCAAACTATTTTAGCATTTTTAATATTTAGATGGTCATGACATGTTGTTAGATATCAATATTGATATTTAATTGTAGATTTTTTAATAGAATAATTAAAGATAAATTAAAAGGATAATTAATTTATCTAATTATGATTATGAAACAATTATAATTTATAATCGTTGCTAACATATTAGGAGCTTGATGGGTCACACATAAAAGAGTATTTTAAAAGAGAAAAATCAATTTAAATTAAGTTGAACTATGTTGTGAAGTTTGAAAAGGTTCATGAATCAAATATGAAATATTTAATTTTATTAAAGTTAAATTATAATTATAGTTAGAGTTATACTTTAATTATAATTAAGAACTTTAATTTTAATTAAGAACTTTAATTTTAATTAAAAAGAAACTATAATTTCTTTTTCTATAAACAAGAAAAAGGTATAAAGAATTTAGGACTCTTATCTTTCTCCTCTCAAGTGATGAATTATTTTCTCTAGTTTGTGGATAACATTAAAGATTGAACACATAAACAACTTTTGGTTGATAGCTCGACAAAATATTTTTCTAGAATATGAATAAGGTATGATTCAACCCTTTTATTTATGACTCGTATTTTTCAAGCTATTTAATGAAAGAGATTTGATCGAAAAATTGTATAATTATTTTTTCACGATGCTCGTGAATCAATCATAATTAGTTTTCTAATTGTGATATCATAACCTCATTTAATTGTCTAACTTGATTAAAGTTCTTTCACTAATATTGATTTAATAAAATGAAGGTTTAAAATATATTGATGAAAAATTGCATGGTTTCACTATTATCATGCATGTTTCCCCTTGTATATGGATTTTCTTAATGATCATTTAGAGTACAATTTTTGTTTATTGAAACTCAAACATACTTCCCACTTATTATAAAACTTCTAAAATTTTGTTTGAAGTTTATGGAAATCATGTGCATTCAAATTTTATTTTTTCTGGAAAAGTGGCATACACTTCTCAATTCTTAAAGATTATGAAAAGACTTGTTTGATGTTATTTTTTTCTAGAAAAATATACTACATGCTTTGGTGTGTTCTATTTCTTACAAAAACACGCATGCCGACCTTTTTTCTGTGAGTTATTACAATATGGTTATGCCTTTGAAAATACAAGATTGCATCTCCTATTACAATGCAGTCTCTGGAAATCAAGATTGATTATGCCTCGTGTATTTTCTTTCTTCTAGCATACACAATATATATGTCCCTATAACTTTAGGAATTTAGAAACTTGGTTCAAAGAAAACTTCCTTCTAGGTTGATTTCTACTAGGAGATTTATTGAAGCATGTATATGTTTGGATGGATGTGGTTTTGTGTTATGTATAATAGATTTTTTACTAAACCCACAATTGGATCACAATTGATTTTTCTAACAAAATCTTATTTACTTCTCTTGATCTTTTTATTAAATAAACTTTGTTCAATAAAAGTGAGAAATTATTTATTTTATAGGAATAAATTGTTAGATGTTACTACTAAGGTTTCCCAAATATCAGGTACAGTACTAGAAAGAAAATAAAATCTTTATATGAACTCATCTAGAGGTTATTTAACTAATTTACAACATCTTAAATATTATTCAAGTGTTTGGACTATATTTGGTCCATCTTTATTTAGTATTTAAACAAGCATTTTTATATAAAAGTTATTTTGTAACGTTTTTCTTTTATAAAGATTTCATATTTTTCTGTAATTTATGTGAATTTGATTCATAGAATGCTGATGCAGTACCTTATTATTGATACATTGCTAGATTTGATCAATAACTTTTTAGTTGGTTAAGTCTCATTCTTTCTCATTTTTACTTTTAATGTAAATTGGCATGAAACAAAATTGAATAGTTGGTGATTGTGAATTTAATAAGATATTTCCAAATTTGTTTATTTTAAAGTGAGAGTGAATTCCAATTATTCTTGTTAATCTTTGATATGATTTAATAAAAACAATTACAATTTTCTAATTAAATTGAAATTGTATAAGGTAGAATATTAATTATTTGAAAAGTTTTTAAAAAGTTATGAGATCATAACTATTTAAAATAATGATTTTATAAATTATGTTAAGGAAATAACTTTACCAAAATAGCTGGGAGACTAAAAATGACATAATGAAAACAATCAAATTAAATAATTATAGTGATACAATTGGCTCTTTCTCTCACTCTTGTCTTCCCTCTCTCTTTTTTTTTTCAATGCATTTCCAATCACTCCAAACATTTAGACACATCTTTTTCTATACACCTTATTACTCACTCTCAATTTAAGCATATACTTCTCCCTTGCACATTACGCACACACACACATACATAGAGAAAAACATGAAAAGTTCTAATGCATCTTTTATCAATGGTTGGTTTCCCAATTGCAATAGTGGTCAAAGTCTTCTTTAATTATTTAAATCGATTAATTTTTATTAATTTTTAATAAATATTAAGGCTTAAAAACTTGTTTTAATGAAATAGGGTTTGTTTTAATGTTATGAAAATTAAAATCGAATACCTTGTGTTTATTTGTTTTCTAAAATTTAAATTTGCAAGCCTCCTGTACTTGTTCTTTGCATTTGAAATAACATCATATGCTCCCATAGTTTTGTTTGAGATCTGAAAACAAACCAGATGCATATCCTTTAGCCTAAGTTTTTGGAATAACTTATTTAAAATCATATCAGTTTCTATTTATGATATTCTAATTGATTCTGGTTTTTGGAAAATGAATCATACACAAGCCGCTTAGCTTAGTTTTTGGTTTGATTATGATTATTTGTGCTTGTATTTATATGTGTGAATCATTTCTCTTGTGGTGATGCCTTCATTATCGACGACCGCGTCTCTTGTAGTGATGCCTTCATCAATGGCAGACATGGTCGTTAATGAAGGAACTAGTAATTAGCTTGGGAAACAGTTTCCCAAAAGTGAAGGGGTGAACAAGTGGTAATTATTACCACTTGTCAAGGGCAAAGCTTGCCACTGGCGAGGACTTCAGTTGCCTTAACAAGGAAGAACTGTAAGACAATTTATGGATCAAATGATTTTATGCGTCCCTGTATCTATGATTTCATGTTCTTTTTGTAAGGCTTTTTATTCCCTCTCTTCTTTCTTTTGTTAATGTTTCTTCAATGGTTAAGATAATAATTCAATATCTATTCATAAGTTTTTCTAAAACTTATATATGAATTATTCCAATCATCGTGTCACTTCACAAACCATCATGATGGTTCACCAACTAGTATGATGATTAAGTGTTGAAAGAGAGAGGGAAAGAGTCTGTGACCCATTTGAGATCCATTTTGTAATACCCAATAACTATTATCTTGGATGCATTTCATGGGACTCAAACTATAAGTCACATGGACCTAGACATTGTCCACTTTCATCAAATTTTCCATAATATTCACCACCTATATCAGTCTCACTATCTTTACTTTTCTATCTAACTGCCTTTCTATCTCATTAATAAACACCGCTAGGATGACCATAGATTGAGACTTCTCATGTAGCAGATAAATATATCCATATCGTTAGAAATCATCAATAAGGGTAATGAAATATTTTTTTGCCACCCCAAAAAGGAACGTTGAAAAGACCATAGATGTCAGTGTGTATTAATTCAAATAATGCGTTACTTCTTGTGGTTGGATGCTTTGATATATGTTTGGTTTGCTTGCCGTTAATGCAATCCACACATATATCCCAGTCAACAAGTTCCAATGGAGGTAAGATTTCATTTTTCACTAACCTCTGTACCTTTCTTTGGATATATGACCTAATCTTTTATGCCACAAAAAAGTAGAATATTCATTATGTGCACTACATTTATTTCCTATAATATGGTCAATATGAAATAGAGATTCAGCCAAAACAACATCAAGATTGAAATGATATAAACAATCAATTAATGTACCAGAACCATAATAGCACTTATGTTTATACAATGAAAAAATATCTTAAATTGAAATCCTACATTATCCAATTTTCCAACAGAAACTAAATTCCTAGCACATTCAAGAACATAAAGACACTTTTCTATATCTAGGTAACACCCAGTGTCCAAGATCAATCTGTACGTCCCAATTTCCTTTATCTGTGCCTTCATTCTTTTCCCTATATACAAGAACTTTTCAGTTCTGTTTATAGTCTGGATTGAAAGGAATCCCTGTTTAACATGTGACACAAGAGTAGTTGCACCAGAATCTAACCACCGCGTATTTTTAGGTACGTCAATAAAATTTGATTCAAAACATACTGAGACATAGTATGTACCTTTGTTTCCAAACCAAGCTTTTCTTTTAGGGCAATCTTTCTAAAAGTTACCAGGTTTCTTACAGAAGTGGCATCTCATATCTTTCTTGATTCGACCATCTTTAACTTTGTTGAGAGCTTTGTCCTTATTTTTGCCTTTCTGTCGTGGTTTATTCTTACTGTTACTAGCACCTTGATGAAACGTGAGATGAACGGAGTGGTCCTTTATTTTCTTCAATCTCCCTTCCTCCTGAACTAACATGGCCTTAATTTCTTAAAGGTTCCGTTTCTCTTTAATAGTGTTATAATTCACTTAGAACTGGCCAAACTTTAGAGGAAGTGAGTTGATTATAAACTATACTAGAAAGGACTTACTCACATCTATACCAATAGATTTCAACTTTGCAGCTAAGTTTGACAAATGATTTATATGATCATGAATGGGTTGTGACCATTCAAACTTCTTAGTCATTAGCTCACTCATTAAAGTCCCTACGATGGACTTGCCCGCTATATCTGATTGGGAGTATTCCTTAATTTTTAACGTGAACTCCTTTGCATTATCTGTCTTAGGCATTAATGGCTTAACATTTTCTGCGATTGTCATTCACATCAAATTTAAGCTCAGCCTATTAGACCATTCCCAAGCCTTATAATAAGACTTGTCAGCTTCAGAACTAGTCTCAGTTATGGCTGCAAGCCTTATGTTTGAAACTATGGCTAAGTCCAAATTCATTACACCCAGTTGGAACTGGATTTGTTCAGACTAATCCCTATAGTATAGACATTGAACTTGATCAAGTCATTGCCTAAGGCGAACAAACTAGTAGATGATGCACATTCAACATATAGTCCATACATTAATGCTTTGAGTAAACCTAAATGGATTCAAACTAACTATTAAACTTCGATTATGCATTTAAATTCTCCTTTAGGTGAAATTTAAATACATATAAGTAACCTATAATGATTCATAAATAATACTATAATGGACAATCAATCATATTCTAATCAACATGTACATTATCTTTGGATATATCATCATACTAACCAAATATTTTGACAAAGTCCCTTTAATGTCATTAATTATAAGCAATAGTCCACCTTTGGGTGACCTCCTAGCTTTATAATTAATAATCTCAATTGCTCAGTTCAACCTTTATGTTCATTTAGCATCATATCATAGTGAACAATTGAACAAATCACAATTAAATACTTAATATTTTTCAAGCTAGACCACTTTAATGACTAACAAGCTTTCCATGCGATAAATATTTAATTGGACAATTATCATACATGAAAATTTTTAATTTAATTAGTTTTGTCACTTTGGTAACAAACAAACTATTCTAAACATCTATATTGTCACGTATTACATTCCACATATACTAGGAAAATTTAATTCCAACTATTATATAATATAAAATATTCAAAGTACCAAACAAATATATAATTTGGCACTAATTTCCAAAATTATATTACGTATAAATCAATTATGAATTAAATAATCCTTTATGTTCCATCTTAAAATTATTTTTCTTTGGGGTTAAAGTCCATAATTATTTACTAACTCAAAATCTTGTCCCTTAATGGCCCAAAGGACCAAAATCAGTCCAGAAGTTGCTCATTAGGCCTAGAAGCCCATCTGGAGCGCACGCACCAACGTCTAGTGATGCAGACGTAGTATCTAGTGCATGAACTACTAGTGAAGCTTCGTCTAGCACGTGTAGAGCACGCACTAGACGTTGCAGAATGAGGCAGCGTCTAGTGCGTGCACTGCATGCGACAGACACTACATCATCGTCTTCTTCGACACTGCTGTAATTTTTTTCTTCTTTTATGGATTCTTCTTAACGAGTCCTCTCTAGAATCCTCTCTTGTATGAACCAATAAAATGTAATCCAACATTTTCTTCTTTGGTAGTCATTACATGATACAAAACCCATTTATTTTCTTACTCTAAACCATCCAACCTTACCCAGAGCATCTCTTAATACCAAAAACCTTAGGTTTTATATTTTCAATTTTACATGGCATTATCATGGATACAGAGGAAGAGACATATCGGTAACGAGTTTTCTTTCATACCAACATGATGGTGTGTTTATTTTTATGTTGTCTTACGCATTATTATATAACACTAAAGATTTTTCAACACATATATATCAACATTCATAGTCGATTCTTTAGAAAAACCATACACATATGTCAAAGATGGCATTCCAGTTCTTCAACACATTTAATTGATTTTCATTTTCATTTCCATCGTTAAGACCGAAAACCAGTTTCAAAAATGCACGAAAATTAAAGAACAAAACAAAACTAAATATAGAAATTAACATAAAAATCACATTCCAGAAACACATCAAACAATACCACGCTCTGATACCAATTATAAGACAATTTATGAATCGAATGATTTTGTGCGTACCTGTATCCATGATTTCGTTTTCTTTCTGTAAGGGTTTTTATTCCCTCTCTTCTTTCTTTTGTTAATGTTTCTTCAATGGTTAAGATAATAATTCAGTATCTATTCATAAGTTTTTCTAAAACTTATATACGAATTGTTCCAATCATCGTGTCGCTTCACGAACCATCATGATGGTTCACCAACCAGTACGATGATTAAGTCTTGAAAGAGAGAGGGAAAGGGTCTGTGACCCATTTGAGATCTATTTTGTAATACCCAATAACTATTATCTTGGGAGCATTTTATGGGACTCAAACTATAAGTCACATTTGACATAAAATAGTCTAACAAGAACCAATAACGGGGAGAGGGAGGTAGTGAAGCACTAACGATGGAATAGTAAACAACTGCTAGAGGTGGTGAAACCCAAATGGCGACTAAAGGAGAATGAAAGGGTAGCAGTGGAATGCATCTAGAAACCCTAAATTTCAAAAATAATAGGGCATGTATCACGAAGGGAGGTAACGTCTTAAAACAAACATTACTAGCACAAGTGTAGTGCACGTGCCATACAATCCCTAATTCAATTTTATATGTTTTAAGCCTTCCTTTTTAATTAAATTGATTTGGTTGAGCTTAAATTGGTTTAAATTTCTAATAAATATGAAAAGGTTTTTTTTATATTTTAAGATTGTTTTCAAAGGTTTATTTTATTAAGAATATTTGGAATTTAGTTTAATTTTTTAAGGAGCTAAAACACTAAATTAAACCAAATCAACAATTAGAATTAAGCAAAGGTCTTAAAGGAATTTTTCATAATTTGATTATGTTAGAAATAATTAATATATTGAGATTATATTTTTTAATGTGACCTCAAATTTTAATTCCTTGAATTAAATATTAAGCATACATTACAAATGTTATAGTTGCCTTTTATTATTTAAGAATAAAATCAGAGTTTAGTTTATTATAAAGCTTACTAAACAAACTCGAGGCTACTTTAACCTAAATATGTTTTATCTTAAATTAATGAGCTTTACTTAAATAAATTTGTATGATTTGGATGAGCAAACTCATGATCATATAAATTTAAAGGCAAGGTGAGGACTAACATATAAGATATATTTTTGAAGAAGAGTTATCACTTAACGGATCTAGGAGTCACATAAAATGTTACTGCTAAAGTTATTATCTCCCTAATTGAAATTTACTTAGTTTATTGAGCAAGCCCAAGATTAACTATTTTTCAATGAGATCTTAACTCACTAGGAAATTATTTGATAATTTCTCGATTTAATAGTAAGGGTTATTATTTTGAATAAAATGGTGAGTCTATCCAAATATTTATTAAAGTCCATATTTTATTTAATTTTATGGTATAAACTAATACTTGTTCATTTTTGTCTTTTGATTGTTTGATAAAATGAATATTGACCTATCCTTGATGAGCAACTTAGATCCTAATAAGCCTATTGGACTAAATTTCTTAGGCTGGTTTTAAACTTGAGAACTATTTTCAAGCATGAAAAGAAATGTGTGCCCTTAACACTCCATTTCTATTAAAGCCTAGTTCAGATGTAGTTAAGGAAGTCTAGCAGCCATATTAACATCATATTAATGATGTTGAACAAGCTAAATATGAAATATTGGCTAACTTATCTCCTGAGCTTCAGAAGTAATATGAAAACATAAATGCTCCTACTATAATTATACATCCTAAGGAGTTGTTTGATGCACAAAATAAGGTGGAAAGTTATGAGACTTCTAAAGAATTATTTTAATGCAAAATGGTAGAAGGATCTTTAGTTAAGTTGTATATACTAAAAATGATTGGCTATATTTAAAAATTAAGCCAATTTAGTTATATCATGGACAATGGGTTAAGCATTGATTTGGTGCTTCAGTCTTTTACTATGAGCTTTTCACATTTCATTGTGAACTTTTATATAACTTAAAAGGATTGGTCATTGCATAAACTATTAAATATGCTTAAGACTAAAAAGGGATCCTTTAAGAAGGAACCCAATTTTATTCTTATTTTTTATTCTTCCAACAGTAAGAAAAAAGGCTCTAAAAAGAATAATAATAAGAAATCGAAGGCTTCTACTAAAGTAGCAAAGCCTAGAGCTAAAGTCAAAAGGAAGAGAAATAATGAAGGTACATGTTTACATTGTGGAGTTGATGGACACTAGAGGAGGAATTACAAAGTTTATCATGCTAGCCTAGTTGATAAAAAGCTTAAGATAGCTCCATCTTCAGATATATTTATTATTGAGATCAATCTTTCTAATTCTTTTCCATATTCTTGTGTGTTAGACTAGATGTGGTTCTTATATTTGTAATAATGTGTAGATGTTAACAATTAACTAGATCATTAAGGAAACGCATAATGGACCTGTGAGTTGGCAATAGAGCTAGAGTTGATAAGTTAATTATAGGAATTTATAGTATAACTTTGCCTTTGGCCTTGAATTAAGACTAGATAATTGTTATTATGTTCCATTTATTACTAGAAATGTCATTTCCTTTCCTTATTTGTATGTGAATGGACTTGTCTTTATAGTTAACAATAGAATTTGTTCTTTTTATAAAGATGGTGTTTATTATGGATTTGGATTCTTTACAAATGATCTATATGATTTAGATCTTGAAAAACCAATCCTTAACATAGATAGTAAGAAAAGAAAGTTAAGTGACCAAAATTCATCTTACTATGACATTGTAGGTTAGATCATATTAATAAAACTAAAATCATAAAGCTACATAAAGAGGTATATTTTGATCCTTTTAATTATGAATCAAATAAAACTTACGAATCTTTTTTGATGGAAAAATGACCAAACGACCTTTTAGTTGAAAAGGAGAGCATGTCGGTGAGTTATTAGAACTTACACGTTTAGATTTATATGGCCTTATATCTACTTGTGCTAGAGGTGGATACTTGTATTTCGTTTCATTTATAGATGATCATTCTAGATATCATTATGTGTATTTAATACAAAAAGTATGAATTATTTGAAAAGTTCAAAGAATTTAGACATGAGGTTAAGAAACAAAATGATAAGAGTATTAATATAGTTAGATTTTATCAAAGTGGTGAATACTTGGACCATGAGTTTCTTGGTTACTTAAAAGAGAATGAGATTCTTTCACAATTGACTCCTCTTATAACTTTACAATATGATGAAGTGTCTAAGGGAAGAAATTGTACTCTATTAGATATAATACATTCCCTGATGAGTCATACAGTCATTTTTGTATCTTTTTTAGGAGATGTCTTTGAAACTTGCAGGCCTTTTTTCTTCTTCATTAAATTGAGACAATAGTAGTACCACATTTGGCGTAGATAAGATTCCATTCCCCTAGTTACAGAAAGACTGAAAATAATGAATTAACCACTCCTAGATAAGATGGAGGAGGGGGAAGTCTGAGAAACGAAGGGTTAGTGTAGTTAACTCAGTCTAAAATCAAACTCTTTCTTTGGCCAAATTGAGTAAGAAGTCATTAGATTATTTATTACTATAAGATGTCCCAGTATCTTATCTATATTTAAGCATTCAAATGATATCTTTTATTCATTTTAATAAATTAAGATTTAATAACAAAAAAGAAAAATATAAACTGTAGAAAATAAATATTCTTTATTATTTGTATGCTTGTTGTTTATTGTTTATACTTATAATTATTATGTTTACCTTTCTAAATAGAGCTTCATCTAAATTAATGGACAAAACACCATATAAGTTATGGACTAGTAAGGCCTTTGAAACTGATGTTTACCTTTTAAATAGAGCTTCATCTAAATTGGTTGACAAAATACCATATGAGTTATAGACTAGTAGTAGGTTAAAGTTGTCACACTTAAAGATTTTAAGCTGTGATGCTTATGTAAAGCGTGCAACATATGATAAGTTTCAAGCTATATCAGATAATTGCAAATTTATAGGATATATGAAAAAGAGTGTTGGATATCAATTTTACCATCTCATTGAGAAAAATGTATTTGTCTCAAGATATGCCACACTCCTAAAAAGAGAATTTATTCTCAAAGAAAGTAAGGCGAGTAAGGTATAACTTAGAGAATTTCAAGAACCTTAAATTCAATCCAAACGAAACATAAACCTCAAGTTGATACAAGTGATGTATAACCAAGGGTTTAAGAGACATATAATCCACAAAACACGAGTAGAATACCTCATCCCCCTTATTAGATTAGATCTATATGTTGAAAAAGAGAAAGACAATGTATTGCTTAGAAATGAAGAGCTTGTTACTTTTAAAAAACAATGTATACCATTAATTCTTTAATGGAATGAAGTCGTGAGATTTAAAATGGATCCATATACACTAACCAAGTACGGACTTTGATGGATCCTCCTGATGGTGTTGTACCTATAAAATGCAAGTGGATATTTAATAGAAAAACATAAATAGATGATAATGTACACACATACAAAGCAAAGCTAGTGGCTAAAGGTTAAAAACAAAAATAAGGAGTTGATTTTGATAAAACCTTTTTGCCATTAGCTATTTTTAAATCTATAAGGATCTTATTAGCTATAGTCGTATATCATGATTATGAATTCTAGTGGCTGGATGTCAAAATAATATTTCTCAACGGGAATTTGTTTCATGATGTGTATATGACACAACTCGAAGATTTTTAATCTATTAGATTTCCTAATCAAATATATAAGTTGCAAAAGTCCATTTATAGACTTAAGAAAACATCACAGAGTTGGAGCATTCGTTTTGATGAGACAGACAAAGGATTTGATTTTATTAAAAATGTGGATGAACTACATGTCTATAAGGTTAGTGGGAGTGCAGACTTCTTCTTACATATTGCTGACTGAAAACAAAATACCAATGCTTTAATTTGTAAAAATTTGATTATTTCAAAAACTTCTCTATGAAGGATATAGGAGAAGTAGCCTATATCTGCGAATTAAGATCCATAAAGGTAGATCAAAGAATTTTCTTTGCTTATCCCATTCTGTGTACATAGGCAAAGTGTTAAAAAGGTTTAGCATGGAGAATTCCAAGAGCGAATTCTTATCCATGTTGCATAGGATTTCTCTCTTATAAAGTATGTGTCTTAAGGCATAAGAAGATAGTGATAAAATGGATTGTGTTACATATGCTTTAGCAATTGGATCAATTATGTATACAATGATATGTACTAGGCCAAATGTCTCTCATACTTTGGGCGTAATAAGTAGATTTCAAGCCAATCTTAACGATAGTCACTGGAAAACTAAGAAAAAGATCTTAAAGTACTTAAGGACTCAAAATGTTTTATAGGTTTATAGAGGAACTAAACTAAGAGTACAAAGGTATTTAAATAGTAGTTTTCAGTTTGATCCAAATGATAGTCGATCATAGTTAAGGTACATTTTCATTATGAATAGTGGTGTAGTAAGTTGGATACAAAAAACTAAACATTGTGGATTCTATGTCTGAGATAGAGTACATTTGCATGTCAGAGGAGGCAAAGGAAGCATTTTGGATCAAGACGCTTATAACCAAACTTTTAGTGGCTTTTAGCATTATTGAGCCAAACAATATTGTATTGTGATAATAATGGCACCATTGCATAAGTAAAGGAACCAAGGTCTCATTAATAGTCCAAATATGTACTCAAGAAGTTTCACTTGATCAAGGAGATAATGAAGTTGAAAGGCATAGCATTAGAGTGAGTTCCTACTAAACAGAATCTTGCGGATCCTCTCACTAAGTCATTATCTTAAAAGAGACATGATTGACTTATAGATGGATATGGTATTCAATATGCAGAAATTTGGCTTTTTTTAATTTAAAAAAATTAACTTTCAAAAGGAATGGTTAATTAACCATTACAAAAAAAATCAAAATTGTTTCACGATTACATACAACATTTCCTAACTAATCTTGATATAATTTTGATCAAGTTATGCTTCTCTGTCTTCTCTCATTGTGGCGTCATATTGAGTAGCTTCAATCTTGCCTAATTACCTTTGAAAGTGGAAGATTGGCTTTTGTGCAAATGGGAGATTGTTAGCTTATAAATTTGTAACCAATTAGTTGGTTGCAATTTTATATATGACATTATTATTTTAATTAATAAAGGCATATTTTATCTTTTATATATTTGTTAATTACATGTGTTGTTTTAATACTAAAGGTTAAATCTCATGAATAATTACTGTACAATTGAAATTATGATGAGATGATAATTATGATATTCAATTTGCATTTATTTATTATTCATAAATTATTCCTCATTGTTATTTCAACAAAATAGGACATTGATGAAATGGTAAAATTAGCACACGTTATATTTCTTTCTTATGAAGAAAGTAATTGACCTCATAAATTAAAGTATGGGGATACTTTTAAAAATGTGTGGGTTCTAATTAGGGAATTATTTCATTGAATTGACCTAAATATGAGGTTGTCAAATGAAATATTACTTATGTATTTGGGGATTTCCTTATTATGATGGTTGTATAATTAATCCTTAGACTTAAGATTATTAGAGTATTTCATGTGGGAATTACTATGTTTTGATACTACTTATGACCTATTCTAATTAGGGCATCTCAGTTGATAGTACTTAGATATAGTATGGACCATATGGAAATAACTAAGTAAATTAATAAATAATTCATCACTCTAAAATAATTTAAGAGAATATGTTCACTACTCTTGATTAGTAAGGATAAAAAAACCTCTTGCTAGAGTGCATTGAGTTTTGAAAATGTGTTTTCAAATATCTATTATAAATCAGTTAATAATTAGCAAGAATAACATGAATGAATTCAAAGAAGTGAGCACTGTATCTATACTTTATATTCAATTGGGATATTAGATGATGAAAGGATTAAATTATACATCATAACCATGCTTAAATAGAATTAGTCAAACTACTTTGATATTTCTAATATTTAGGTGGTTATAACATATTATTAGATATCAATATTGATCTATAATTATAAATTATTTAATTAAAAATTAAATATAAAAGAAGTTTTAATTTGTCTAATTATGATTTATAATTTGTAATTATTTCTAACATATTAGGAACGTTATAGGTTATATATAAAAGCAGTTAAATGAAGAATAATCAATTTAAATTAATTTGAACTTAATTACAAAGTTTAAGAAACTTCAGAGATTAAATATAAGATATTTATTTTATTTAAATTATAAGTTTAACTTTAATTATAATTAAAATATTTAATTTTAATAAAATAAACCCTAATGCTTTTTTTCTGTATATATAGGAAATAAGTGTAACAGAACTAGCACTCATTGTTATTCTTCTTAAAGCATTTAGTTCTTTTTCTCTACTTTATGAATACCATTAAAGATTGAAATTTGGACAACTTATGGTCGACACATTGTGAAAAGGTTTCAGCAGAAATTTGAATCAAATATGATTTGATTATTTTTATGATTCATATTTTTCAAGTTATTCAATCATTGAGACACGATCAAAAAAGTTGTGAAATTTTAATATTGTTGGATCTGTAATTAGATCATGGTTGATATTCTAACATCACTACCATCCCCAAATTGCCCACCACCTAACCAAATTGATTATACCTATTATACAAAGTCTTTTAATAAATTTAGGAACTTAAATGTAAGAATTGTAGCACTAGAGGGCCATGGAAATCCCCTACAAATAGAATTACCTCTGAGAGGCACATCATACCTAATCTTACAGGTTCCTTATTAATATTTAAACATACGTCTTAGGGAACAAAATTAAATACAATGCTTAAGTCAAATATTTCTTTCTCAAGCATGCTTAATTCAAATCTTTCTTTCTTAAGCATGTCTACAGGTCCTCTAATGTCTTTCTTCAATATCATAATTTGATAACACATATTGAAAACATTTGCTTCATCTAAATCTCAACTATATATATTCTGTTACTATCTAATGTATCAAAATCTTTCAAGTTATATCTATTATTTCATCTTATCATGTACATGAACCCATATATATATTAAGGGGTTATCACATTTGCACAATTTAATGAAAAAGTAAGAAATTCAGTTTCAATATCCAACTTTATTATGGTATCAGATCCATAGAATAGAAATTTTCTCATTCATTTACCTAACCAAACCTTCTATTTAAGGACACCATTCTCCTTCACACGACTCCAATACTTCAGTAAAATACAAAAACACAATATAATTCATAATTCCAGCTTATCCATATAGTAGAAATAATCCTAAACATTATAACAACATAGTTATTGTCTAACATTAACCATTGCCTAATCAAATTCTCCAGTACTACCATTCAATCAAATTACAAATTTTATTACAATGCCCCTAGATTCAACTAATTATCCTAGCTTGAAAAATTAAGTGGAAGCAGTGTTGATAACATGTGACCTTTATAGGTATTTTGATGGCTCACTCTCATTGCATGCAATAGTAGATTCTTACTTTTTAAAATATCTCAAATTGCAACGATTAGACAACCTCGTCTACTATTTTCTTACTTCTTCTCTCACTAGCTTTGTAGCTTGATTGGCTCTTAGTTGTTCCATTATTTGTGACCTCTGGGTTACTCTCCAACAGCACTTCATGCCTCAATCCTTTTCCTAACACTCACTCCTTATCCAAAAACTTCATAATTTGAAGAAAGGGGTGGCTACTGATACAAAGGTTTCCTAAAACATAAACTTATACTAAAGTCGCCTCTACTCCTTTGCACGATAATCTTACTTAGCTCCATTTAAGCAAGACTCAACCTTTCCACATGATCATGGACCAACAAATCCTTATTCTCAAATGCCTCACGATCCTTGAAAGATTTAACTCTCATACTTGAGTAAGAATACTACGAAAGTATTAAACAATCATAGGCAATAATAAACATTAAAAAATTAACATAAAAATCAACCTTTATTACTTCCCCAAAATTATACAAAGGAATGCTCTCTCTCAATATGTTTCCTTCCTCCCTATCTCTCTTCTCTAGGAGCAAGACTCAAATAAGCTATTTATAGGCACTTTTAGCCTTACAATTCAAAATCCTAATTGTACTGAACTAACTAGATCACCTATATGCTTATTATATGACATCACACTAACCAATTAGATGACACTCCCATCTAAATAGGTATCTATCTAATAAGATTTAACTAAATCATAACTAACAAGATAAGAGATTATATTTAATTAAGAATGATACATCCATATCCATGAAGAACTCTACTATATTCAAATGATCCTCCCACATGGTCATTATTTTTAAAGTTGATGTATATCTACTGTGATCTAATCTACCACATCATCTAAGATTTCCCTTTGAAATCTATTCATTGATCATGAGTCATCCAAGCCTAAAGCCTTTGTTCATAGGACACTAGTCTAGTCTAATGCTTACCCTTATCAAGTACATTAGTTATGATTTATCTATTTGACCACATATTAAGTCCTTAGAGCTCTCACATGTCTCCCTTATGCATTTGATCCAACTAACCTTCAACCTAAAGTCCATCTTAAGCTATCTTTTGATCTCACCTCCAAATCTTGCACCTCATCAAAGATTTATGCCAATGTGCATCAATGCATGCCAACGCTTTGTCAATATCAGTTTCCCTTATATATTCGCAAGTCTTTGCCTTGTTCTGTCATCTCGAGTATCAAAAAGGCCAAGGTTTGCCAATGCTTGCATAGTTCTACTATTAGGACTTAGGGATCTAAAAACCACCATTACTAATTTCAAGTCTATTATTTTCATAATAACCTATAAGCTCACTGCCATTGGTGACAATATTTTTTAGGAAGATCTTGTTTTGTTCACACTCAATAGACTACCAGTTGAGTACGAATCCTCTATCACTATAATCAAATACCAAGAATCCACTATCTCCTTCATCAAACTTTATGTAAAGTTGTTGATTTACAAACAGCGCCTTCAGTCTCTCTACTCCTTATCGTTGCCTAAGCTAGCCCTTGTTACCTAACACATTACTAGTGTTTCTCCCCATAATGCTCATGGATGCTAAATAAAAAGGGGTTTAACCCTACTTCATCTAAACATTGGTACTCAGTTAGTCAAAGCTTTAAATCCAAGATATCACTCTTTACAAGACCCATCCACAATAATCTATATCCGATGAAAGCTCCTTTATATTTCAAAAACCCTATTGTATTCACAACATCATCTACCTTATGAGATCTCTAATATCAACATTTGGTTCAGCTATATCAATCTAAGCTCTCTAATTTGTCTAAAATTTTACCTATTAAAGAACATGTTATAAATCCATATACTTCTTTTCTTTAACACAATAATATTCGTCTTTCTTTTTCTTTATCTTCTTTTGTCTCTACACACCCCTTATATCTTATTCAATGGGATATTTGGAATCTTCACTGTAGTGCCCCCTTACCGCAGTGTACACACCGGGACGCCCGGAGATTATTTCGGTACATATCCTATAATAAAGGCAAGCTACGTTCGATCACTACATTCACTTCACATGGTATCATAACATTAATCTTTTACAGGCATCAAAAGAAAATCACAATGTTTTAAAAACCAACTTTTTCCTCATTTCATTGCATAAAACCAAAAGTCTACATTAGGTCTTTCAACCTTTACTACATGTGCCTCCTCAAAACCTAGTACAAAAGTACTACATGAAAGAGGAAAAAATATATATAATCTATCTAAGCCATCCCAAAATTCCAATTGAGTGACCTTTGAGCCATGATTTCTCTTGCCAAAACACAATCCATACGGCTAGTAGAGCCTCTCAATATCTAGAGTTGTCTCTCGATCCTAAAAAGACAACGTTGCAATTTTGGTGAGATTGCACCAATGAGGTAACCATCATCGATGGTTCACTCAATTCATGCAACAAAACAATTCACATAACATACAATTCACAACTTTTCATAATTAACACATATCACATTTACATTTAAGAACAAATCAATTTGACATTTCAGACAATCCACATACTTGTTAAAAAATGCATATGAAATGCTCATGAGACTCTTTTTTCAATTGTTACATTATTGTGATCGAGTACCTAACTATCCCATATCCATTTTGGATGCCGGGCTCATTGATAACTGTCCCTTATCCAATGGCGATATAAGACTCATTTTAAATAGTGAGCCTTAGGCTCTTAATCACTGTCTGAGTTCGAGGCCCTTTTCACATGTTGAGTTTTAAGCTCTGATCGATGGCTACTCTGGTAACAACTGTCATTATCTGATTGTGCATTCATGTATGGAATGGATCTATCACAATCGATCATGTTATGAAACACATAGTTCTTCACATTCACATTCAAGCAGTACTTCAATATACACTCCACATTTTACACTCGTCAGACCTTCTGTTCGGAAATCACATAATTCAATCCATATTCATTTATCATTAATAAGAGAATTTAAGTAAACAAAAATTTAGAGAAACCATCTAGGTTACCCACAAGTCGCTCCCGAAGCTAATGCCTAGAAGTTCTAACAATTTATGGAGGTTGACGTTCCAGCTGCTCATCTATATCAAATAGCATATACACATCCCTCACAATTTGTACAATCATAAGTGTTTAACAATACACATGTATGTAATAAAATATGTACAATGCATGTTCATGACAATCCCAGGTATTTATCCATTAGTTTCATCACAAAA
>JANSVA010000217.1:19008458-19018693 GCA_025504915.1 Erythroxylum reticulatum
CATTCTCATCCCTTCCGGACCCCAAGTAAAGAGGATGTCACAAAACAAGTGAATAGTTAGCTTAAGGGTAGTTGTTGTAGTTCGACCCAGTTGAGTACTGTTTAAAAAATTATTAAATTATAATGTATTTTTAAGAATAAATTAATCATGAAATATAGTGTATTTTTTCAGTGATCTTAATTAATAAAAATTAATCTTGAACATACGCTTGTAATAGTGCTATACTGGTATTCACTGTTGAATCGGCTCAGTACACCCACAAACGGTTGTCATGTAGTGAATCTGGAATAACTTCAACCATGGGATTCAGCCCATTCAAAGAATCAATGCCTACTCATTTATGAATCTGACGTAACTTCAAAAATGTGAATCAGTACGGTTTAACTCCGTTCATTATGATTGGTTAATATTAAATAAATTAGATTATAGAGTAATAAATAATTTATGATATGTAAAAATAATGTAAATAATATTAATTATAAAATCACAAAAAAAAATTCCTTGAATTAATGTTTTTCCTTGTCTCCTTTTCATTTCTTTCCTCGAACCACTCAGGCAACCGTATCCTCGGTACTCCTTAAGTGTCTAATTTACTATTCCTTTTGAATTCTTTCCTATTGAAATTATGGGTTACTTAATTTTGTGTTCGAATCTGATTATTTGAAACGAAAACAAAGAGTCCAAGAAAAACAACTTAAATGATAAAGCTAAATTAGGCGTAACACAAAAACTAAATACTAACCGTTGATACCCAGTTTCTGTCGGAGGAGATCGGTCTCGACATGAAGAAGAAGTGAGCGAGGTCCGGCCGTCCAAAGTGGCAACCAGGGGACATTCAATTCCTTTGCAATATCAGCACCGAACCAATAAAACGCATCACTTATAATGCACGTAATAGGCCTTCCCGTCTCCTGCACAGCCATGTTCATCGCTTTCTTGAAATTCCCGGGAACAATATCAAGAAATAAATCGATGACCTCCACAGGATTGTCCGAAGACACGTAGTTCTCGGGCAATCCGTCGGCGACGTCGTAGGGTGTTATGCGGTCTTCTAATTCTGAGAATAGATTGCGGTTTGACTGGACTGTGCTGAAGAAGGAGAATGTAGCGTCAGGAATCTCCGTGGAAAGACTCCGAATAAGGCCAAGCAACGGGGATGCATGAGTACCGAAGGGGAATGCGAGTGCTACGATGTGCTTCGGGTTGTTTCCGATTCCTGACGCCATTGTAATGCCAAAATCAAAGTTTAGTTTTCCCACATATAATGATAATGGTGCAACATTTATAATGACTAGAGAGGCGTGTAGGTTAAGCAAAAGAAAGGTCGGATGGAAGTAGGCTACGCAAAAAGAAAAGTAGGTATAACCTTGGAAGAAATTAATGTCGTATTCCGCTTTTTATAGGTTACAGCTTAAATCCAAATCTCTCCGCCAAAAACTAACGCAAATCTGCCCATTTGTTGGATGCTTAAATACCATTTTAGTTACATTACATCTTTTTTTTTGTTCACATATTAAAATTATGAATTCTTGATAAACGAGGTTTTCCGTGCTTAAGTCCCCATCGTTCTTTGTTGGATTAACACACGAAAAATGGTTTTAATAAAGTAGTAAAAGTTTCAATTGACAATCTTCAGGTTCATATTTTTCCTTATTTAACGATTTCAATTTTTATTCTATTTGTAGGGATATAATTGGAAACACAAGTCAAAATTAAGTTACATTCTATAAAATACTGTTATATACCAAACACTATAATAAGAATCTACCCAACTTTCTTATTAGAATTCTTATAAGTATCCAAACATATAAATATTTTTACTTTCCATAGATTTATTTTCCAATGAATCATATTCCAAATTCACTTTACTTTCTCGCCAACCAAACAGGGCCTAAATTTTTTGTTTTGATTTGTTTTGCTGACAATATTAATTATTTTTCCATAAAGAGTACTACTGCATAACATGATACCATAGATAACAGTAGGTACTAACTTAGACTTTCTATCCTTTTGCCTTTCAAGTTCCCTACTTGATTTTTAGTAGCAATTAATAGGCCCCCATTTGGATTAGTCTTATTTATGAAACAAAATATTTCTTGTTTAGCAGTACATAAGATGATTTTGCCATTGCAAGTGTTGATGATGAAAGCACGAAAAAGAACCTGTATAAATTGTAAAGTACAATTAGATATACTTGGGCAATCTCAACCACGAAAAGCTTATATCTGTGACAATAGCTTAGTTAAAATAATGGAACCACTACCCCTTTTCTAACAACCATAAAAGATAGCATATCTCTAATCTAAAATAACTTCACCCTAAAGAATAGTATCAAACTTGACAAATATAGACTAATTTCAAAACACTAGTAAAAATATTATATATTAGATTTCAACATGCCTCTCTACTAGTTAAGGATAAAGTTGTGAACTACTAGATCTTTTCAGACCCAGCATATCAGCGAAACATTTACTAGATTATTGTTGTTGTTGTTGAAGATTTCAACATACTCTCATTTAATGTAGAAATCCATTAGACTTAATAAATCTCTCAAAACTTATCTAATGGAAGTGGCTTGGTGAAGATGTCAGCCACTTGAATGCTTGTTCTACAATGAACAATCTTAATGCTTCCTTTCTCCATAAGCTCTCTAATAAGTGATGCCTGATTTCAATGTGTCTTGCTTAACTGTGAAACATTGGATTTCTTATCATTGTAATTGTAGACTGATTATCATCAAAGATGATTGTGGACTCCACTTGAACTTGTTTTATGTCATACAAACTTCTCCTTAGCCAAGTAGCTTGATATGCAACTAAAATAACTTCCATATATCCAACTTTTAAAGATGATAATGTATTAGATGGTTGCTAAGCATAACCCATAATACTCTTTCAATCATTAACAGAACCCATCCAATCACTATAAAAATTAAACAATTCAAAATTGTCATTTTAGACATAGAGAACACCAAATGAACTTGTCCCCTTTAAGTATCTCAACACCCTTTTGCTAGCTCCAAAGTGTAAAGCACTTGGACTCTACGAAAATCTTGAAAAGAGACTAGTACCAAATGAGACGCTAGGCCTCTTGTTAGTCTTCCACCCATTTTAAGCTTTAAAAAGAGTTTGACATTGTAAAGCTATTATGGGACTCTGACTGAGAATGTAGGTTATTGTATACACTACTTCTACTAAAAATTTTTTTAGAAAATGTATGTTGTTGTATACATTATTTCTACTGAAAATTTTTTAGAAAACCTTTATCATTTATCATACTTTTTGCCATCTCCATAGGACTTCTATTCTTTCTCTCAACTACTTTATTTTGTTAGGTAGTGAAACTAGTTGTAAGCTGCCTTTAGATGTGCACACTCTAAACAAAATAATCAAATTCCTCTTAAACAAATTCTCCACCATAATCCATTTATAAAATATGCATAAATTTTCCACTTTGCTTTTTCACAAATGACTTAAACTTCTTGAAACTCAATAGCACATCTTATTTGTCTTTAGAAAAATACACCCAATTCTTTTTATTATAATTATCAATAAACACAATAAAATACCTTTTATTGTTGAGTACAAGTGTTCACATAGGCCCACAAATGTTAACATATATCAACTTAATAGGATTTTAACCCTCCTTTCCTTGCTTTGAGGAAAGGAAATCTGATGTTGTTTATCCACTAACAAGTCTTACACATATAATTAATGTTATCAATTAAAGATAAACCAAGCATCATTTCACATTTTTTCAATATATTCAATTGTATAAAACTCAAATGTCCATATCTATGATGTCATAATCAATTTCCATCAAGCAAAGTGGCTTTTAATGTATATTTTTTGTCAAGATTTAGAGGAAAAATTTTATTTTTATCTATTGGAACCTTGACCAAAAGATGTTGCTTTAAGTTATCATTGCAGATATAATATGTCAAATCTTTAAAAACAGCTTAATAATCTCCTAATAAAAATTGCAACAGATTTGACATGTTAAAATCCAAATTTAGTAAATATAAGACATTATCAACAAAATTCATTCCATAAGTATCTAACTTCACCATACCTTTTCTTTGGGCCTAATGAATAATTCCATCTCCCATAGCCACCTGGCTATTTACCGACTCATCTAAGTTGATGAAAAAGTCAAGTTTTCCTGTCAAGTGATAGTTACATCTATTATCCATATACCACGGAACATCTAGAGTAGACTCTTTGGCTAAATAATAATTAAGAAATAAGCTTTCTGTATCATCATCCTCCTTTTCTTGAGCAAACTTGACCTACCTTTCTTTAAGGCAACAAAACGTCTTTATATGGCCATACTTCTTGCAATAAAAACATTGCTACAAGTTTTTTTTTTGTCTTTATCATTAGACTTTGGGTGTTGGTTGTTGCCTTAAGAGTGGCATCCATCTCTACCTTCTTTACTACCATAGGAAAATTGACCTCCATGATGTTATTTAGAGCCAACTCAACCATTTAACTCTCTAATTTTATCTTTGGACAACTGCATCTTACTTTGGAAACCATTTTTCACTATTTTTATATCATACAGCTTAATGTTATCTTTATAAGAATAAAGAGAGCCAAGAATTTCATTTATCTTTAATGTTCTCAAGTCTTTCAACTCCTCTATAACAACCACCATATAATCATATTTCTTAGGCAAACTCCTAAGAATTTTCTCAACAACTTTTTAATCAGTCAATGTCTTACCATATTTTCTAATTTGTTAACAATCTCCATAATTTTATAAAACTAGTTTTTCAAAAAAATCAAAATCTTTCATAAATATACCTTTAAAGCTCTGAAAAAGATTCTAAAGCTTCATAGTCATCACTTTATGGTTACCTTAGTAGCCTTTTTGTAGATCATCCCAAGCTTCCTTTGATTTTATGGCTACTAGAATAAGTGAAAAAAATTGTCTCATCCACTGCTTGCTGGATAAAGAACTTACATCCTTCGTCTTATGTACTTCTTGTAAAGCTTTGGTGGTAAGAACAACTTCTGTGTAGCCATTCTCCGCTAAGTCCCATACATATTGGGACATAAATAGAGTCTTCCTTATAGTGCCTAGAATATCATAGCTATTACCTTGGAAAATTGAAATTATGGGTAATGATGGATACACGCTATTGTTATTGTCCATGCTTACTCAAATCTTAGCTTTAATACCAATTATTGAGTCAAAAATATGAAGGAATATTCTCACATAAATTTTCACAAACACAAGAAGACAAAAATTTGTAAAATTATAAAGTAGAAGGATGAGCTGAAAAATTGATGCCTTCATTAAACCAAATAGAAACTTATACATAATGAGGATAACAACTTAACTAAAATAATGGAACTAGTACTCCACTTCTAACAATTATAACATCTAACATATCTCTAAACTAAAGTAACTTCACCTTAAAGAATAGCAATAATCTTAATAAATGTTGGTTGAATTCAAAAAGCTAGTAAAAATATTTTGCATTAGATTCCAACAATTTCACCAGCAAACCAATAAAATGCATCACTTATAATGCATGTAGCATGCTTTCCTGCTTCCTTCACTGTTAGGTTCATGACTTTTTTGAAATTTTCTGGGACATCCTCTAGTAAATAATCATCCTAAAAAAGATTGCCCAAAAAAATGTAGTTCTCGGGCAAGTTGTTAGCGGCACTATAAAGTTGTTATGTTATCCTAGGTCATCTTCTAAGAACATATTGCAATTGTGTTGTGTAATACCAAAGAAGGAAAATGTTGTGTCAGGATATACATTGGATAACCTTCAAATGACACTAATCAATAGAAGTGCATGATTGACGCAAGTGTCATGGTATGTTTGGAGTTTTTTTTTTTTTTTGGCTTCTAACATGATCCAAAGTTTATACCTAAAAAGGTATATATTGAGCTATACGGCTTTAGATTGGATTAATGTGGAACTAGTACTTGTAACATCAATTTATAAGAAGAAAAGAGGTTAGGTATATATTAAAGAACAAAAGGGAGGTACGTTTGAAAGTAGATATGACATTGGCTCAGGTTTAGTCAAAATCTCAAAGCTCGATTAGTGATTAAGGTCGATTATTTTTTAATTTAAAATTTCTAAATGATGTTACTTGAAATTTTCAAATTTCGGGCCAGACCAAATCGAACAACTCAATCCTAAACCTAATTCGAAGTTGAAATTTTTCAAAAAAGAAGCTTGAACCTAGTCAAAGTTCGATCAACTTGAGTCAAATTCATTGATTTCAGGTTAGATCAAGCTTGCTGCGTCAAAAAGACATCTCTATTTGAAAGGCAAAGTGGTCACTTTAAAGAACAAATCAAAGTATAATGGTTTTAAAAAAAAATTACATTATAATAATTTCACACATTTAAGATTAAATTTACATAATCTTAAAGGTTGGGTCAATTTGCACATATGAATATAAAAGGAACACTTCAAAGGACAAACAAAAGTGTGATGATAAAATAAAAAGATGGATATCTTTTAATTCTAATTTTGTTGTTACCAGTCCTAAGTTAGTAGTAGTGAGTCCTCTTATATAGATAGAACGTTCACAAAAGTCTGTTATTGTGATTAATTTAAAGACGAATGTCTAAAATTATTTAGGGGGCGGTTGATTCACGTAGGGAAATGATAATAAAAACAAGAATAAATATAGTAAAGAATGTGAATGGATACAATCACTGTAATTATAGAATGCGAATGGATACAATCACTGTAATTATGATGGTTGGTTAAAATGAAGGAAAGATTACTATTATCATTGATAGCAGTTGGTTTGTTGAAAATCTTGAGAAATATATTCTAATTAATTATATTGTTTTACTAAAAAGGAAAAAAATAAAAATTAGTTAAATTTTTATATGAATTTTTAATATATACTGATTAATTATATTTAATTTTAATATATTCTAACTACTTATATTTAGTTAATTATATTGTTTTGCTAAAAATAAAAATTAATTAAAATGTTATTTTACATCAAAGTTTAATATATTTTAATTAATTATATTTAGTTTAATATATTGTAATTAATGGTATTTAATTAATTATATTGTTTATTAACATATTCTAATTAATTATATTTAATATATTCTGATTAATTATATTATTTTACAGAAAAAAGGAATGAATGAATTTCATTTATAACATATTTGGTGAGCATGGAATAATCCCTAAAATTCAAATTCAAAATACTGTTTATGCAATAATAATATATAACCAATTGACATTTTTCATTTGTATACCCATTAATTTCTTTCAAACTCATGAATCAAATACTCCCTTAATGTTATGCTTGTAATATAAATTTTAAGAGCTTTGTTTTTAATTGAAAAACATGTATGATTATCTTGTCTCGTGTGACTCGACTTACCCTTAAATAGATTTTTAAGGAGTCCAGCCACAGCCTAACTGCAAGTTGAAAGAATCCATGAATAATTACCAAATTATTAACTTGAAGGTGAGTCTACAAGGGGTCTTTTAGTTTAAGTGAGATTGCAGGTTTAAACCAACCTTATGTATGTAATCGTTTAAAACTTGAAGTTAGAGTTTTGTTTTTTGTAAGGGACCTACTCGGCTCAAGTGGGGATTAGTCTAGGTATGAATGGCTTAAAAGTATCTTCTCGTAATTGGGACCCTTTTAGGGCACTTTGTAGGCTAAAAAAAGAAGTACCAAATTATTTAATACTTTTCTTTACTATATATACGTGAGCATGTATTTTCTTTAATAATTTGGCAATAGATTAGTCTTAAAATAAGTAGCAATAATTATTTTAATAAATAATATATTAAAATTAAAATATTAATTTATAATTAATATATATTTTTAATTTAAATATTATATCTAATAGAGAATGCATGATTCTTTGTTTAATTTTTTTATTAAAAATCATGTATTATTAAATATTTGTATTTGATAAGTAATATGAAAATTAATTATGCCAATAAAACAAAATAATTAGGTTAAAGTTTCAAATTATTTTAATAAAATTGTAATTACAATAAATTATGAAACATTTAATAACTTGATAAAGATGTGCAGAGCACCGAACTTAATTATAGTAACTAATAATCAAGCTGTTCTTGAAAGAATTTAATTTATTAGAAACTAGGCACTCTGAAATCATTAGTGAGTTTTTACGTTGATATATAATGTTTTGTTTGACGTGGGATCCTACATTGTGGAACCATATTCCACCGCCAGATACTTTATGACCACGAAACTGCCAACAATGACGAGTCACGTTCAATCACAACCCAAGTTTTTAATGCAGTAGTTGGTGAAAATCATTCCTCGCATTAATTTGGCAGTTAATAAAAATATTGATCTCTAGAGTAAAAGTTGAAACGTACGTCATTCATATTTGCTTTAAAATGGTAAATGATACCTGGAACTGGAAGTGGGCTATTTTCAAAAATGACAATGATAATGTAACCAATAAAAAGGGAGGATCAATAAAGAATTATGGAATACAAAATTTTATTATTTAGGACTTGTTAAATGCTTGAAGCAAAGAAAACAAGAGTTTGACCTTAGTCCAACCCATTGGGCTTAAGGAACTCCCAGCCTTTCTTAACTATTTTATTAGCCCTTCCAATTCCCACATTGTCATTGTTGTTGGTCCACTTTAAGTTGTCCTGTCTGATCATTCTTGGTCATCAGCATACTAATTAGCAGTGGGTTTTATAAATAATCCAAGCTAATTATTTTGTACCCCAATGTTACGTGAAGAGGCGTACTCTGATTGGATCTTTTCCAAAGTCAAGCCATGTCCACCTGGAAGGAGAATCAATTTCCTACGATTATTTCGGTAAACTTGGGCTGTTATTTTTCTGCTCCCTCTCCCACCCTTCTTTCAATTCTTTAACAAAAGGACTTAAGATACTCAAATATTAGAAAAATGGCAGCCCTTGAAAAACTGTTGTGTCAAAGTCAAACCAATGTGGCAATCATTATCGAACATGGGTGCCACCCCATTGCTGAAAGTTGAAACTATGCCTAACCACTCCCAAAGCTTTCATATATACTGTAACAAACTGGACTGTCCCTTGCTAGCTAAAACCATCCTGATGAGCATTCTCAATTCTCTCCAAATGCAGGGCAATAGCTACCTGGCAATCTCCATTTTTCTGCTTCTCGTTTCGGGGACTAATGCTGTGATTCCAGGACAAGCTGGTCAGTACCTGAGCCTTGCCAATCAATTCTTGGCTCCTCAGAATGCTGCTCGAGCCGCATTGAGAATGCGACCATTGGTTTGGGACGCAAGGCTAGAGCGTTATGCACAATGGTACGCCAACCAGAGGCGATACGACTGCAGGTTGAGGCACTCCAATGGACCTTTTGGAGAGAACATTTTCTGGGGTAGTGGCGTTGGCTGGACTCCAGCTCAGGCAGTGGCGGCGTGGGTTTCTGAGCGGAAGTGGTACGATTATTGGTCTAATTCTTGTGTTGGCGATGAGGATTGTGGGCATTACACACAAATTGTTTGGCGGGGTACGAAAAGGGTCGGATGTGCAAGTGTGACCTGCTATGGTGGTAGGGGTGTGTTCATGACCTGCAACTACGATCCTCCAGGGAACTATATTGGAGAGAGGCCTTATTGAATTGTGTTTCTCCTCGAGAATTTTGCAAGTTTTTGTTCTTCTTCTGGAATGTCTTATCATTTTAACCGTGTCCAAACACAGTAAAATTTCCAGTTATCAATGTACCTATTCACTGATAACATTTTGCAGTGAGCTCACCGTTTATAGGAAAGTGTAACAATAAAGTTTCTGGGAAGTGTTACTATTAATGTTATTTATGTCTATAATAATTATGTGTAATTTTGCCAAGTGAGCCTAATGTACAACATAAAATATAAGTCAAATACTTCTGTCTAGAAAGTTGAAAGTTGAAACACAGTTATTGCTAATCGATTTGATTACAACTCTTTTATGGATATATTTATATAAATAAATTCTTCGATGAATATAGAAAAAATACCTATTTAGTAATTAATGTGATGCCTATATATGGTTTTTAATTCCTTAATCATAAGTTCTTTGTCAAATATGAGTACTATCGAATTAAATGACTTAATTATATATAATAGATTTACACGTTTACTATAAATATATGTAGATATATATGTTTATTATATTGTTTTGTGTGTGTGTGTGTGTGTATGTATATATATAGATAGAGAGATATAAGTGACCTTCTAATTATTTGGCATGTGGCACTAGT
>JANSVA010000217.1:19057545-19077823 GCA_025504915.1 Erythroxylum reticulatum
ACATTGAATGGTTGATCACTAACTTACATGCAGTACGAACAAAAAATAAGGAGAAAAGTGTTTAAACTGTTACTTGATGCCTTTTGAAGGAGCTAATCTAAAGAATGTTCACTCTGTGTCTATTAGACGCTTGGATTCTTTCGGCTCTATCAACCATGTTGTGTGGGCTAAGAAAGAGAGATAAAGAGGTTAAAAGCAATTAAACATGTCGACTAACTCTAGTTATTGCTAAACTCACATATTGTGAAAGAAGAATCACTTTCCACTTAGCGGAGACTCTTCTCTTTCTTTCCAGCCACAGAGAGGAAGGATATTACCATCATCAAGCCCTAAACAGAATGATATAACATTAGTATGAACAGATAATGATTGAGTTGTACAAGTTTCTACATCTTACCAACGTCAACCACCTTGAGAAGGAAGATCCCATCTAGAGCCCTAATTTGGAAGCTTCCCAAGCCTCCTTTTCAGTGAAAATTTTGTTGACCTGATTTGAGAATCTATGATACCCAACTTTATTGCATCTATCACCGCACGATATCGTTTCCTTCCTTCTATTGTTTTGTTTATCTCTAACGTCATTTTGGAGTTGATTTTAGATGTATTAGTTTCTCCCAGGTCCAGGAGGAGAGGATTGTTTTAATGTACTTTTATAAATTTAATTAAAAAAACATATTCGTGTACACCTAATTCCATGACACCGCCGTAACACATGGCTGAAGTCCATTGAAAAAACCCTAAATTGATGACGTGTCAGACACTAGTTGATTGAACATACATGTCATCAGAACAGAATTGTCCACGTTATTAAGTCACGTGGTCTTCTTTTGGAGTTTCCATTTGCACCCCTGGAATTACGATTTCTTTCGCGGACAGGCCCTCTTCTTTGGTCCCCAGACACGTTTTCTGCGTTTCTGCCGATGAAAAGGGTTGCTCTGCTTATTTAGCAGATCAGATCCTAGTTCTGTATCACGTTTATGCACTGAGATAAACCCCCAACTTCCAAAATGGGTATATTGTTTACGAAGACGTTCTCTTCTCTATTCGGCAACAAAGAGGCTAGGATCCTCGTACTTGGCCTCGACAATGCCGGAAAAACCACGATTCTCTGTAATGTTTCTTTTTTTTTTCTTTTCTTTTCTAATGGGTATTTGGTGGATTTTGATGGTATTGGCATTTTGACTTTCAATTCTATTCAGATCGGCTTCAGATGGGTGAAGTTGTATCCACTATTCCAAGTATGTATGTCTCTTCTTTATTTTCTTTACATTTTGTTTTCATTTGGTTGCTGGTAATTATGAATCTGGGGACTGAGGGAATTGGATATGATCACTTCTGTTATGTTACTTTCTAGTGTGTTCAAGAACTCAATTGTATAAGTCTTGGTTGATTCAAAGTTTTGTGCTTTAGGAACTTAGTTAATTAATATACTAGGAGCTCAGTTCTGCACGTTGAACAAGCTAAACTCTAGTTTGACTTATTCTTTGTTGTGTTTATAATTTGATCAATCTGTTTTTCCGATGCAGCAATTGGATTCAATGTTGAAACAGTTCAATACAATAATATCAATTTTCAAGTATGGGATCTTGGTATGCTATTATATTTTCCCTTAGCTCTATCTTTTCTTATCACACAGTGATCGGCTACATATTCTCTTTTTGTGTGTGTGAGTGTGTGTGGATAAGTCCATTCACATGCACTGTCTGTGGATTAATTCAGTTGTTTAGAAGATGCACGCTATTTTCAACCTTTTCAAAGATAAGCAGTACTTCGTATTGATGGAATTTGTGATTGTTTTCTTACAGGTGGACAAACAAGTATCAGGTAACTTGAGTCATTTGCCTCTCTCATATGTCGGTGTCAACATATAACTTATTATTGGGAGAATCAGCTTTCTGTGGGTAAAAGAATTTCAATATGATCATTTATTATTTCTCTATGTTATATGACTTGCAAATGTTCCTTTTTTTTTTTAATTTTGAAAAGATGTGGCTATTCCATACGATATGTTACATGTTGTGTCAGACAAGAAGGAACATAAATTGATAACAGTACCAATGTTCACATTAGTTTCTTAATAGTTCATTCTTCAAGTTTTTGTTTACGATCTTAAGCATTTCTTTTTTTGTAAGAAGTCTCTACATTCCATACTGGTGTCTGCACACAATGAACCATAATTTAATGTTCTTTTACTCCTAAAGCTTCCGACAATGAAGAATTGTTTGATTTCCACTTAGAAACAGTTGAGTACTTTTTCCTTTCCCAATTAGATGTCACTTTTCCACTGGCTTTCTATAATGAATGCATCTTAATTATTTGAATATTTGGGGCTGGCATCGGCTTGTTCTTTGTGCCCTCAAGTTTTGAATATTCATCATTGTTCTAGTTCTAAGCTATTACTTTTCTTGTGTTATTTTTATGATTTTCTTTATGAATCCAACTAATAATATGCTTTCCTTGCATCTATGCATCTTTGACAGGCCATATTGGAGGTGTTATTTTCCCAACACTCAAGCGATTATCTATGTTATTGATTCTAGTGACATTGATAGACTGGTGATAGCCAAGGACGAATTTCATGCAATCCTAGAGGTATGTGAAACTCTGGTTTGTTTGCCAGCTAAAAGTGGTATAATTATGGCGTAACCTTAAAAACAAGTATGTTCTTTTTCATGATCTAAATGCTATAATAGCTTAGTAGCTATATGCTTGAAATAAGGTGGTTGGCCTACCCTAATGTCTCTAGGTTGTTTTGTATGGGTGGCAGCTACACGCTTCAAGAATCTAGGCTTCTGTTACCTCTTGAATTATGAAGTGCAAAAAATTGTTTTAAAGAGATCATTGATGGGATCGGAACTCATCTTAGGATTCCCCACAACCAATTTAAGATGTATTATCGTTCATCCAATAATTTTGAATTTCTAACACAGCTTATTGATAAAAGGATTTTGCAAGATTGTGCATACTACAAACAATAAATTGAGAAAAAGTGTTATTTAGACTTGGCCATCCCTAGACGTCATTATTGTGTATTATACTCTCCCTAGTGAAAAACAATTATTGGTCGCTTTCAAAATGTGCTTTGAATTGAGTTTGTGTATAAACATGCGAGATTATGTGTAATGGAGTTGAATTGGTTTATGAGCAGCACGGACAAATGAAAAGGATCCCTTTTGGTTCTCCATTTTTTCCAACAAAAAGCAAATAGTACAAAGGCTTCTGTCTTGACATTTGTTGTAAATTGCAACATTGTATTTACAATTGTAACTGTTGAGAATATTGTAATAGGGTTATACACATAATTCTCGATATTTATGTATATTATTCAGTGGGGAATTGGTAAAACTCAATTTTAACATTAACTTATGTATTTCTTTCAGACTATTGACAATACGAGCTCATGTTTGTATTTTTCCACAGGAGGAAGAGTTAAAGGGTGCTGTTGCTCTCATCTTTGCAAACAAGCAGGTTCAGTTCTGCCTGGTTGTCTACTCTTTAAGATTTGTAGATGGCAACAAATGTTTACGTTAATTACATTTGGAAATTAACAGAGAAATAACTTGCATTTGGACTTTCTCTTGCATGTAAATTCAGGCATGTATCTTTTTATGATGCATACAGAAAGGCTGTCATCATTTATTTTTGTGTGTTTGAAGATGATTTTTTCATATATTCAGGATCTTCCTGGTGCACTTGACGACGCTGCTGTGACTGAGGCTTTAGAGCTGCACAAAATAAAGAATAGACAATGGGCAATTTTTAAAACCTCTGCCATCAAAGGAGAAGGCCTTTCTGAAGGCTTGGATTGGCAAGTTTCCTAGAAAAGAATCACTTTTAGTTCCATTGCCACAAACAGAATTATAGTAGCGTATAGGAGAAGTTGGAAAGATAAACATTAGCATTAGATGTGTAGCTTTAAAATATATCAAGTTCAGTCCACAACTGGATGATATGGAAAGGAGCTTTCCTTTTTCCCTTGTCTCATAATTTTCCAATTTGTTAGTCTTTGTAACGAAGAGTCCTAATTAAGTGTAATCTGTGATGTAGGTTGAGTAACACGCTGAAGTCTGCAGGCAATTAACTTTTTATGGAAAGGATATCTTGGTCTCAATTTCTCGCAACAGAATTCAGGAAGGGTAACACTACTTTGATGGTATGGTTGATCATAGAAGTGGTCTTCTAGTGTAGCAGGTTCGCTCTTTCACCTTAAAATGATTATTCTTTGCTAATATACTTGTAAAATTTTCATTTCACAACAAAATTCAGGAAGGTAACACTTGTTGGCAGTATGGTTTATCATAGAATGTGCTCTTCTAGTGTTGAAGTTTTGCTCTTTGACCTTAAAATGATTAATATACTAACAATATTTTCATTAGAGATGCGACCAATTCGTTCTTCTGATTCTCTTCCTATGTTTATTTCTTTCCCACTTGAGTTTCTGTTGTAGAATGATTATGGTTTAATCTTACTGATTGCATCGTTCTATTCCTTCTTGATAGATATGTGCCAACTTAATATTCATCTAAGAAGTTTGATTTTGGCCTTATCATATTGTTCTTATGGCACGAAACTCTGTAGGTACTAAAAACTTATAGAAATTGTTAAATAAATAAATGAAATTTTATTCAGCTGAGAGACTCATTTTACAGTTTTAAGTGGAGGACAATTTCATTTGTCTTGAATTCACTAAGGGTTTAAAAATAAACGGACAAGAGACTTGTTGTCTCATATCACCCAAGCCAGATCATGGATGTGAAGTCGATTCAACACTTGGATTATGTTTGGTTGGACGTATAATTTTTAATAGATGGAATGCAATAGAATAGTTTATAATGAAATAAAATAGAATGTAAATAGATGTAAAATTAGAAAATTGTTATTTGAGAGGGATAGAAGGGTTTATAACTTGAAATGTTGTTTGGAAGAAAGGTTCATAATGTAATATAATAAAATGTTGTTTCTCATTTTACATTTCATCCTAAACTTTTAAAATCAAAAGTAGCTTATTTTTACTATTTAAGATGAAATGAAATGCAACGCGAAATCTTCTCTTTCTATCTTATTATATTCTATTTTATTGTAAACTCTCCTCCCATGCGATAAAATAATGATGATATTTTATTATATTCTATTAATAATTACATAATCAAACATATTCTTAAATTTCTTGGACGCATAAAGCGAAAGACTAGATAGATTACTTTAAATAGCCTTCTTGTTTATAAAATTTTATGTCATCAAATCAAAACTCAAAACCATTTTGGTAATGAATATTCATGTGGATTTACTTTTAAGTTCCCTGAAGTTATCGTACAAAATGTGGCCAGTAGTCACTCCAAACCTTCATAGTCTACTCTATCCCAGTGATAACGATTGTGAAGGATCTTGCATAATCTTCAAGAGCATAGAATGACAAAATAAATTGTAGACACCAAAATATCAGTGACTCGGTCAAACATGGTTGGCTATTAGATATGCAACAAAAGAATTCATATATTTGTGGATATAAAATTATATAAAGACTGGTCTCTGAGCATGGCCAGGTTTTTGTATTGCTAATTCTCCACGGTTTAGTTTGTAATCCTCAATCTATAAAGACCACCTATTCGCTTCTTTCTTGTTAATTCTCCACGTGGAACACCTGATTAATTAATTATGAATCATTTGACGATCCCAATCGAAGTCAAATGAGCTATTGGGGAGAATATTGTATTTGTAGTAGTAAACATATTATATATACAATCCGGACTCGATCTTTATAAAATTTAGTTGGTGTTTATTTTTTTCAACAGCACTTTGCAAAATTTATTGAGGCAATAAGGAAAGATTTATTCACTATATACCAAGCAAAGCTCCATAATTGAGTGGATGAGTGTAATAATTTATTACTTTGCCTCCCATTTTGGTATCGAAAATAAAGATTTGTATCTTCTCAAGAACAAAAATTAATCATTTTTCTCCAATTTTTTTTTTTTGGGTGTTTCACCTTAAATTCCAACTTGTGATGTATGTGTAAAACATTCAGAAAGCCTAAAAAATGCAAGCATGGAGCTTTAAAGTCTTAAATGTCCACTGTATTCTATTCCGCACAATAGAAGTCGCCGTCCGTTCAATATGGGCATGCGTAGAAATCTCTCTACAGCTGGCTGCTCCAGTAGGATTCTTTTTTTCTCATTGACCCACATGAAAGAAGCATTAATCATCCAATACACAAATTGTTTTAATTCTTCTTACAGTCAAGAATGGGGCGCTGACACATCTACAATATCCACAGACCTTATCGTCATGTGTGATATATTGTAAATACCAAGACTGGAATTTGAGACTTCGCAATGCTTGATCAAGCAGTTGTTTTTGACTCAAAAATATGTTTGACCACTACAAAAGATTGATTTTTGTTTAGCAATTAGTGCCACTTTGGACTTAGGTTGACGAGTAATCATAGGCTTGAGGCAAATAGTTTCGGAGAAAGAAAGACAATAATGCACAATTACTTATCCGATTTTCTCCAAAGTGCAAAGAGCAATTGATCACGAGACTCAGTTAGAAGACTAAGAGTAACAAATGAACATGTCTTTTGCATTCTTAACTGCCAATCATCCAAGCTTTAACGCATAATTTAGTTTATGCACTTATTAAAACTGAATTTGTGAAGTACTAATAGTAAGAAAAAGAACAAGATCCAGCTATCCTTGTCCAAAAGCGTACATAAGTTCGTAGATGTATATATATGTTGTGAGCGTCAAAAGGGAAACGTTGTGTTTGTTTCACCGTTGTATAATTGATTCATTGTTATATTTAAGTATGTAATTATTTAAAAAAATCATTTGGTATAAACATTGAAAATATGTTCAAGCTAGTCAATTGGCCTACACTACACTTGAATTATTTTGTGTTTTTCAAAAAAATGAAAAAGTACAATAATTCAAGCTTACCTAGAGATAGTATGCTACAATTGCCGCAGCGGACTATAAGCTTAACTTTTTCAGCTCAAACGAGACAAAATGGTCACTTTTGACTCTAACATTTTAATGGAATCAAAAGATTAATCCTGACATTTTAACGAAAACAATTATAACATAACATTTAGAAAAAAATTAAGGTTAAAAGTAACCATTTTGCTCTCAAATGATGAAATTTTACATTTTATATTCCTATGTATTTAAAATGTAATTTAAAAGGGATAGACTTATCAAATTTTAGGTTACACAACCAATCCCCTACTATTCGAACGAACGAGGATGTAAACATCGTCGGAGTGCTTGGGACAAAATTCCTTTTAAAAGTAAGTGAAACGTGGTGAACTATTTTAATTAATTACAACCATATTCATCTTTTTTTAAGAATATTTGGCGGACTAAATTTCAGATCTGATTGGTTTGCGTCCTCTATCCAACACGTCTGAAGGCTACTTCCAAAAGTCACAGGATTACTTCTCTAATTAATATAGTGGACCCACTTGTGAAACAAACAAAATAGCAGAGGAGTATGATAAAGTTTAGGCTTTTATTGACCAATTATATATATATAAAAAAATCATTCATAAAAGCGGTCCAATTGACTAGCCGGAAACTTCAACATTTTTGTGATTAATTAGAGCCATTGACTAAACTGTTTTGATGTATGCATTCAACAACAGTACATGCTTACCGTTAGGCATGTGTTTCGCTCAAAGGTTTCCCTATCAAAACCACCCTGTTTCAAAATTCGGAAATGAAGGATCCAAATCCTCAGTTCGTAAAATGTGACCCATTTAATTGAAAAAGTAAGCAAAATAAGAATTAATAATTAATTTTAATTGTATATTCACTAATATTTTTAATAAATTATTTAATAATGTGATAATTTATAATAATATTCATTTATAAAACTGCATGACTACGACTTCTAATAAAACATACATTCACTCGATTGTATAGATTGTGGCAGCAACCAACTGTGCACACATCAACTTTAGTTCATGGAAAAGGTGTTGCACGTTACATGCATAGAGCAGGCATTTATAGATTTATGTTATTGTTTAGTATCAATGCGTCTGAGCATAGCATTACCTCTTTTGTTACATGTTATTTTATGGTTCTTAAATCTAGTTATTGGGGAATATCTAATACTATAAAAGTATATAGTAAACATACCTATCACCCATGATGTGACGTACAACTATAACGGAAGTTCCTTTTAACTCTGTTTTTTTTATAACGTAAACCAAATTCATGGTTACCTTGATTACCTAATTGCGTGCACGTTGCAACTTTTACGGTATTTTAAAGAGATGAATGGCAGGAATTGTACGTTTCTAAATTTTTATCAAAATCCCTGTGTTTGAGTGATATGTGAAAAGAATCCTACAGACATCTTTCCTGTTATTGGATGTCATTCCTTGGTTTTACCTCTTTCAAGTGAACATTATTGGCGGCCATCGCATAAAGGTGGGTAAGCTCCAGCCACCAACAGCTGCGAGCCCTTGTCAACATGGTACGGCTGAAGACATGAATTCCTCTCCAAGTTCTCAGAGGAAATGAAAGGACAAGCAGCCATAAATTTGTATTTCATACGAGATGGTTGATAGGGCTTATAATTCACACACGTCAGTATCGTCTAAAAGTCTTCCTATGACTTGTATTACAGTATATTATATTTATAGATGCACATATATGTTATGATGAATTTAATTACTCTATTACAACGACATGTCTTTAATTACGAAAAACATAAAAAAAAAATCATTAGAAATATATTTGTAAGAAATGGAATTTACATATAGTTCATGTGTTTGAAATGAAATCTAGTGCAATATTAGATCTTAGGAATTCAATTTATTATCTTAAACTATTTTCTAATTTTATTTATTTTAATGATATTAAATATGCAACATATAATTAATTTGTATAAAAAAATTGAAAGTAGTGTATTATAAACTAAAAACATCTACTTTAAAAAGTCATATGCACTTAATAATTATAATAAAATTTGAAATTAATTTTATCTCTTATAAATTGATGCCAATTGTTTTTGTATTATTTTTACTTGTTATAATAAAATTGAATATTTTGTAGGTTTCAAATCAAACCAACTTGTTTACGGTACATCAGTATAATTATTCGAATACTTCCTACACATGTATTTGTTCATACAGTGAACATACGATTAGTAAGACCTTAAAAATTGTGAATATATTTTTACATATATCTAAATTTAAAGTATTCACTTTTAATATGTGGAATGGTTAAAACAATTTTTTAAAGTATGTTTCTTTTAGTTATTAAATTCTTGTTTATTGTACAAAATAAATAAACACAATTGCAAAATACTATTTTATTAGGATAATTATAAAAGAAAATTTAAATTTATTCATCAAATATTAATATTTAGTTGCGAATAAAATTTTAAATAAAGATTCATGCCTACTTCAATTAAATATAATATTTAAAATGTAATATATTTATCAATTTAAATCATTATTAAAGTCCAATAATTTAAAATTAACGTTTTATGAATTATTTAAAGTTATATGGTACCCAGAATTAACACGTTTTAAACTTATAGTCTTGACAAGATTATTATGATTAAAATCTCTAGTATAATATGTATTAGTATTGTAGTTATTATTTAGGTTCATGGGTATCCTAATAGAATTATAATGAAACAATAAGCTCAACTAAGTTCTCCATAAAATGCTCTTGAGTTCTATATGTCAAATATATAGAGCTTAAATCGATTTAATTATTGAACTTAAGTCCTAAAAACTACCTGGGTATTTGATTGGGTTGATTGAGCCTTAATATTTAAAAGAAGTGCACAAAAAGATAAGGAATAACGAGAACTACTTGCTCAAAGTTGTTGAATCTAAGCTTTGAACGAGAATAAACATATACTTGTCCACAAAAACCAACCCAGATGGTAAAAATGAACCAGCGTCCCTTACCAAACCACTATAGGCTAAGCGACTGCTTATTCTAGTCTACCAATATCCATATGGCATGTAATTTTGTCCACAAGCAACCCAAGATACAAACAAAAGCAGGACAAAGACCATGAAATATCAGTAGTTTATACAATGACACAGCACAACGGGAAAGAACCAAGAAAATTCCACATCTGGGGAAGTGACACCATACGCCCCTCTTGCATGGCTGCGATGCCCCTCGTGTATCAACGACTATTATCAACTCCCCCAAGTATGACTCTGAAATTTTTGCTATATAAGTCTCGCATTAATCTCTCGCTTGCTCTCAAGCTTTCCTCTCCTGTCTAAAGCCAGACACTAGAGAAAGCCCTCAAACTTTCTTTAAGTCTTCAGCTCTCTCAAGTTATCTCATCATTCAAACTGTTTGTTTAGAGCAAGAAAAATAATGGCTTCTTCAGTTCTTAGATCCAGCTTTCTTCCCGCAATCCATTCTCGCGATGGCCATTCTTTTGCTTTACACAAACTCAATGCTATGGCTAATAGAAACATCTCAGCTAACGATCCAAAGGTTTTTTTCGTGACATTCATAGTTGCAAAAGAATCTTTTTTTCTTGTCTTGGGAATCATTGTGTATATATATTACTCTTAATGTCATAGAAAAATGAAAATGCAAGACTACTTGGTGTTGGTACAAAGTTTACAGCCTGAAGCTTAAGTCTGTTTCTTCTGTAACTGTTTTCAGTTCAATGGCGTAAAAGCTGTCTTGGACAAGAGTGCAAGTGATGACAACAACACTTTGCCAGTGCAAACACGACAGAGAAGATCACTCGACTTTTCTGGGAACAAGCCATCTACCCCAGTCCTTGACACCGTAAACTATCCCAATCACATGAAGAATCTCTCGATTCAGGTACTTTTATATGAGTGGTAACTTCAAGTCTTGCTCACATAATCGGATTAGGAAGACTAGTTCTGACCTCATTTAAAATTTTAATTAGTCTTTATTTAGAAGCAAGAGTGGCTTATGTACAAGAATGGAGCACAACGGTTCATTATTCTTGTATATCTTTGGTCCTAATCGATATGGTAAGTAACAACTCTAATAAGAATTCCATTAATGTTCCAATGCTTTAGGAGCTTGAGCTATTGGTTGATGAACTGCGAGAAGAGATAGTATATACTGTATCAAGGACAGGAGGCCACTTGAGCTCAAGCTTGGGAGTGGCAGAGCTAACAGTGGCACTTCACCATGTATTCAACACACCTGAAGATAAAATCATTTGGGATGTCGGGCACCAGGTTAACTTATTCTTTCAGCTGATTTCCTCTTTTTTTTATTTTACTTACATTCACTAGTTCTCCATATTTTCAAATAGACAGACTTTGTCTAACTAGATTTGTTCTTGCAGACGTATCCCCACAAAATTTTGACCGGTAGGAGATCAAGAATGCATACAATTCGACAAACGTTTGGCCTTGCTGGATTTCCCAAGAGGGAAGAAAGTGAACATGATGCTTTTGGTGCTGGCCATAGTTCTACTAGCATATCTGCTGGCTTAGGTAAAACAAGCCAGCATTAAATCTTTTTCTGGTTGTTCTGATGTTAATGATATACTTTGAGTCAAGCAGTTCTTGATCACTAACATTTGCCTTTGCACACATTTCAGGTATGGCTGTTGGTAGAGATTTATTAGGAAAGAACAACCATGTAATTGCAGTGATCGGAGACGGTGCCATGACAGCAGGACAAGCATATGAGGCGATGAACAATGCGGGCTATTTAGATTCAAATCTTCTTATCATCTTAAATGACAATAAACAAGTTTCTTTACCCACTGCTACTGTAGATGGCCCTGCACCTCCTGTTGGTGCTCTCAGCAAAGCCTTGACCAAGTTACATTCAAGCAGAAAGTTCCGACAACTGCGTGAAGCCGCAAAGGTTAATCAAATCATACAAATTACTTGAGAAAACGTTCATATATATATATATATATTTAATATATTACTAATACACGACATGTGAACAGGGCATAACAAAGCAAATTGGAGGCCAAACGTATGATGTCGCTTCTAAAGTTGACTCGTACGTGAGAGGAATGAGTGGTGCCTCGGGGGCTTGCTTGTTCGAAGAACTTGGCCTATACTATATTGGTCCAGTTGATGGGCACAATGTTGAGGACCTTGTAGAAATATTGCAAAAGGTTAAGTCTTTGCCAGCAGCAGGACCAGTTCTTCTTCACATTCTCACAGAGAAAGGGAAAGGCTATGCTCCAGCTGAAGGAGCAGCGGACAAGATGCACGGTGTGTATCATTCACTAGAAACTTTAGTACTCAACAACCGGCATATCATTTTCTTTTTCCTGAGTTTTTATTTATTTATGGTTAGGTGTCGTCAAGTTTGACCCTACATCAGGAAAACAAATGAAGGCCAAATCAAGCACCAAAGCGTACACCACGTACTTTGCAGAGTCTTTGATCGCTGAAGCAGAGACTGACGACAAAATTGTAGCCATCCATGCTGCGATGGGAGGAGGCACAGGACTTAATTTGTTCCAAAAACGATTCCCAGAAAGATGTTTCGATGTTGGAATTGCAGAACAACATGCAGTTACATTCGCAGCTGGTCTAGCATCCGAAGGTCTCAAGCCTTTTTGTGCCATCTACTCTTCATTTCTGCAAAGGGGTTACGATCAGGTAAATCTAAGTTCCTTGACAATTTATCCTGTTCTCTTTTATGAATTAGAAGCAATATCATCAGTGGAACTTCCTACGAAATTTTGCATTGTCTACAGGTGGTTCATGATGTAGACCTTCAAAAACTTCCTGTGAGATTCGCAATGGACAGGGCTGGCCTTGTTGGCGCGGATGGTCCTACACATTGTGGTGCCTTTGACACCACTTTCATGGCATGTCTACCAAACATGGTAGTCATGGCTCCTTCAGATGAGACTGAACTCATGCACATGGTAGCCACAGCTGCAGCCATTGACGATCGCCCTAGTTGCTTCAGGTACCCCAGAGGAAGTGGCATCGGCTCCATTATCCCACCAAACAACAAAGGAACACCTCTTGAGGTAATTATTAAGTTGAGAAATTATCTGAAAATGTGACCTCCTCTGAGAAAATAGTTTTAATTCTCTCTTTAAATTGGAATACAGGTTGGTAAGGGAAGAATACTGAGGGAGGGAAGCAAAGTTGCTATTCTGGGTTATGGAACAATAGTACAAAGCTGTTTGGAAGCAGCAAAAATGCTTCAGGTGCTAGGAATCTCTCCAACTGTAGCTGATGCCAGATTCTGCAAGCCTCTTGATGGACAGTTGATCAGGCAACTAGCAAAAGAACATGAGATCCTCATTACTATTGAAGAAGGATCAATCGGAGGATTCAGTTCTCATGTTTCTCATTACCTGAGCTTGAATGGACTCCTTGATGGCAATCTCAAGGTGATAATCCCACTCATTCTATCTACTTACATTGGGATGGAAAGACTTTTTATGGGAATTGGGATGCTTGTTTAGCTTTGTTATTTACTGTTTCGTTTACTTGGTGCAGTGGAGGCCTATGATTCTTCCTGACAGATACATAGACCATGGAGCTCAGAAAGACCAAATTGAAGAAGCTGGACTTAGCTCAAAGCATATTGCAGCTACTGTTTTGTCAATGGCTGGTGGAAACAAGGATAGCCTTCACCTGATTGGCCTGTAGAGGGATTCTTTTGTTTCTTCTCTTTACCTCTTTAAGATGCTCATGTTCCTCGTTATATTTATTTGTATAGTATAACAGCAAGGCAAGTGCATTAAGCTTGCTACGATCATAGGGTGATCTGCATCATTGTTCTCTGCAGATAAATGTAATAACTTTCTTTTATTCTCATTGGTATCTGTTGTTCAATTTTCTCTATGGTCGCGTGAGAAAAGTTACCATTACCAATTAGAGTTCAGATCGTTAATTTTAGATTTCACATTCATAACATGTTTTAAATCCCAATCACTAAATTATTTGTCAACTTCTCGGATTGCAAGAGTAAAAGGGACAATGTCCCTAATTGAATTTCTTCAACCTGCCCTGATTTGGACCTAGCCCTTTACATCATACATAGCTAACATAGATCTATACAAAATTGATCCAAGATTAAGTTCCAAAGTTAAAGGAATTAAGTATTAAGAGTTCAATTTGGGAATTTTTAAATCATATTTTAATTATTGAAAAAAAAGCATCCAATATTTGCATCTAAGTTATAATTATCTTAACTTACAATTTTGACTAATAATTACTTTAAATTAATTTATATTTATATTATATTATATTGTTAGATGTTATAATAATTAAAATTTTATGTTTATTTAGAAAATTTAATTTGGTTATGAATTAAAATTATTATTTTTGTTTAAAACATAATTGTATATTTACTTTTATTTGCCAAATAACTCAATATCTTATTTATAAAATCTAATTTATAGATTAAGGTTAAATTTAATTTTTTACAATGGGCAAAGTGGTATTTTAAAATTTTTTGGTTGAACTTTAATTAAATTGCATTTTAAAGACTTTTTAACTAATTTTATTAAATTAAGATAACAATTTTGTCAATCCAAAATTTGTGTTATTGTTTCAATTTAGTATTTAAATTTTCAAAATCATCGATTTGGTACTTAAACAAATTAAAAACCCTAATGTTAGTGAACTATAATATGTGATTAATTATGTAATTATTATTAGTAGTTATTAATAATCATTTTTATTTTTAAAAGTTTTATAACAATATATCTACTAATAACAAGTGATATCTATCAATTTTTTTCTCTATAATATATCTCAAACGAGATAAATAGTGAATAGTTAATACATAAAACTCTAGATAAATCCCCATACACCTCATAAAACTGAAACTAAATGCTATTGTTCTTGACAGGCAAGAACTGTTGAATAAATATAGTTGACTAATTCAAAAAGTTATTGCTACTTTATTACAAATATTAGTGGGTCCTAGTTGTTATTATGTTAGTGATTAGTGGTATGATTTCTTCCATTGTTGTACCAAGTACTAACTTGACAGGAACTATCCAAAATCCCGTCCTAATTCGACGCTCTCAACATCATGTTGATCCTCCAACTCGTTCCGGATACTCCCTAGGAGAATATGGTAAATCTTATGCCTTAGTAACTACCTTGCCAACAGTTACTGTTCCCACTTCTTTTAAACAGGCAAACGAACAGGAATGCTGGCATAAAGCCATGAAAGATGAGATGGCTGAACTTGAAGAAAACATGACTTGGAGCCTCCAAACAAAACCTTCAAATACCTCCTTGATTGGCAGTAAATGGATATACACAATAAAATACAAAGCTGATGGCACTCTTGATCGATATAAGGCAAGATTGGTAGGTCATGGCTACAAGCAAGAGTATGGCTTGGATTATGATGAAACCTTTGCCCCAGTTGCTAAAATGCCAACTGTTCGAATAATTTTGTCTATTGCGGCAAAGTAGGGGTGGAAACTTCACCAGATGGACGTCAAGAATGCCTTCTTTCATAGTGACTTGTCGGATTCGCACCATCGGATCCAAATCTGGTATGTTGCCTCCACAAGTCCTTATATGACTTGAAATAGGCTCCACGGGCCTAGTTTGAAACATTCCAAAAAACTATTATTCAGGCTGGATTTCAATAAAGTAAATGTGACTACTCAATGTTCTTAAGACCATCCAAATATGGTATCACTATTTTGCTTATTTACGTCGTTGACATAACTGGTAGTGATACAGATGGCATTTTTCATCTTAAAACTTTACTAAATACATCTTTCAAATTGAAAGACCTTGGACTACTAACATATTTTTTGGGTTTGGAAATATGTTTTTTGCAGGATGGAATCAAGCTATCTCAAAAGAAGTATGCTGACGAACTTATCAAACTCACCCCCACAAATGATGATAAGATGGCATATACTCCAATGCAACAAATATTAAGTTCCATATAGAAGATGGTACACCCTTGCCTGATGCCACTTTATATCGGAGACTTATTGGAAATCTTATATATTTGACCATGACTCGACCCAACATTGCATATCTGGTCCAAGTTCTTAGCCAGTTCGTCAATAAACCTTGCCAACATCACTATAGTGCCAATGTCTGCATCATTCGCTACATACGAGTCACCATCAACTACAGACTCTTCTTCCATAATATTATCCGGCTCTGCTGATATCGATTGGGCCGATTGTTCATTAACCTGTCAATCTACCACAGGATGGTGCATGCTTCTAGGTACTTCTCTCATTTCTTGGAAATATAAGAAACAAACAAAAGTATCAAAATCTTCAATCGAGGCTGAATACCGAGCAATGTCTGCAGCTTGTTCCGAAATTGTGTGGATTCATCGCTTATTAAAAGAATTAAATCAACCTCTCTTACAACTCACTATTCTTTATGGTGACAACACAAGCACCATTCCAATCGCCACCAATCCCGTGCACCATGAAAACACTCAACATATCGAGGTTGATTGCCACTACATTCATGAACAGGTCGAAGTCAAAATTATCCACTTATCTTATATTTCTACACACGAACAACTTGCCGACCTCCTTACCAAGGCTATGTCACAGAACCATCACAATTTCTTAGTATCCAAACTTATGCTCCGTGACTCGTAGCATTAGTTTGAGGGAGGGTATTAACAGAAATATGGAAATATATCATTCCACTCCTTGTAAATCTCCATTCTAGCTTCTTAAAATCTTCTCATATTTGTCTCCAACAGCTTCTTGCCATTCCAAGCTTCCCATATTTGTTGTCTTCCTCATTTCATGCAAACTTGTTGTTATTTCCTTATCTTTAGTTATGTATAAATAGCAATTCTTTGTAAACATATTGTTAAGAAGAACATTGAAAATTCAAATATTTTATATTTCCCTAGATTGACATTGACAGTTGTGGTATCAGAGTAGAAAAAAAAGTGCCCAATTTTAGGTCCAAAAAATTGAGAGAAGTTATGGCAAGCAACGGAACCAGATCAGTAGCGAAGCCTCTAATTCCAATTTTCAAAGGTGAAAAATATCACCTTTGGAGTCTTAAAATGAAAACGTTGTTCAAGTCATAAGAACTCTGGGACTTAGTGGAGAATGGGTATGGAGAGCTAAATCTAGCACTAGCTGAACTCGACCAGTGATTACGAGAAAATTACAAAAAGGATGTAAAAGCCTTGCTACTCATTCAATCATCATTAGAGGATGATATATTTCCCATAATTTCAGCAACAACCACCTCCAAACAGGCATGGGAGATTTTAAGGCAAGAATATTTAGGTGACAAGAAAGTAATTACGGTAAAATTACAAACTTTTCGTCATGATTTTGAAACTCTAATTATGAAAGACAAAGAATTTGTCCAAGAATTCTTGTCTAGGGTGTCTAGGATTGTTAATCAAATGAAAACTTATGGTGAGAATATGAGTAATGAAATTGTTGTGAGTAAGGTTTTGAGGAGTTTAACTACAAAATTTGATCATATTGTTGTTGCAACCGAAAAAACTAAGGACTTGTCTACGTATACTTTTGATGAAATGATGAGTTCTTTGTTAGCCCATGAAGCTAGAATTGTTAGGTTTCATGAGAAGTTTGAGGAAAAGGCTTTTCAAGTGAAGGGGGAGTTTTCCAAAGGAAAGGAAGAAAATCCAACAGTCACAGGCTATGGCAAAGGCAGAGGATATCGTGGGCATGGGTGTGGTCGTGATGGTGGTAGATGTAGAGGCCAAGTTGGTGAACCACATCAGTACAAGAGCTCAATCCAATGCAGATATTGCAACAAATGGGTGCACAAAGAAGCTGATTGCTGGACCAAATAGAAAGAAGAACATAAGCAAGCAAATTTTATAGAAAATGTTGAAGAGGTGAGCAAGCTATTCATGGCCCATTTGCCAATTCAAGACGACATCAATAGCATACATTAATGGTTTTTGGATAGTGGATGCTCCAACCACATGTTAGGAACCAAGGTATTGTTTAAAGAGCTTGATGAGTCGCAGAAAAGTGAGGTTCGACTTGGAGATGATAAGAAAATGAAAGTGGAAGGGAAAGGTATAGTTGCTATCAAAACTACATAAGGTGATGTTAAACTTCTCCATAATGTGCAGTTTGTCCCTAGTTTGGCTCATAACTTATTAAGTATTGGACAACTAATAACTAGTGGACAACATGTTATGTTTGATGATGATTCATTTGTTATTTGTGATAAAACATCTGGATAGACTATAGCAACTGTTCATATGGCACAAAATGGGATGTTTCCCTTCAATGTCTCAAATGAAGTGAGCAAAGCCTTAGTTGTTAACAGAAATATTGAGGCAAATTTATGGCACTTACGTTATGGGCATTTGAATGTGAGTGGTCTAAAACTTTTGAGTAAAAAAGAAATGGTTGTTGGCTTGCCGAAAATTAATGAACTTGATTTTTATGAGGGATGTATTTATGGGAAGTAGAGTAGGAGGTCATTTCTTGTTGGAAAATCATGGAGGACTTCTAGTTGTCTTCAACTTGTGCATGCTGATTTGTGTGGTCCTATGAAAATGGAGTCACTTGGTGGAAGTCGCTATTTTCTTCTATTTACGGATGATTATAGCCGTATGAGTTGGGTTTATTTTTGAAATTCAAATCTGAAACCTTTGAGAATTTCAGGAAATTTAAAGCACTAGTGGAGAAGCAAAGTGGGAAAAGCATAAAAGCACTTCGAACTGATCGTGGCGGTGAAGTTTTATCTAATGATTTCACTATTTTTTGTGATAAGAATGGCATTCGCAGGGAACTTACAACACCACATATGCCAGAACAAAATGGTGTTGCGGAACGAAAAAATTGAATGGTTGTGGAAATGGCTAGAAGTTTGTTAAAAGCGAGCTGCTTGACCAATTTGAAGGAGAAGCAGTTGCAATTGCAATATACCTCTTAAACATCTCACCAACAAAGGCAGTTCTTAATCAAACACCTTATGAAGCTTGGATGGGTAAGAAGCCTCCAGTAAGCCACTTAAGCGTTTTTTATTGTATAACATATGCTTTGATTATTTCTCGTTCTAAACTTGATAAAAAATTTGAGAAATACATTTTCATTGGCTATAGTTCTAGGTCTAAAGCATATCGTCTATATAATCCTATAAGTTGCAAAGTGATAATTAGCAGGGATGTTGTGATTAATAAAGAAGAAAATTTGAAGTGGAGTTTTGATAAAGAAGTCATTAAAAAACCAATTCTTGCAGCTTTTGAAGTTGAACAACTAGCAAGCTCTGCTCTTTCATCACCTGCAAGTTTAGCTCCTTCATCACCTAGTGATAATAGCAACATAAGTTATATCAATTCAGATTTTTCATCATCCAGCCCCTCTAACAATAGTAGTGAAACACCACCAAGAAAATATAGATCTCTTAGAGAAATCTATGGGACTTGTAACTGTGCTTTATTAGTTGCTGACCCAACATCTTTTGAAGAAGCTGCGGAACAACCTAAGTGGCAGATTGCTATGTTAGAAGAGATGTAGGCTATCGAAAGAATTTCAAAATGGGAGTTAGTTGATGTTCCAAAAGGCAAAAATGTTGTAGGGCTCAAGTGGGTTTTTTGAACAAAGTATAATGCTAACGGAAGCATCCAAAAGTACAAAGCTCGTTTTATGGCAAAAGGTTACTCACAACAGTAAGGTATAGATTTCGAAGAGACTTTTTCTCCTGTAGCTAGATTTGAAGCTGTGAGAATTATTTTGGCATTAGCTGCTTATTTGCAATTACCTGTGTATCAATTTGATGTAAAATCAACATTTTTAAATGGTGATTTAGAAGAGGAGGTTTATGTTTCACAACCTCTAGGCTTTGTTATTAATAGAAATGAGAACAAAGTTTACAGGTTAAGAAAAGCTCTCTACGGGCTAAAGTAAACACCGCGAGCCTTGTATAGCAACATTGATTCATTTTTTCAGGATAACAGATTTGTTAGAAGTGAAAATGATCCCACTTTGTATTTGGAGAAGCAAGGTGATGGAAACTTTTTGTTGGTTTGTGTTTATATGGATGACATGATCTATATGAGTTCCTCAAAGTCTTTAATTGATGATTTCAAGTCCTATATGATAAGAAATTTTAAGATGACAGATTTAGGCTTGTTACAATATTTTTTGGGACTTAAGGTCATGCAAAGTAATGGAATTTTTGTGTGCCAAAAGAAATATGCTGCTGATCTATTGAAGAGGTTTAATATGGCAAATTGTGACGTGGCAACCACACTAATGAACATCAATGAGAAGCTACAATGTGAAGATGGGACTGAAAAAATTAATTCTACATTGTTTAGAAGTTTCGATTGTGGTTTAAATTATCTAAAACACA
>JANSVA010000217.1:19097123-19110591 GCA_025504915.1 Erythroxylum reticulatum
TAGAGCAATGTTCTGCTAGTCTTACAAAGATTTTAATTTCTAAAATGTACAAGTTTCATCAATGTTATTGCTCTAAACTACAACCAAAGCGATTGGCTGTAGGGCATAAATCAACATTGACATAAACACCTAGTGCTTGCATTTCCTTTCAGGAAGATGTGTTTATTATTGTGCCCTTTGGGATGAGCATGACGTACAGTCGACTAATCAATCTTCAAAGGAAAGGATCTAAAACAAATGGATGCAATTTTTTTGGGGACCACTTTTCTAGACCAAGTCCTGGGTAAATGTCTCCTCAAAGCAACTAGCAATGCCTCCACATCAAACATAATTGAGGCATAAAAAGAGACTATGTAATAGATCTCAGCTTCATAACATCCACCTACTATTTTCAAGATAAGTTCAAACCAAACAATCAATTTGAGAAGGGTATTTATTTGTTCTGTGAGTATGCTTTTTACATAAAAAAGCTCATCCATTGCATCGAATTGCTCCAAGTTATTAAACTATCATAAAGGAAGTGATGAAGGGGTTTAAGTGTGTGCAAAGGTTTTTATGCATGGATATGTGCAGGTGGAGAGGTTAAGTGTAACATCTCGCTACCCATGTTAGGGGAAAAAAACAAGGAATAAGAGAAATTGCTGAGAAAGTAAGAAGTACATTTCATGCTCATGCATAAAATGTCATATACATACACATAAATAATGAAAATTTTTGCACAGGAAATTAGTCGTACATGCATTCAAAAATAATTCCGGATATAAATGGTTATAAATATGGTTATGTGAGAATTTTGAATTATAGCATTAAAAATTGATGTGGAGAATATATGTATTGATTTAGAATATTTTTGGATAATTTTTGGAAAACCTTTGGAAATTTTGGGACAATTTCTTTGGATTAGAAAAAATGCCAAGTGGCAAGACAAATGATAAATGGTAGTAGAATTACTGTCTAGTGGTAATGGAAATTGTGATAAATGACTTTAGGATTTAGTGACAAGTGTCATTGAAATTCAGAGACAATTGGATTGAAAATTGGAGACAAATAGACTAGTTTTTTAATAAGGGTCCAAATAGGACCATAAGAAGGTGACAAGTGGCACTAACAAGTGTCACTACCACTTACCACTCCTTCCACTCACGACATTCTTCACTTGAAAGACCAACTAAATTGTTTTGACTTTCAATTTATCTCTTGCTTTCTTCATATTTTTGTGGCTCCTTCTTCTTCCCTCCTTCTCCTTGATGATTTTTGACTCACCCATAATGGACCTTGCTTCCATCTTTCAATTACTACTTCCACCTTATTGTTCCTTCAATTTACCACAAGAAAAACCTATATTTACCTCCTTTAGAAGATGAAGAATGTGTGATGCTTAGGACCTAGGGTTGAGAGAGATTTTAAAGAGTTTGAAGCTAAACCAAGTAAGTTTTTCTTTAAATGTCATGTGTATAGTTAATTTAAGCTAGATTGATAAGTAAATTGAAAATTGATGACTTGGTTATGCAAGGTTTATGTATGTGACGTGGGTAGTGAAAATTTTCTGTGCATGTCTTATTTTTGGATATGTAGGATGAGTAACAATTCATGTAATGGTATAGAGATGTTTTAATGTTGAAGGATCTAGGTGATAGTTATAAGTGAAATGAAAGTGGAAATGAAGTTGAATATGTGCAGACAATTGACGATGAATGCATATATATGTGTATGTTCTGTTATTAGTGTTTATGATCAATCATGGGCTATAATTGGTTATGGATGATGTTGAGTTGAAGGGAGTTAGAATAAAAGATAAAGGATGAGTATTGAACCAGAAATAAAAATTTGAAATGTGGGTTTTTGAAAAAAATTAAAAGTCTTAATTTTCTGGAAATGAATAGTAACAATGTTGAATTTTCAAGCTAAAATGTTCATGATTTTTTTTTGTTTAGCTAAGTAGATTTTGACAACATTGTCTTCATAAAAGTTGTAGATCTTTCTTTTAAATTTTCATTGATATAAAGTATGAAATTTTTGGACATTTTAGTTGAGAGATATGATATTTATAAGTCTGTGATGTTACATGGGATGGGCATTTAGGACAGTTGCATTGATTTCAATTTTTGACCCTTGTAGATGCAAAATTTATTTTTAAGGCCTTCATGGAAGTTGTAGGTCTAGAAATCCTCTTCAAAACGATTTTTGAAATACCTTAATTTGATATTTTTAGTAAAATTTATACCTATTTTACCAAGCAGGTCTGAAGAAGAAGAGAAAAGGGAGGAAGAGGGCGAAAGTCACGATCGCGATCTTGTCGTGATAGCGACCCACAGGTCCTCTCCCAGCCTGAACATGTTTTACTCTTTTGACCATAACTTTTTCTTCTAACCTCTAAATGACCTGATTTTTGAAGCATTGGATTCATAACACATTCCTCTATCTCTACATAAAAATTTATAGCTTTTAATTTTGATTTGAAAAATATTGATTGAATCAAAGTAAGGGTATCGAATGGAAGAGCATGAATTGGATATTTTATTGAACATGTTCCAGTATTTTGATGATATCTTGATCTGTAGGATTTTAAATAAGATGAATTTTTATTTGGACCAAACTAGAGATATATGCCTACAAATTGTCTCAAATTTCTAATTTCAATTCTTTCTTTAAGATATGGAATTGCTGGATGGAAGTTGTACATAGTACACTATTATTGAATGTGAGCAACCCGATAATGTTGGATGTAAATCTTCCAAATTACTAAATAAAATTGAGTGATTTTGGTGTGAATGGAAAGATAAGACATAAAGGAACACTTTTCTAGAAGAGAGTATGACCAAATTGCATCTGTTTCGCTTTCTAATTGAATGTGAACAGTAGACCCAAAAATGTGACTTGGAAAATTTTTTTGAAGTGAGTCAATAAGAAAGGAATAGAGATTTTAATGGTTTGGTGAGGCATAAACCTAAGTGTAAACTATACTTAGAGGAGTTTTAATATGAGAATGACTTTGTGATGAAATTAGTGGTAAAATACCTGGAATTGTCATGAACATGTATTGTGCATATTTCATTTCATTCATGTGCACTATTAAACACTTATGATTGTACAAATTGTGATATATGTGTATGTTATTTGATTTAGAGGAGCAATTGGAACGTTGACCTCCGACATTGACGGCACTTCTAGGCTTTAGCTTCGGGAGCAACTTGTGAGTAACTTAGACGGTTTCTCTTAATTATTGTTTACTTAAATGTTGTTATGAATGATAAATGAATGTGATGTTAGTTTCTGGACAGGATGTTTGATGAATGTGATGTATGAATGAAATATTGAAGTACTCATTGAATGTGAATTGGACAGAATAAGTGTTTTTTTGACTTAAGTGTTGAATGTCGGACTAAGGTCCAATGACAATGTGAATGATGTGTGATAGTGAATATGATTGTGTGACATTGACCACTTTCAATTGATTGAATATATATAATGCATTTAATTACATGAATGCATGATCAAATAATGGGAGTTGAGACTAGAGTAGCTACTGATCAGAGCTTAAAGCTCAACGAGTGAAAAAGAGTCTCAAGCTCAAAAGTGATTCAAAGCCTCAGGCTCAACGTTTACTGAGCCCTATATGGGACAGTTCTCAATGAGCCCGGTATCTAATGGATACGGGACAGTTAGGCACTCGGTCACAGCAACATAATAGTTGGAAAAGTGTCTCATGAGCATTGCGTATGCATTTTGTTAAGTATGTTTGTTGGATTGAAATGCCAAATTTGCCTATGCTTAAGTGAAAATGCGATACTGATATAAAGTGCAATTTTTGTTGAACTATTTGTTATGTGAAATAAAGTGTTGCATAAATTGAGTGAACCATCGATGATGGTTACTTTACTGAATTCTCAAAACTCACCCAAAATTTGCAATTAATTTTCAGGATTCAGAAGAATACCTCATTAGGCAAACGGGAGTATATTTACTACATGCAAGGAAAAGATAGAGGTCGGGATCAGTTTACGTATGCATTGTATTTCTTTATTTTTATATTGAATTGTATATTCCGTAAATTTTGTATCATCTGTAATTTAATATTGCGATACGTAATAACTTCTAGAATTGAAAATGTTTTGTATTTGTAATGGGCCCCAAAGTGATTAGTGAATCTCTGATGAGTTGTGTACTGATTGTTACATATAACTGAAAATGTTTATGAGTGAAATCAGCCCCATTTGGATATGGATTTCCATACGTTATGTTTGTGGTTTAAAAAAAATTGTACTGAGTTTTGACTAATTGAATGCTCTAGCATGCTACCCCTGTGGGGCACGGACTCGAATATCACCCATCGATATTGGATTCGGGTCTTGCGAGATTGGAGTGTTACATTAAGTATACAATAAAAGATTACATTTTAGGGCATTCTAGGAGGGCTATAACACGTGCATCCCTGCAATTCAAAAACCGGTCCTTCGACTACCCATCTTTGTCCACTTCTCCTCCCTATCCATCATCCACTCTTATCCGGTGGTTCAAGTTTAAGTGAATTAATCTTAAATCATTTTCTCTTCATCATGTGTAATCCGTGCTTATAATTTTGAAAATACCAATGTCCAAGGCCAAATTGTACCTACCCTACCCCAAAGAACTTGCAGCAAAATCCAAGCCTATGCTTTGGCAGGGTAACCTAAAGCTCGCTTAACTTATAAATATAATTGAATTTCATCAAAAGGGTCAATCCTAAATTGCTTATTGGAGAATGATTCAAAATTATTAAAAATATAGTCTGTTTTTGCTGAGTTTGTTATTCATTTAGTTTGATTTTTATTCTATTATTGTTATTTAGCTAGTTAAATGGCTAAGTTATGTTTGTTGCTATTTTTATGTTAAGTGGACCATGAACCCACGTTGCCTTTTATGTAGCCAATGAAGTGGACTTGTAAGCCTATAGAAGGTCACTATTGCCAGTGTACTTGATTAAGAAAAGCTAACGCTATTTTTTAATAAAAGTTTAACATTGTATTAGAGCTCCTTATGATTTTAAGGAGCCCGTAAGTGTTCAAGAGACAGTAGCAGTATGACATCCAATAATATATTAGTTTTTTCACCTCTAATTTTTAATGGTTTGAATTATCAAGTTTGAGAAATCAAAATGAAATTTTACTTGAGAGATATTTGATTATGGCAGTGGGTTGAACTTGAATGGCAAATACCATCTCTAGGAAATAACCCAACACTCGATCAAATTGGTGCTCATGAAGATGAAGAAGCCAAAGCTCTAATAGTGTTATCTTAAATTAATATTGTTGTCTCTGAATCAATTTTCCAAGAATTATGAGTTGTGAAACAACTCTATCATGGCAACGATAGAACAAGGCGGATGCAAGTGCTAAATCTCAAAAGAGAATTTGAGATTCTAAGGATGGAAGAAAAGAAGCCTCTACAAGAGTTTTTTGACAGGCTAATGATGGTAGTAAATAAAATTAGATTGATAGAAGAAGGGCTACTTGATAGCAGGATTGTAAAGAAAGTGCCTGTAAGCTTTTCCGAAAGATTTAAGGAAAAAATTTCATCTCTAAAGAATTCAAGAGATATCAATCAAATTACTTTGCCTGAATTAATCAATGCCCTGCAAACTCAGAAGTAAAGAAAAATGTTGAGAAAAGAAAGAACTCAACAGGTAATTGACTAGGTTTATCTAGCAAAGACCTCGTCTGCAAAAGGAAAAACTCAATCTCAATGTGATATTTTAAGAAGCCTGATCATGATGAAGACAACTGTTGGTACAAGAAAAAACTTCAGTGTTTCAAGTGCAAGAAGTTTAGGCATATATAAAGAAATTGCAAAAATAAGACTAAAAAAAGTCTCATTTTGGCACATGTTGCTGACGAATAATTAAAATTGTTTTAAAACAATATTAAATCAAGAAGAAATGTTAGAAAGTAATTCAAAATTGTTAAAAATGTGGTCCTATTTTTTTTAATTTTGTTATTCCTTTAGTTTGATTTTTTATTCTACTGTTATTATTTGAGCTAGTCAAATAATTAATTTAGGTTTGACGATATTTTTATGTGACGTGAGGCCATGAACCCACGTTGCCTTTTACGTGGCCGATGAACTTGGAATCCCATAAAAGACTACTGTACCTAGTTTATTGATTAAGAAAAACCGAGGCCATTTTTCAATAAAAGTTTAACAAACTCTAATGCAAGATGCGAGACATATGTCTTACAGATATTTTTTCGCCTTTGAGTTGACGCTTCTTTTCTCTGGTATCAAAGGCTGTCGTCGTGCCATTTCTTCTAGCAGTGAAACTGCTTTTTTCCTCTTATATTGGATACAATAAGTTCACATTAATCAAAAAATAAAAAAATTTCTTGGTCACTGTATTAATCAACTGGAAAAGCGAAAGGTACAAGCTATGACAGTTATCAGGAAAAGCTATAACAAGCTATAACAGTAAATAAAGTTACATAGACCGGAGTCAGGTTTCGATCTACTCTACAGGATCCCTTCAGAACCCAATGATAGTTTGAGCCACTGACGAGTTCAGCTCACAAACAATCCTCCAGATCAATATCGACCGGAACGTCATACCCAAAAACCATAGAGTAGTCGTCCAGTTCATCAGATGTAAATTTTGGCATCCTCCAGCTTCTTGCAATTTCAGAGTTTAGGCCATCAGTTAGGAGCTTTAGCACCTGGAGAACAATAAGTTTGGGTCGAATTCACAATCAGGAATTCAAGATAGTATTATGTTCACTATGAGATCAGTTCTATTTAAAGAGTCTGGAACATAGTTTCCACACCTCACTCATTGATGGGCGCCATATTGCAGTTTGTCTAACGCAATATGAAGCTGTGAGTAGTACTCTATACATTTGATCTGCATCGAACCTGCCTTCCAGTTGTGGATCAGCAAGTTCGTTGATTTTTCCTGTTTCCATCAAAGGTTTCGCCTGCACAGGAGAAAGTAAAGAATCAAAATCTTAAACCAACTTAGGACAGATAGCATAGGAACAGATTTTAGTATCATAAAATTTAAATCAGTCTCAATTGCGAGGATAGAGGTCTAAGTTACCCATAAAAGAAGGTTTTGCTTTGATGAATCCACAGGCCTCCGGCCAGAAACAATCTCCAAAAGAAGAATCCCGAATGCAAAGACATCTGTCTTCTCATCAACAATTCCATGCATGAAGTACTCTGGTGCTAAGTATCCAAATGTTCCTTCAATTGGGATTACCGCATGGTGAGTCCACTTGTTGGGAAGCCATTTTGCTAGCCCAAAATCTGTTATCTGCATAAAGGAACAATCTTGTTATACGTTGCATTCTCCGGTAGCTTTTGAATTTAGCAGCGTTGACTGAAGCTGGTTTGGCAGTACATGTTCACCTGTGGTTCATAATCAGGCCCAAGAAGTACATTGGAAGCTTTTATATCACGGTGTATTATTCGACGCTTGCAGCATTTATGGAGATAATGCAGACCTCTAGCCACTCCAACAGCAATTTTGTATCTTATTGGCCATTGCATTGCTGTGCTTGTTTTACCTGATGATAGTCCCAACTTTTTATGTTTTCTTAACACTAAACTGGCAAGAAGCCGATGCACATTCAGGAAGAGATCAAATGAATTACTTATCCTATGATATATAAACCTATATTCTCAGTGATTCTACTGTTATGGGTTTGTTTCCATATCTTTCTAAACAGCAATAAGGATTCCCGATTAACTGAAAAATGCAGTTGTTTCTTCATACCATGCAATGCAGATGCCAAATTTCCATTCTGAGAGAAGTTGAAAATTAGGTACAGTCCATTTTCTATGCAGTAGCCAACTAAGGTCGCAGTATTCGGATGGCAGACATGGCCAATAACTCCTAATTCCATCAGGAATTCTTTCTCCTTGGCCGCTTCGTTGTTGTCCTTTGCTAATCTCTTCACTGCGACCGTTCTACCATCAGAAAGATCACCCTTGTAAACTTCTGAATACCCTCCTCGACCTACTATATTGTCTGGTGATACTCAAATCAAATTGACATGGTTAAATCGAATAGGCCTCATTTCATTTATATAGCTCAAAGTAGATACTTACAATTGAAAGAGATGAATTTGTGTTTTTTTTTTACATTATTAGTTAGTTCATTCACCTGAGTGGAATTGATTTGTTGCATTCGCAATCTCTTCATAGCTGAAGCATTTCAACAGAGGTTCCTTCTTTTGTTTGTTGGATAAACTGCCATTTCTTCTCCTTAATGGTGAAGCGAAAATGGAGGAGATAAGTCTACAAGCAGACATTTGCTTTCTAGTCTTTGAATGATCTGTATCCTTGGAAGTCAGGGGAGGCGACTCAGTGATGCTAGAACTCCCAAAGGCAGAGGTGTCATCTTCTGTGCTGTGAGATTCTCCTTCAAGTTCATCTAGAACAGTTCTTGGTGAAGTGCTTTGGCTCTTTGTTTCTGATTGGATTTGTTTCCCAACAGGGGAACTAGCCCTGCCACTGTGATTGTTACTATTAATAATTTTGGCCAACCACCTTGAACTTGATTGATGATTTTCTGCCATAAATGAATTATCAGAGAATTTAAAAGTAACGCAATTTAAGTTCTAGGAAATATTTCTTTCATTTTGAGCTCGTTCGAGAAGCTAACCTTTTATACTTCCTGAATTTGGATTCGAATTGTGCATTTCTTGCTCATGTCTTCCAATTGCAACAACTGTACAACCTGACGGTGCATGCTCAAAGCAATATCTTGCAACATCGTGCGAAGTTCTAGTCCAGTCCACAGGAAAATATTAGCAAATTTATGTAATAGAAGAAATAGGAAGGTGGAGATAATATTGATGGATGAAGAAATAAAGAGCATGGGATTCTCAAGATTGAACTGGATTTCGTCACCTATTAAATCGGCTTCTCAAGCCATGAACAAGAAGATAATCAGCTGAAATGGATGTTGCTTCCCCAATTAAACCTCTGGCAACACTGGAGCTAAAACCTACCCTAGCTTCCAAATTTATCTGAAAGCAATTGAATGGTTAATGGAAAGTGGAAACTGAAGGTTACACATATACTTTTATGGGGGAAAAGATGCAAGCTCACCTTTTTGGTTTGACAGGACCTGGCAAAGTCTCCAAGCACAGATATGACATGTGCTTTTGCTTGACGAATCTGTTTCTGTTTTATCTTAATGGAGCCATGCTTGTTGGATTCCTCAGCAGCTGTTATAAAAAAGGTATCCTCAACTCTCAACCACAGGATTGTGCAAGTACTAGTAAAGACAGAATCTCTATCATCATAACAATGGGAAAACTCCTAACTACAGAGAAACCTCAACGAGACAGAAAATCGCATTAATAGAATGCCTACCAAGAACATGAATGGCAATTACGTTGTCATTGGGGTGAGCCAGAACTGAGATTGCCCAGGAGAGAATCTCCTTGCTATCAGCTGGGTCTAGAGAGATGCCAACGAGTAAGTTCTTGGCAGGAGCTGGAGGAATCATTTTGTTCAGAAACAAATTGACCGACCAGCTTGATGACAAGGAAACTGAGTTTCAGGCATGGCTTAAAAATACACACAAGTGAGCAACAGCATGATTAAGGTCAGTAGAGTAGCGAGGCCACATTGGCTCTCATTCTATGATTCTTGTTTAAGAAGCATGAAAGCCCCCCCTTTCCCTTTTTTCTTTTTTTTATTTTATCAATGGGATGAGATTAGCCTAAAGAAACTATGAACTAGAATTATGTGTTACGGTTGGGTGCTTTGGAGGATAAGCAAAGTTGATGGGCATGTACATGATATGTCTTGCTATCTAAGCCAAAGCCTTCATATTGGCTCATTTCTGTTTTTGTAAAAAGAAAGTACTACTTTGCTGGATTTGGTGGGAGGGCTCAAAACTAGGCCTTTCCCGTGCCTTTATCATGAACCAAACGTTGAGAATAAACTAAGCATTCCACTTTACACATGGACGTGAGAGTGAGAAACACGGATAATTTCGCTCAAAACGAGACAAATGAAGTTTGTCGAGTTATAGTACCAGACTGTCTAACACCATTCAATTGCATCACAAGTTACAAGACATCATCATCAACGTTGTAAATGTGCCATCTTTTTAAGTTTCTTGGATTCGATCTATCGCCAGCTTTTTAGTTAGCTTAATCCAAAGATGAGATTCCAGAATGACTCGTATAATGATGACTCCATAATCTGGTTATAATCATAATATCACCGATTGGTACAGATTGGAGCATTCATTTTGATCCTCAGATTGTACATCCGGCGGTCTACATTATCCTTTATTGATTAGATGGTTAATGCGTTATTTTTGACAAATAACTTAAGTTATGAAATAGTTAATTAATTTATTCAACAAGAATATCGGCAAAGAGTTGAGCTTTAAGCTGTAATAATTGAAACTCTCTCAAATTCCGTTTTTATAATCGTTCAACAATTTCGAATATCTATATGCATCATATCTTCATCTTGTTCAGAAAATCTCCACGAAGAAAAATAGAATGTTAGATTTTAGAACCAAAAATTAACCAAAAAGACAGAATAGAAAAGAGGTAGAAAATATTTTGAATACTTAGGCTTTATCTTTATCATTTTAATACTTATCTATAAAAACTGAAACAAATATATATATAACAAATTATGAGATAAATACGCAACAACTTAAGCATACATTCCTACTAACATACACTTTTTTGACCAAATAAACTAAAGAGATAACAAACTTAGAAAAAATAGGACCACATTTTTAATAACTTTGAATTATTCTACAACATTTCCTCCTGATTCAAAGTTGTAATACTTCTTATGCCTAATGATGTACTTCCCATTACCTTTGAATGGTTGGAGCACTTCTCTCAAAAAACTACTTCTTGGTGCACTTCTTACCAATATTAAAACAAATTTTCTTCTTCTTCAGCAACATGTGTCAAATTGACACTTTCTTTAGTCTTATTTTTACAATTCCTTTGTATATGTCTGGAGTTCTTGTCTTGAAACATTCAGGCATTCCTTTGTGCTAGCAATTTTCTTCATCATGACTAGGCTTCTTGCAAATACCACATTGAAATTGAGCTTTTCCTTTTGAAGATGAGCCCTTTGCTAGATACGCTCCCTAAACTACCTATTGAGTTCCTTCTTTTCTCAACGTTCTTCTTTGCTTCTGAGCATGCAATGTCATTGATTAATTCAAACAATGTAATTTTATGGGTATCTCTTGAATTCTGTAGTGATAAAATTTTTGCCTCAAATCTTTCTAGCAAGCTTATAAGCACTCTCTTTACGATTCTACTATCAGGTAGCAATTCTCCTATTAATTTAATTTTACTTACCACCATACTCTTGTAGAGACTCCTTTTCTTTCATCCTTAAAATCTCAAAATATCTTTTGAGATTTAACACTTGCATTTGTCTTGTTCTAGCGTTGCCATGATAAAGTTCTTTCAGTGTGCCCCAAGCTTTTTTGGCTGTTTCATAAGGATAATTCTTAGAGAAATTGATTTAGAGACAGCAACATGAATTTGAGATAAGGCTCTTAGAGCTTTGGCTTCTTCATCTTCATAAGTCCAAATTTGATTGAGTGTTGGGTTATTTCCTAGAGGTAGGATTTACCTTTAAACTTCAACCCATGGCCATAAGCCAATACCTTTCAAGTGAGCTTTCATTTTGATTGCCCAAACTCAATAATTTTTACCATTAAAAATTGGTGAACGAGCTAATGTATTGTTGGATGTCATATTGCTACTATCTCCCAAACGCTCACCTGTCCCTTAAGATTATAAGGAGTTCTGATACCAATGTTAGGTTTTAGAACCATAAATTAGCCCAAAAAATAAAGTACAAAAGAGGTCGATAATATTCTAAATACTTAGACTTTATCTTTATCATTTTAATACTTATTTATAAAATCTGAAATAGATGTGCCTATATATAAATAGGCTTACAACCAAACAAATTTATGAGATAAATACACAACCTAAGCCTGCAATCCCGCTAACATAAATTGTTTTGACCAAATAAACTAAAGGGATAACAAATTTTAAAAAAATAGGACCACATTTTTAACAACTTTGAATCATTCTCCAACATTCCCTCTTGATTCAAAATTGTAAGCCTTTAATGGTTTGACCACTTCTCTCCAAAAACTGCTTCCTAGTGCACTTTTCACAAATATTAAAATAAATTATGTTCTTCTTTAGCAGCATATGCCAAATTGACACTTTCTTCAGTTTTATTTTTAAAATTCCTTTGTATATGCCCAAACTTCTTGCACTTGTAACACTAAGACTTCCCTTGTGCCAACAATTATCTTCGTCATAACCAGGCTTCTTGTAAATGCGAATTGAGATTGAGCTTTTCATTTTAAAGATGAGGCCTTTGCTAGATAATCCCCCTCAACTACCTGTTGAGTACCTACTTTTTTCAATATCTTTTTTTTTTTTGCTTCTAAGCATGTAGGGCATGATTAATTCAAGCAAGCTAATTTGATTGATATCTCTTGAATCCTCTAAAGATGAAATTTTTGCCTAAAATATTTCAGGCAAGCTTACAAACACTTTCTCTATGATCTTGCTATCAGATAGCTCTTCTACCATCAATCTAATTTTATTTACCACCATTATTAGCCTGTTAGAAAACTTTTGTAGAGTCTCCTTTTCTTCCATCCTTAGAATCTCAAATTCTCTTTTGATATTTTACACTTGCATCCACCTTGTTCTATCATTGCTATGATAGAGTTCTTTCGGTGTATCCCAAGCTTCCTTAGTTGTTTCACAATCTATAATTCTTGAGGAAATTGATTCAATTAAGGCTTTTGGAACTTTGACTTCTTTATCTCTATGATTTCTAATTTGATTGAGTTTTGGGTTATTTCCTAAAGGTGGTATTTGCCTTTCACCTTCAACCCAATGCCACAAGCCAATACCTCTGAAGTGAGCTTTTGTTTTGATTGCCTAAACTTAATAATTCTCACCATTAAAAATTAGAGGTGAAAAAGTTGATCTATTGTTGAACGCCACACCGCTACTGTCTCTCTAATGCTTACAGGCCCTTGAAGATCATAAGGAGCTCTGATACTAATGTTAGGTTTTAGAACCAGAAATTAACCAAAAAAAAGAATAGAAAAAAGGTAGATAATATTCTGAATACTTAGGCTTTATCTTTATCATTTTAATACTTAAAATAGATATGTTTATAAATAGGTTTACAAGTAAACAAATTTATAAGATAATTACGCAATAACCTAAGCCTGCAATCCCATTAACATAAGCAATTTTGACCAAATAAACTACAGGAATAACAAACTCAGAAAAAATAGGACCACATTTTTTATAACTTTAAATCATTCTCCAGCATGCCCTCTTGATTCGAAGTTGTAAAACTTCTTGCTGCAAATTGTAAAGTCAGGAGGACTTCACGATTATTAATTTTGGTGACAATCAAATAATAATAATATTAGAAATAAATGAACTATTTT
>JANSVA010000217.1:19120613-19130681 GCA_025504915.1 Erythroxylum reticulatum
ACTTAGTCAGCACATTCCAACTCAGATTTGCAGAAGGTACTCCATAATGGTTGAAAATCTTGGTTAGCATCATTCCATAAGGTATGTAAGCAATTATATTCTTATGATTCCCGTTATCTACCATAAACCTTAAGATCATTGTAGGGAGATTCATTCTACTCCCTTTTAGCAAATTATACACTACTTAATTGTCTAGCAAACTGTACCTTTCAATAGAACTACTCTTGAGAAAAATAGAAGTAGCTAATAACGATGCAAGGCATCATGGTAGTCAGTCAAATTGCCTACTCCAATGTTTCCCATATGAGATTTAATAACTTCTCCCAAATCCAGACCACCAACATCCCATTTACGACAAGAAAATCAGTTCTCCTTATAAGAGCTATCTCTAGTATATCTCCTAAAATCTCTTTAAGAATTATAATCTCCCTTTCACGTACCCATGAAATAATGAATAGCTTTCCATCAATTTCTTCCTTTCTTATGTGTGTGTAGAATGCCCTGACTAACTCATCACACACTGTCTCATCTAATTTTAGGAAAATTTCCCAACTAATTATAACAAAGTAAGGAGAGATAGGTATATCTATGTTATCAAACATCATGGGAGGCAAGACTCTCCCATCAACCATTCTTCTTTTCTTATACTACATTTTATAGCAAATTTCAACTTCTGTTGATTGAAACTTTTTTTGTGGTATTGATGTCTTTCCTTTTTGTGCAACTATTTTTATCTTCTTTTCTCTACTTTCTTTAGGAATCATCTTTTCATGAAGCAACTCATTTCTATCAATAGAATCCTTGATCGTTTCTTTAGTAGCAGGTGCTTTTCCTTTCTTTATTTCTTCCCTTTTTTCTTTTTTTTGAATTCTTATTCAACTTTCTTTTCAGCATAAATGGTTTCTTTCTATTTAGAAAATTTCTCAGCTTGCTTTGTAAGGCTCCCTCTAATTTGTGGTTGCCTGATCAATAGAGCAGGTTCTGCATATGAATAATCATCGTTTATAACACATTGTACTTCTGATACTTAGGGTTTAGTAACATGTGCTTCACCATGCCTATCAGTAAAAGTTGGAGTTTTCTTTTATCCTTTTGATCTAGTTCATGCCATTATAAGAGAGAAGGATGAGATTTAGAAGATTTGAGATAAAAATAGAAAGTTGGAATGTAGAGAGTCAAGAGTGGCACTTCAAAGAATAATAAAGATAAGTAGAGGAGAGAAGTCTTTTTATGATACATTAGGTGTTTCTTGAGCATTGATCTCGTGTAAAGATTAACCATTGTACCCCAATACAGGAAGTGTGATTCTTTATGTATCTTCTAACAGATCCGTACTACCGCTTGTTAGTAATATTATCATTTTACTATATATGCAATTTTCTTTTATTAAACCGAGAGGAGCTTTCTAAAATGAAGGGGCCTTCTAAACTAGAAGGGTGTACTAAACCAAGAGAGAGTTTCCAAGGAATTAGAATAGAAGGATCTTGCTAAATGAAATGCAAAGACAAGTAGCAGAGAATATTCATATAGAAATAATATCAGAGAGTTTGCACATTCCAAGCTCTTTTCTTAACATACAAAATCTATCTTCAGAGAGTGGATTGGTGAAAATGTCAGCTACTTGATTTTTAGTACTAACATGAAAAAGACCAATAGTTCCTTCTAAAACATAATCTCTAAGAAAATGATGTTTGTCTAGTCCTAGAATGATGCACAAGGCTTTTAAAAAGATTTATAGCACCTGTATTATCACATAATATAGGAATATGAGAAACTTTTAGAGAAAAATCCTGTAGTTGATGCTTCATCTATAAGATTTGAGCCCAATAGTTGGCAGCTGCTATGTATTTCGCTTCAGTCATCGAAAGTTGATAAGTGTGAATTGCATCATATTTTAGTGCTTAGTTTGATATGTTTCTAAGTGTTAACTTAATCGTTTAGTATGTTTTAGGGTTAGAATTGTGTTAGTTTGTTAATTAATTGTGTTTAATTTTTTTTATGGGTCAGTATAAGTCTTTGAGCTTAGTTATTATATCTTTTAGGTACCTTGATGTGTTTGTTCATATTTTAGGGTCAACATTGAAGAACGGAGAAGTTTCAGAGACACTCAGGCTTTAACAATGGCATACGATTGTGGCATAATAGGCCATGGTAGTGACAAAAGCACTGAAGTCAGCCCACAATTGTGGCTCATATGCCATGATCATGACAAAAACCCAAGACATGGCCCACGATCGTGGCCCGATTGTGAATGTTGAGATATTCTATACTCACCTTTGGGTTTCTTATCTTTAATTTGATAAAATCTTATTGTTTATGTTTATTGGATTTAATATGATTGATTTCTATGATTGCATAATTTAGTAATAGAATAAGAGGTTGAATTGAATGAAAAATAATTAAATTAGGTTAACGAGAGTTAGGTGATTTAATAAGAATAAGAAACTAATCAAATCAGTAATTGTGTGAAGAGAGATCTCATATAGGTTCCCGATAGTTCATTGGACAACTTCAGATCTAATTAGGGTTTTAGATAGATTGTTAATTAAGATATTGCAATTTTATATAATCTAATTAGGGTTTATAATTTAGGGTTAATGGTTATAACTCGAGGGAGAGTAATCAACCTTAGGATCATCTAGGACCAATAATCTATTAATTCATAATCAGTTAAGTTAGCGTTAAAGATAGGAAAAATTTCCCTTTCTCTCAATTGATAGTTCCTTTAGGTTGATTCTTAAGGGTGGTTGCAACTGCTACTTTATTAATATTTTCGTAACTGATTCTTGGAATTGAGTTACATGATTGAATTAAATCCTTGCCTTAGTTTTTCTATGTTTTGAATTATTGCGAATTGTTTTGACCTTAGATTTTAAGATTAGATTATCCCTCCTTGTGGGATTGACAGCTTAGGTACTATACAAATGACCTGTACGCTTACGGATTATCGAGGTTATTAATTAGAACTTACACACATTGGAAAACCATTATCAAAAGCATTGTGTAATTTTGCTTCTTATAGGATCAAGATACTAAATATCCTCTAAGAGATTGATAGTGACCAGTTGTGCCTTTTCGATCAGCCTTATCACCTACATAATCTACATCATAATAGCCCACTATGATAAATGAATAAGTTTTTAGATACCATAGTCTAAAGTCCATAGTTCTGTGTAGATATTGAAAGATTCTTTTGAATGCTTAAATGTGGCTTTCTTTTAGATTTGATTGAAAGCATGCACAAAGACACATGGTAAGCATAATGTCTAGTCTTGAGCTTATAAGATATAATAGTGATCTAATCATTCCTCTATACTTTGTCTCATTCGTAATTTTGCCTTCATTTTCCTTATAAAGTTTAGTTCCAGTGTATATGGGAGTACCCATCGATTTGGCAATCTTAAAATGATATTTCTTGATGAGTTTCTTTGTGTATTTGTCTTAGCTAATGAAGAATCTTTTTCTGTTTTATTTGTAATCTGAGAAAGAATAATAATTCTCCCATCATTCTCATTTCAAACTCTCTTTGTATTAATGGTAAGAGTTCTTCATAAAATGATAGATTAGTAACACTAAATATTATGTCATCAATATATATTTGCACTAAGAGTAAGTCATTTTCCTTTCTTTTAATAAATAAAGTTTTATTGGCCTTTCCTCTTTTAAAGTTATCCTCTAGCAAAAATTACTTAACCTCTTATACGATGTTTAAGGAGCCTGCTTTAGACCATACAGAGCTTTGGATATCTTTATCACAAAATCTAGATGGTTTTCATCTTCAAAACCTGAGGGTTGTTTAACAAATACTTCTTCATTAATGAACCATTTAAGAATGTACTTTTAACATCCATTTGGAGCAACCTAAAGTTTCTATAGCATGCAAAGACAAGTAAAATTTTAATTTATTCTAATATAGCAATAGGTGCATAAGTTTCATAGAAAACAAAACCTTTTTGTTGATTGTAACCTTGAATTATAAGTCTAGCTTTGTTTCTTACCACCTTACCATCTTCGTCAAGTTTGTTTTGAAATATCTATAGAGCCCCAATGATTGACTTGGTTTCAGTACGAGGTACTAGATTCTAGACTTTACTTTTGTCAAATTGATTCAGTTCATCTTTCATGGCTGATACCCAATTTTCGTCAGTAGGAGCTTTTTTAACGATCTTTGGTTCTATTTGTGAGATGAGAGCCACAAAGTTGTTCTTGAATGATGATCTTATTCTTAAAATTTTAGAGGGATTTCCAAGAATATATTGATGTGTATCAAGACCACTCCATTCTATTGATGTTTTCATTACATATGCTCCTGCTAAGATGAAGGAGCCTGCTCTGTTCTAGCTTCAGAGGGATCTTTTGATTTTATAATTATGATGGTATTATTGTTGTAGTTTGATTCTCCGATGTACTTTTAGGAATCAAAAGATGCTTTTAATCATTTAAATTAGTTGTTGTTGATGATGGTAATGCTTCGTCAAATATCACATGTAAATATGGAGTAATCATCTATCAGAACAAAACCGTAATGTTTACCATCAAAACTTTGAACTCGAGTGGGACCGAATAACTCTATGTGCACAATTTTAAGTGGTTGGCTAGTAGACACCATATTTTTTTAGGAAAGCTACTTCTGACTTGTTTAACTTTTAAACAAGTCTCATAAACCTGATTGCTTTTGAACTTTAAGGTTGGTAGTCCTCTTACTAACTTGTTTTTGGAAAATTTTGATAGAATGCTCATGTTGGCATACTTGAATCTCTTCTCATGTATCTCGAACAACCACTATCAACTATTCGTTGATTTTCTCTTGTCTCTATTTTAAAGCACGTCTGTAAAAATATATTATCACATTTTAGGTGCCGAAATTTTTTTGGGTCCTTACGGGTTAGTATTTTGACCTTTCGATCTCCAAACATATATCTGAGATAATTTCAATATTTTGACATTTCGATCTCCAAACATATATTTGAGATAATTTCCTTTTACAAAAATTAAAAAAATGACTAATGTGACTATGTTTACCACAGTAATCGCACAAAACAGATGAATTATAGTTGTTTTGATTTTTTTCACTTAGTAGGTTCCTATTGTTTTGGCTATAACTGTTGTTGGATTTAACAAAGAAGTTTTTGTATAGCCTAACATTGTTATTTTCATTTTATCCTATTTTGGCCTTACCAAAAATGCATTTACTGCTTCCAAGTTGTGCATTTCTCCTATCAACATCAGTCCATACTTCAATGTTATCGGAAGTGGGAATTGTAGCACCAACTTTAACTGCTTACCATAATTCAATATCTTCAAATTGGAGTTATATAGTTATTCTCACTTTTTAGTATGAGTAGTTATTTCCTTTAAAGTAAAGAGGCTTTGAGACGGACTATGCTTTAAAACTAATCAAGGTGTTTACCATGATCTATCATGTCTATAAAACATAAAAATTTGAAACCTCACTCTAATACTAAGTGATAAAAGAAAACACACGCAAGAGGGGCCGAATTATGTGTATAAAATTTTTTCACAAATTCTTTCAATTCATATAATAAACATATCCTAGTTAAAACAGTAGGAGTCTGTCAGACAATAAAACCTTTTTAAACGACAATAGCTTGTTAGTCAACAGGAGTCTTTTGTAGGATAGGACCTGCTTAAATGAAAGGAGCCTGCTCAATAATAAATCTTGTTAAAATAATTTAAAAACAGTATGCTCTTGTTAAAATTGAAAGGAACATCTTATAAGTTGAAAACAGAAAGAGCTTTTATAAAGGTGAAGGAGCTTCTTAAAAACAACACATACATGCAATATAATGCGGAAATTTAAAAGTTAAAGAGAGAGAGAAGAAAGACGTATTTGATTTATACCAGTTCGACTTATAACCCAAACCTATGTCTAATCTCCAAGTATCCAACTTGAGTGTTTCACTATAAAAACTTGGTATTAAATTTGATGAGCCTCCCAGGCTCACAAGTACGTACTTTTCAAAGTTATCCAACCTTTCACACTCAAAATGTATAACAAACTTCCAAAAAGATCATAGAAAAAAATGACAATTTCTCTTTTAATAGAGTGATTTCGCTTTCTAAAGCACAATAGTAATGATATGATTCTCAAGGGTATAGATACCGCTCAAAATGTTTCAACAGTCTGAATATGTTCCTTCTTCTTCATAAGTGTTAATGTTCTTCCTTACATAGTCAATTTCTTCAACTAGTCATTGCTTCACTCGCATCTTTAGTCAACTGGATGGAGTTAACCTTGAATAACTTTGATGTCATCTTTGCCAAAAATCTTTCAGTAATCACGGAGTTAATATATGACCTTTATAATTAGTAAGATCCTTTCGAATAAACCATTTCTAATAAGATCAGTTCATAAATAAGGTTCCTGCAACAAAGAAAACATATTTCTTATGATTTATTTTCCTGTTTGAGAATCATACCGTTAATTTTATCATCAAAGTCGTTAAATATAAACCTTGAGATAACAATCATAAACTAAATATAATTATATTTTCCCCCAATAGGGAGGAACAATTAATTTCTTAAAATTTTAAATTGAGAATGAGAGGAACTACCCTTAATATCTACTGCATTCAGATTTACTGGATCTGTGCAAGAAAAACAAAACAATGCAAAAGACAATTAGCATTTAAAATATAAGCGTTAGGATGCTGGCTTAATTTTTTAATGCCCTAAGTTCAAGGTAAAGCTCTAGAGGGTGATCTTAGTTCCTAGAATTTGGTTCCTTTCCTTGTGTTTGCTAATGAAAATTTAATCGTGTGGAGCTCTCCCGATACAAATTATGACTACGTACCTTCTCTTGCATCATCTTCTTAATTAATTCATCCAAGACACACTTAATTGTAATGCCTTCAATATCTGACTTAATCTATTCTATTTCTCCACCGGGCATTGGGTGCAGAAGTTTAGAGTAACTTTTTGTTTGAACGTATCCAAACAAATGAGAGTACTTTTATGCAAAAATATGTATTTGTCCTATTATTGAGTAGCTTGCATAAATATCATATAGATAGTAACCTATCCTTGTTAACTCTACCTTATTTTGGTTTTTTCAAATTGGCCATCTCCGACTGAAATTAAGATAAAGAAGCAAATAGAACTAATTAATCCAAAGTTATCTTATTCTCGAATCTTGACTATGAGAACAGCTTTCGTTCAAAAACGTCTCAAAACAAGTTCAATAATTCATTTGACGAATGTAAAGTAGTTACATGTATTCTTCAAAAGTTACATGCCAAATAAATTTAATTTACAAATAAAATCAGATTATAGTTAAACAAATTCATGAAATCTACTTGATCGGATGAGATTCATGAATTACGAGTTCCAAGCTAGAGCATCACTCACGGTTTGATAGATTCAGGCCTCAATTAAACATAAAGGGGTACATATATAATTGATAAGAGTGTTTTCTTTTATATTTGTTCTATCTTTCGTTCTATTTTTAACATTACGCAAACGAGGCTTTATTTACTATCTGAAGTTTCCAATACAACAGATGCTACATATTCTTGGATACCATGCATGGCTGGCACATGAATAATAGTTACCTGTTTCGAAATTTTTCTACAGCGAAAACTAAAATCAGAAAAAAAAAATTCACGAAAGAAAGTTCTTCCATATATCTTTGCTAATTGGCGCTTAGGGTCTATTCCATGAATATTTGCTACACGTACAGATTCTTCTCCGGCCAACAATGATATGTTCCTGAGGAACATTTTGCATAGTCGTATCTTGATGAGATACCTTTTTTAACTACTTTCTTTCTAGGTTGGAATGTGGCCAAGTTGCCATCCCCTTGGATTTCTTTTCTGCTTCCAGATGTTTAGTTACCTATATTTGGCTTCTCGTGCAGTGTTGTTACGCGAACGTTGATCCTTGTTGTATGACATGTTGCTCCTTTTTGTCTAAGCATACTCACAAAGGGTTCATATTTGGACCAAGCGATCGTGATAATCCTCAAGCAAAGGCATCTCGTCATGCAGTTGAGAAGAGGAAAAAATTTATAATATCAATAACTAAAAAGACAACTGATAATACAAAGTGTGTTTTTAGCATATAGATGAAATGAGTTGGTGTATCGGTGTTTCACGTAGTGGGCAATCGCTAAATTTGGTACTTAGGGCAAGTATTTTTGCTTTTAAGAAATTTTTACTTTTGGAATGTTGCGTTGGTGGAGACCTTATTGCCTTATTAAGATAGACATTTAAACACTAGCATTAATTTAATCACTTTTATTAAATTTGAAATTTTGATTCTTTTTCTTGTATGATTATGTGAGTTTCAATTGCATCTCGTATAACTGCATTTGTACAGAGACATTGTTAAGAAATGCGGATACTGCCTTGTGTTTATGCATTAAACAACTATGTAATTCTTAATATTTCAATTTCTAGAAGTTCTTTAGTTTCACATTTATAAAAGTATTGGTCAGGCAAAATATTGTTTCGACAGTGATCTCTGTAAAAGTGGGCTGACCCACGAAGCCCACAGATAACCCGACACCCACGAGGCACCACCTCTATTTCACTCACACAAATCTCACCTTCGGACCAACAAACCAAGACAGCTTGCAAGGAGACAAAATGTTAGAAGGACCTCGTTTTATTCCCTGCTCTTTTCCTCACTGTACATAGCACCCATGGCTCACCCTACAGAATCGCAGCAGCTACCCACTCCAGTAAAGCTCATCCAACAGCCAATAGAAAATCCCTAGTTTTTAGTATAAATATCCCTCTCCTGTACAGATCACACATGATGAAATAAAGACATATTTCCTCATCAATATATTTTTCATGGTATCAAAGCCAAAGGTCTGATCCACAACACATAACCTACCTATCACAATGTCTCAAACAGCCGACAGTAATACCAACCCAGATTTGGAACACTATTCCATTACAAATACAGAGAACCCTGCAGCTGTGTTAGACACAACCCTTTTCAATGGGAACAACTACTTAACCTGGACCAAATCGATGTTGATTGCCCTATGTGCTAAAGACAAGCTTTCATTTGTGGATGGGACCTGCACATAGCCAACAGAAGACGCAGCCCTACTCATTAGATGGAGGAGGGCAGACTCTATGGTAAAATCGTGGATACTCAACGCCATGGCCAAAGAACTCAGCGATACTTTCCTATCATTCTCCACAGCCAGAGAACTTTGGGAGGAATTGAGAGAAAGGTTCGGAGAGGCCAATGGGCCATTACTGTACCAAATAGAGAGAGAAATCAGCCTCTTTAAACAAGGTAACCTTATTATTTCTACTTATTACACAAAGTTAAAGAAATTTTGGGATGATTTGGCTAGTCTAGACCCGATGCTTACATGTACATGTGATGCTGCTAAAGCAATATCCATCAAGGAGAATACACACAGGTTAGTGCAGTTCCTAATGGGTTTGAATGAGGACTATGAGCATGTAGTAAATCAGATCATGTTAATGGAGCCACTGCCCCTAGTAAATAGAGCTTTTGCAATGATGCAAACAGTGGAAACACAAAAAACAGTGAGTGCAAGCAATGATAGAAACATAAGTGTAGCAATGATGGCAAAGCAGTCCAACACAAATGCCAAGAGGGGAGGGAGAAACAACAACAACATTGGCAGAAAATAGCTCATTAAGAAGGAAGATAAATACTGTGACAAATGTGGGAAAACAGGCCATACCATATAAACATGCTTTAAGATTCATGGTGTCCCTGATTGGTACAAAGAGATGATAGGGGAGAAGATCAAAGTCAACTTTGTCGCGACCAATGACACTCCTGCAGAGGTACAGCAAGAGACAGATGAGTACATTGAAAGAACTGAACACATTCCACAAGACCTAGCAGCCTTCATACAACAGGAAATCTCTAAGGCAATTAAAGGAAAGGGCACGGGAGAGGTAAAAGTGGGCAGACTTGTAAACTATGCAGGTAATACCACAAACAAAACACATGCTTATAATGCAGATAACAAGTACACATGGTTGATTGATTCAGGAGCTTCATCTCACATGATTACCAACTTAGACCACTGTTATGGGCATGAAATAAATC
>JANSVA010000217.1:19130781-19146722 GCA_025504915.1 Erythroxylum reticulatum
TGTATTAGGATGTCCTAGTCCCATTTGAGAGATATGGTTTTCCGAACTCACCTTAAAAGAAGGTGTACATCTTGACTTCAACTATCTTCGGTACGAGCTCCTTAATCCAAAGCTCCCGAACCTCTATACATACAAATATCCAATTTATTTACTACTCAAACATGTACCTCATATTCATACACCACTACAACCAAAATTCATCCCTAATTAATCATCATAAATGTTATTCTAACACATGCTAATAGGTCAATAATTCACTTACTAATTCATCTCAATGTCTCCTTAACCATCAAGTTAACCTAACCTTATGTGCAATGCAAGGTTCCTATATAGGGGTCTATCATAAGTAGTATTAGGGTAACAAACATAACTTGACCTCTAGTAACTATTTTGTCAAGACACTTTCACAGAGGTCAATTTAAGACCTATATATACATCTTTCATTCTTTGAGTTTCTTCAAATTCGTGCTCTAAGAATATGAAAGACAAATTGAAAGAGAAAGATGAGATTGCATCCAAAATTTCAACTTACCTTGATAACTTTTTTCCTTCTCCTCTTCTCTTCCCTTTTTTCCTCTCCTTCTCTTCTCATTTTCGTTTTTCTCCCTCTTCTAACCTTATGGATGACCTTCAATCTCAATTCTATTTCCTTTTTCATCCATTTTTCTATAAAATTCAATGGAAGTCAAACTAATCCATGTTGTCATCATTCCATTGGTCCATGTGTCACCATTCTATTGGTACATATGTTATCCTTATATTGGTCCTTATGTTATTATTCTATTGGAATTGGTCCATTTCTTACTTACTTTAGGTTCCACATTTCACTCATTTTAAGCCTCCATATCTTACTACTTGTAAGGCTACACATGTCACCAATTGTAACGCTACACATTTCATCAATTGTAAGGCTATATACGTCACCATTTGTAAAGCTACGCATGTTATCATTCTATTACTCCACATGTCACAAGTCTAAAGTGCCATTTGTCACAAATTTAAAGGGCAACTTGTTGCAATTATACTCGAGCCACTTATCATCCATTTAACTGAGTCATTTGTCACTTATTCCTAATACCATATATCACCATTTCATAGGCCTAATCAACGTAAATTCCCATATATCAATATTTCTTGCTCTTTAACATTTTTCTTAGACTAGATGCACATATCACCTCATCAATTACTCAATTGTAACAGTAAATTACCAATTCAATAATTATAATCCATCGATTCATGTTATTGGTAAATCAAAATACAAAACATTGGGAATGCATATTCATATCATGTTCATTTTCGTTCCATATCCCAGAATATGTCAATTGAGTGCATATATATCTTGCAATGCTTTCTAAATCATTATTCATATGTGTATATGAATATTATGCATATGAATGAAATGAACCTCACAAATTCTTAAATGAAACAACTCATATGACTTAATCTAACAGTTTAATCTCTTAAAAATTTTAGAAGGCAGCATATTACAATGAATCGCGCTAAGAATCTTTAGATATTATAAACATTTTATCATGCAATCATAATTTTGATTATTGGATCATTGAAATTCCTATCTTATGTTAATAACTCTTTTGAGACTATTAAAAACTAATCCATCAGTTGACTAACAGAAACGTTTCTAGTTAAAACCCTATGATTGTTTTATCGATTTGTGAATTCCACTATTAGGATTGACCCTAATCTAAAGTATTTATGTTTGCCAATCTCTAGGTTTGCATGTAACTCATTTCAATTATAGTAGATCTATTCATATAAGACAACTTTTCAATCTCAATAATATGAAATCAAATCATACAATAATATTTTGGATATATTAGAATAAAAGTAAAACATATAATTGAATCGCAATAATCAATCAATATATTTGCTTTGAATAAAAAGAATAAAATATATTATTATCCTAAACTAGGGTGCAATTATACTCAAGCCTCTTGTCATCCATTTAACTGAGCCATTTTTCACTTATTACTAATACCATATATCACCATTTCATAGGTCTAATCAACGTAAATTCCCATATATCAATGTGTCTGGCTCTTTAACATTTTTCTTAGACTAGATGCACATATCACCTCATCAATTACTTAATTGTAACAATAAATTCCCAATTCAATAATTATAATCCATCGATTCATGTTATTGGTAAATCAAAATACAAAACATTACGAATGCATATTCATATCATGTTCATTTTTGTTCCATATCCCAGAATATGTCAATTGAGTGCATATATATCTTGCAATGTTTTCTAAATCATAATTCATATGTGTATATGAATATTATGCATGTGAATGAAATGCACCTCACAAATTCTTTATGGTTGTTGATTGATAAATAATACTAAGATATCAATTACAATAATATGAAAGTCTTTCATAGGTATAAAATTTTAATAATTATATTCTTATAAGGAAAGTAACATTCTTAATATAATCTTATTGGGAAAAATAACTAAATAACTTTGAATGGTCAATCTTTATCTAAACATAAATTTAGAATTTCAAACAAACTAAAATACCTAATTACACGAGTATGACGCCTGTCTAAAAAGCATATAGGCACCGTTTTGTTTTGCAACTTTACATGTGTTTTTTATGGACAAGTCTAACTCTTGTTATAAGTTTACTCTAGCCTCAATTTGCTTATGTTTCTCTGGTCCGTAAATCCAATGAAAGACAGATGTTGATTTATTTCTATGATTGACGTTATTTATTTTCTATAAGCTTACTCCTTGGCTTTCTACTTCACTTAAATTAACATTGTGTTCATTAACTTTAATCTTTTAAAGTAGCAAAGCTTCAATCCTTGCATGAAGATCTACCATTAAATCATTGATAGCTTCTTTGGTCTTCTTTGCTTTGCTCTTTGTCAATGGTCCTCTAATGTTCTTCAATGAATCTCTAACAACTTGTGATGCTTCACTTGAAACCTTTTCAATATGTCCAAACCTATTTTCAAGTTCCCTTACTCTGAAGCTTCTGTAATTTGAATAGATGCTTGATTCCTATATGAAAATAAAGTATAAAGCACATATATTTATACTATATTATCTTAGAAAATTGTAACTTTTTAGTGGTAACTGGTTACTATAACTCACAATAAGAGAACATTTGGACTTCAGTAAGATAAATGGGTCACAGAATGTGAATTGTCTATTAAAATTTGATATTAAAGAAGAGGGCTAAAAAGTAGTGTCAAAAGAATACAATACTAATAGGGGTAAATGGAGATAGGAAAAAGTTATTCGAAACAACTTGAAATCCATATCTAAGCCTGAAATGAAACATTTCCGATGTTAAGAAACAACTGGAAATCCATATGGAAGCTTAAAATGAAGAGGGAAGGCCTCTGGATTAGAGGAGAATGAGAGAATTGTTAATAGGGGTAATTTTGTATTTTGACAACCTTATTTAAATTTTATAAAGAAAAAGGAGGCGGAACAATAAATAAGCCTTTTTATTCAATAAATGAGGATTAGAGATCCTGTTTATAATTATCTCAATTTTAAAATAAAAGAACCCACCAAGTACGCTTAAAGACTGATTAGGCTTTTCAAGCGCAGTTTGCATGCGCCTACAAGATTATTAAAGTTTTTCTCCAAGGAACGGTTGAAGTTCTTTTAATTTTATTACCCAATAAGCATAGCCACAGACTTCATTTCCTGGTAGCCCATCTAAATTATGAAATAGCTCCAGTAAGTTGAAACTTATCAAGCCGCCCGAAGCAAGCTCAAGTGCTATCAGAGCACTTCACTATTCTGAATTCGGGAAAAGGGTCAATTTTAACCTTAACTTTTATATCATTAAATAAGTTTAACTTTAAGATTTTAAAGAGAACATTTAAGATTAATTTTTAAAAACGTTAAAATTTAACTCTATTATAATGAAATTACTAACAACTTAAGTAGTTGACTTGACATGTTTCTGATTTTATTTTATTTTATTTGCATGTTATAACAACTTTATAACAGAATTGCAATGTAGAAAAATTAAAATACTTGAATTTATTGAAGTTTAAAATAAATTGATTTTATTACCAATGTAAACTATTTTAATAACAATTCTTATTTCAATATAACATTCTAATCAAATATTTAGCAAATTAGATATTTTTCATATTTATATTAAAAATAAAACTAAAAAATATCAAATTAAATTGCCAAAAAATTATTAAATTAAAAGTTTGTATCTTTTACTTATATTATGCATAACAAGTTGTAATTGTCTGACTTCAAAGTTCTTATTAAATTCTCTCACAACTCCCCTTTTGAAAAAAATAACTAATAAAAATTATTTTTATGATATATGTAAATTAATAAAATATAAAATTACTAATATTCTTCTAGTAGTGTAGAAATAATAATAATAATAACAACAACGACATCAATAACAACAACAACAACAACAACTTACATGGAACCATAAAAATTATATATCTTTTAATTATAAAGATAAATATGGTATTTATAAATATTAAAAAACTAAAAATCGCTAAAATGATACATGTATAAATAATAATTAAATGTTTAATTTCAATATGAATGTACATATGAGAAGTTTAAAAGTTTTGTATTGTACAGTTAAAAAGAATTATTTAAAAAAAGTTAAAAAGAATTATTTAAAAAAGTGAAATACACTCCTAGTAATAGAGAACTATGCTTTTTATAAAGTCGTAATAGAGAAATACATCTTTTATAAAGTCGTTATAAATTTATATTTTTGTCAATTCCCACATTGCATACTAGCGACCAAGTTTCGTCGCTAGGCCATATTCATCGCCAAATCCCCCTAAGTAAAAAGTATAGGCAATGTTTTTTCATATTCGTTGCTAAAACATTTTTCCTACACTTCACCTTCGTAGCGAGAAAGTATTAGTAACAATTTTAAAAATCGTTGTCAATATTTTTTCGTAGTGAAATAGTATTTGCTATATCTTCCAAAACGTAGATAAAATTTTTTAGCTTCATTTTTGTAAACGTGGCAAAAAAAAATGTTAACGACATTTTAGATACATAGCAAAAACTTTTAACTACATTTTTAAAACTTAGCCAAAAATTTTTAGCATTTTTGCTAAAATGTAGTCGAATTCCTAATATACATTTTAACTAAATGCTATACCATGTTAATTATAATTATTTGTAACATTTTTAATCGATATTATTGTACATAATATTTCAATTTTTTCATTTATTATATAATAATAATAATAATAAATAAATAAAAATTAGAAGCATTGTATATTAAAAATAAAATGTTATTAAATTAGAAAGTGTACAAATTTTTAATTACAACTTCAAAAGTATTTGTATATAAAATAAAAAATACAAATATGAAAATAGTCACCATAACTCGTCTTCATCTTCACTGCTTACATAATCTGGACTAAGTAATTTCCATAAATACTTTTCATACTTGGCCACCTTTTTTTTAAAGGACTTGTTTTTCTTTTCAAAACGTTGAACGTCTGTTGGTACTGATGAGGATGAAGGAGCTAGCTTAGGGCCAAACCCAAACCTTTGATGTATCTCGATCATGTACCAAGCACCTTGTTGTAAATGTCATCTAGATTTGCCTCATTTTTTGTTAGACATTAATGTTTGCAACAACTCCAGCATCTTACTCTAAAATTTAAAAAAGAAAATCAATATTCAATTCAAATATTATTAATTAGTACTACATAAATAAATAAACCTAAATTTTAAACAAATTTTTATACTTACATAATTATTATGTGCTTCTTCAAACATCCAGCCTTCTGTGTGTTTGCTTGTAGAGTGCGGTCCTATCACACTCTTCTCTATGTAATTCCTTCTAACTCTATTTTATGGAGAAAAAATATAAAAAATAACTAATATTAGGTTTACTGATATAATTATAGCTTCTAAATAAAGAACTTACATATTTATTTCGCAACACTACAAATGATTTGGAGCCTTGGTTGTGAGAAGTTTTCATTTTTTTCTCTATTAACGTTAAATTTCTCACACTTTTCCTAAATAAAGAAAAGGAATAGTCATTAAATTGTATATTAAAATTAATAGAAGCAATTGTGAAGAGAAAGAAAACAAACCTAAATGTTGGGAGAGGCCCAATTATCGCACAAAATATTCCAATTTTCTAAAGACATCTATTTCAGAACATTTCTTCTTGCCTCCTCATCTAAAGGAAAAGATTTATAATATTTATACAGTTGATAATGATGATTCTTATTCCTTTGTTCTAAAAGTGAAGTGACACAGTTTGAAACCTCAAGTTTGTCGATGTTGACGATATTGAGCTTCATCTATGAATAACACGTAAATGGTTCATTCAATCCTTAAGCAAGTAAAAATAATATTGCATATAATTAAATAAATTGAAATTTTACGAAAACTTTATCCAAAGTTCTGTAGCAAGTTGTCTTCCTTCAACTGTTTGGCATGCTTAAGTTAAGGCAATTCAGTTCTAGCAATTACCCGTAACTCACTAGATAATTTTGCCGATTGAACCTTGTCTACATAAATGTAATATAAATTAGTTTTTTTAATCGTCGTGAAATGCTAAATTTCTTCCCAATTAATTGAAAATGACGTCATTTTATTTAACAACAAACGATGTTATTTTTTTTAACAACATTGGTTTACAAACACGAAAATGAAGCGAAAAGAAAATACACAAGCTAACAAGAAAATGAAGATTCACCATTGAAGCAACATCGTCTCCTTTGTTATGGTCATCATCATCGAAGAAGCGTCGTCTCCTGTATAGGTACTGTTAAACTTTTCTGCTTTGAAGAACTTTCCTTGTATTGTGCTCTAACTTTCTACTAGATTATAAAGTTTATTTGTGTTTTATGGTATGGGTTTTTGTTTGTGTTTGTATTTAGAAGATGGTGAATTATGTTTCTGTGCTGGTTGTGTATGGGTCAACATTTTTTTTCCACCTTCTATGCTTCTTTAAGGACAACTTCTACAAGGAATGACTCTTTCTTTTTGATGCTAGGATTTATGTGGTAAAGTTCCATTCAATTTTCAATTAGTACATTCCACCCCTTAGAATTTATGGGATTTGATTACAAAAGAATTTAATTAAACATAATGAATTTTATGCTAAATTAACTTTTCAGAATAAAATTGTTAACATTAATTTATCACAGAATGTTGACATAGCGATTAGTTTTCGATGGTAGAAATGAACTCCGCTGGGAGGAATGCGGCAAAATTCTCCCTAGTGGAGAAAAATTGATAAATAACTAATCTCCTGATCAAAGTCTAATCACTACTTGCCTTTAATGTCTGATCTTCTTCTTCAAGGTTTTTAATATCATCTGAATTACCTCTCTTCCTTAATTATCTATATCTCATTTTCTATTAGAAAGCTATCACAAGAACGGTTGATTGTATATACTATGTGTTGTGTAAAGTTACCTCAAATCTTGAAGAGAATATAGATGAAAATCGAGGTGCTGGTAATGTCCCAATGGTTAGTACAAGATTAAAAAAATCAATTGTTTTGGAATAGTCGTCGATTCCAAAAACTATGTATGTTCAACCAGGTATGCATGTGTTCAAATTTGGGTTCCTTATACTATTTGAATTAATTAGTTATTTAAGTTCTATACTATTTGTTTCTTAATTAGTAGAAACGTATCATATAGGTGGTTCATCTAATTCAATGATTGATACTACAGCTGGGAATTCGTTTGCTATATCTTATATTAGTTTATTTAAAGGTAAGAAGTTGTTAGAAGAGACTGTCAATAACCCAACACATGAGGGAAGATCTTTGACTATTTCAATTGATATCTTCAAACTTGCAAGGATCCTTCGTAGGAACACTTGTAAGGATCCTTCTTGGGAATCCAGATATAGGGGACTCCTTTAACTCTTCTACCAAGTCTCATTTCATTTGAAATCTAAAAAAGTAATTATTTCTTTTCCTTTTTGATGGAATAAGCGTCAAACTTTATTTATTATTTAGTTTGTAAGAATTATTAAACTTCTAATTAAGATTTTGAACTACTTACCACATATTATTATATTATATTGCTTACCATATTTTAATATTTATATGTATTATTATTTTATTATTAACAAATACTAATGATTAAGAATACTAGTAAACTTAATTATTCTATTCCTTTTAACAGCTATAGTTGGGAGTATATTCTAAACTGGATGATTAGTAATACAAAAAAGGACTAGCCTAACACTACTCTTCTCAAAGTTGCGTTCACTATCTCGATTTATTGTATTTAGAAAGAGAGAAACATTCAACAATTATCAGAGAAGAAGGAAGACAAATATAGGCTTGTAGACATAAACATCAACATGATTTGAGAACATTTTCTTGCCAAAAATGGACAACATTCTTCATCCATAGGTATGAAGACTCAATGGTTGCTTTAACTTTTTCTTAGCCACTTATTATAAGTTTTTTGTTAATTCTTTGACTACTTTTCCCTTTTTGTAATACTTTTGTAAGCTTCATACTCATTATTATGTTGTAATTAGTTTCTACTATAGTAATGTATCATTCATTTTTCAAAAAAAATATTTTTGATCTTATTAATATTAAATTTTAATGTATGTTTATCTTTTTATATCAAAAAGATAATTAAAAAAGGTATGTTTATCTTTTTAAATTATCTATCATCATGTGTTTTTCAATAATATGTTTAGAACTTTGAAAACATTTAACAATTTTAAGATGCTCAATATTTTCATGAAATATTTATATAAACAAATGTGTATGTACACTAGACATTATTAAAGAATTATTTGTGTATAAATTTATAGATTTAAACAAATTTGTAGGGTTTTAATGTATTAGCTATTTAAACAAATTAATCAAAAAGGAAAAAAAATCAAAATCCATATATAAATGTCAATTATAATTAACCTTAGGATTATTAAGCATACTTAGCATTAAAAAATTATTATTTTAACATTATTAATTTTGAAATATTTAATATCGACTTTTGGAGACGAATTTTTTATTTCGTCACCAAAACTCTATATTTTTACGACGTTTAAAACTATTGTCACCAAATGAAATACATAAACCGTCACCAAATGTCCAAATTTTTGCGTTGATTCATGTAAATCGTTGCTAAAAAAATGCCTTTAGCAACGATACTATAGAAAGTCACCAAATCCTTGACTTTTGGCTACGAATTTGAAAATTGTCACCAAAAGTTGACTTTTAGTGATAAATTTGAAATCGTTACCAAAGACAACATCGCTAAATTTCTGTTCTGTTACAGTGACAATTCCGTTATAAAGTCGTTATAACATGCCAATAGAATAAAATAAAATAAAAAATATTAAAAAATATCAGGTTAGCTATGTCATCAAGTAGTTAATAATTCCGTTATAATGTGGTTAAATTTTAACGTTTTCTAAAAGTTAGGATCTTAAGTGTTATAAACTTGTCCAATTGTGTAAAATTTAGGATTAAAATTGACCCTTTTCTTTTTTGAATTCCCAGCACATTTCTTGTGTCATCTGATCATGTAGTTAGACGTTTTGTGATAGATAATGGTTTCCTGCTTTTACTCTGTGTTGACGTCGATCCTAAACACCAATTAGTACACCTATGCACTACTTCGTAGCTAGTTGATTGTTGTCGTCTAGCGCTCATGTGAGCTAAAGATTCTAACTTCCATGGGGTCCTCCAAGAATGTTTCAAAGACTGACCATCGACATGATCAATTTCTAGCCAGAAACCAAACCCCATGAATTGTGACTTTCCAACCTTTTTCTACAGAGGGTTTTGCAACGTTGGCTTTACAGTTATTAATAATGGTCTGGAACGTCTTGATTTGACCTGTCTGGTAAGTGACGTAACACTCAATTATTGGCATCCTCGTCTCTTCTTCTCCACAAAATTTTCTCAATAAAACAACAGTATCTTTAAAAACACAATAACTACTAGAAATTGGATTTCTCATAAGACCGGCAGGGTCTCCCATTAGGTGCAAGTTGCTTGTTGGTGATCACTTTTTCATCATCCATTTTTAGTCTTCTAAAATGAATCCTTCGTGAGCTCCAAAGCAACCTTTGATCGTCGTCTTAGTAGGCCAGACAATTGAAGGGAGATGAATTAACATACATATAAGTTGGAAGATTCAATAAAAAATCATGATCTAGCTATTGATGCCGACCTTAATGGATGTTGCTGTAGTGACACTTCCGACTAGCAAAGCCACGCTTTGAGCTATTTCAATGTGCATGCGAGCGGAGCAAATCCACTTTAAAATTGTCATATCTTCAATATTCAACCTTAATATCAGTTAATTACTCACAGGGGGGAAAACACAGAGCCCAGTTCTTGTTTTTTCTGCTGTATGTACATTTAATGTCAGGGAAACCTTTCACTTAACGATAAATATTTAAGGTTATTCACTATTTCTATTTATTATGAGTGATTATCAAGTGGTTTTCTAATTATACGTAAATTTATGATTAATTTCAATGATAAGAAGTATGAAAATGGGAATATTGTGATTAAAATCACGAATGATATTACAATTTAAAATTAAATCTCTAATAAATACTAAAATTTTAAAAGAATGATAATTTTGATGACAATTAGATTTTACAAGGTACGTGCCCCTTCAACGAGAGAAATTTTCAGTATTTCTCTGCTTATTATCACCCATTGATTGATTCCCTTTCTTGAAATGTTGCTGTTTTTTTTCTCTTCTTTTCATGCAATAGAAACTGTTTTTCAAGTAAAGCTAATGGTTTCCTTTGAAGTAGCTTACATATATACCCTTTTTATCGAAGAGAACAATCAAAATTATCCCGCCTAATCTTTTTTCTTTTTAAAGGAAAAAGTTCAAAGCGACTTGATTTTGCATATAAAATAGAAACGGTATACCATATCGATATATGGTCTTAATAGTAATAAGAAAGGAAATATGTAGTGGGAAACAAGGTTTTTCAATTTTATGAGCAACATCAAAAGAACGGAAAAATTAACCTATCAAGTTCAATGTATGTTTAAGAAAAAGGGAGAGAGACGGAGATCGATTCTACACCTATGTACTTTAGGCCACAATCAGTGGTTTGATTACTTCTTCAAAAGAAGAAAAGGGAAAATACAAAACCATTTAACAAAAGAAAACCATCAAAAGTAGTAATATCAATATGAAAACCGAACAAGGTAAGAGTATAGCTTAGGAATCTTACGTTACAAAGGAAATAAGGCCAACTAAAGAAATTTAAAAGACAGAACCCACAAGGAAGCAGCATCTTTCGTATGTGCTAATGGGAAAAGAAGTGAAAGAAATGCTACCTGAAGCTTGCGAAAGCAAGAATAGAAGCATCAGAACACTTGGCAGTGACAAATATTAACGAACTGTTTTTAAGATGAAAAAGTAAACAAAACCAAAAATCGTGCATGTCCATTGATCGTACAAGGGTTTTCCAAGCCTAGCATTACCTGTTGCCGCGTATGTGCACTGTGCCCAGTAGACTTTGTGGAGTCATATATCACACTAGTCCAGAATTTGAGCCTTTAATTTGTAATTACAATCCATATAAAAGACTAGTTAACAGGAAAAGGGGAAAATTAAAAGGAAGAGATTGGGAGTTCTATGAATGTGGAAATAGATGTTCTACCTGCTGCAATAAATTGAAGCCAAATTTCACCCTTCACAACAGGAACTCTGCACCAGCTTCCAACAGTTTCTGATACAAAGCTTAGTATGGCTTATATCATAGGGCAACAATGATTGGTGCTTACACAGTGACATGCATTTTTGTGTATACCACCAACATAGGAATACCAATACACCTAGCCATATTATAATTCTACCTATCTGCTTAGCTCATTATCACCAATATAATATTATAATAATATAATATATGTATATGTTGGTGGCGTAATTGATTTTAGCTGTGGAACTCAGTCAATGAATTGACCACCATATATGAAGACCAGAATGAAGTAATTGATTTTAGCTGTGGAACTCAGTCAATGAATTGACCACCATATATGAAGACCAGAATGAAGTAAACTAACATCACCAACTCAGAAACAGTTGCAGCTCCAAAGTATCAAGTGAAGAAAGAAAGAAATTCTTAAAGGGTTTCATGGAAAAGAAAACTATCAACTCGCATCTTCACCTCGCCGCATCAGGAACACCTACAACGTTAAAAAAACCCTTGCCTGTTCTGAATGGTCCCACACGTGCATCGCACATGTCACATCCTTTATCAAACTCCATTTGTTTCTCCCCTTTTCCTTGTCATTCTCTCGAAGACTGAAAAGCTTCAGTTTCAAGTATCAGGCAAGAGAGACACCTGAAAACTTTCAAGTCATGTTCTTTTCATCCCCTGGAATTTTCATGTACTTTTGGTGTGAGCTTGGATCTCAAATTAGTTCAGTTTCAATTGTTGAAACTGATTAATGCATATACTCTTACAACAGATTGATAAGTATAAAGAAGAATAGCTTGTTCTTCCATTAAAACCTGAACAAAATTTGTATTTCCCGGATTGTAGATCGACAGAACCAGGACAATTCAAACGAGAAAATTTTGCTGCTAGGTCACGCCATAGCCCATATATAGACGCCAACTCCCAAGGGAAACCAACCCAGTTAACAGAGCTCTAGCTCTCTGAAGACCTAAGACCTATCAAAAGTAGAAAAAGCTAAAAAGAAAGATTAAAAAAGAATTATTGAGTTTGATCTGAAGATTCATGGGTCTCGATCTGTCTCTCTCCTCCTACCTGACGATGATTATGACCACACCCCTGCTTCATCATTATATCCCCATCAATATTCTCCAATTTCTCAGACTTTCCACTACAAGAACATCTCTTTTCACTACCACTGCCGTCACCAAAAGAAGTTGACCTACTAGACATTGGTGTGGCCAGGAAAGTTGGCCTATTTTCCCCAGCCATAATAACCAATATCTTCTCTGCAAACGACGACACTCCTTGCTTCTCACTATCTCCGCTCTTGTTCTGTCCTTCTCCGGCTTCCAAATCTCTTTCTGCGTCGTTACTGTTGTCTAGGAAACCAGAAAGCTTCCAGTAGGAGCATGCAAGAATCAGAAGCGCAAAAGCGATCAAACCAAGCATTGCTGCAAACCCACCGAACAAGTATGGAACCGGTGAGTGCCACGGCGAGTGTTGCCCGAGCACTGGGGTGGGAATATTTGCAGTGGCGTTGAAGGGCTCTCTTGCAGCCATTTGTATGAAAAGAACAGACAGGAAGAGAGCAGACGATAAAGAAAATGAAGAGTAACGGAGATGAGGAGGAAGATGAATATAGTGCTTACTTTATAGAAGGAGAAAAGGCAAGAAACGGTGGCTTTTAGCTGAGGAGGGTTGCGGTTTTTGGTGATTTATGTCGTCATTTTGCATGAGGAAGTCGGGTCTAACAGGCCCCATTATCTGTCAGTTTTATTTTACCCACATCATGAAATCAAACTTGAATTCTAAGCAGCAGAAGGCAGAAGGTGGCTGTACTTTTTTTAAAGTGATTTGGATTAAATGGCAAGTGGGTATCTCTAAACATATATATATATATATACACGTATGCATACATACATGTATTAATAATATATTGTAGGAAGGAAACAGTATATTAAAAGACTATAATGCTGAAATGAAAACAACATCAGTCCGTGGGACAGAATTGGGTGTAGGTTCGGCCTACAGGCTGCGCAGCTTGCTGAGTGCTCTGTTTACTGACTGGAGATTATTTCTTTTAATATGCTTTTGGTTTCGTAATCACTTCGTTAAGGAGCGTTACGAGACATGACAGTTTGATTAGACAACAATTATATGCAATAAAAATTTCCCGAATAAACACTACGTCACTTCGTAACAAACTTTCTTCATTGTTGTTGAGGAGATTAATATGGAAATAATGAATTAGCTAATTAATAGACTCATTAATCATAGCCTTTGTATCTTAGTTCCTACGAAGAACATTTAGCAACTAATTTTAACGGATGGAGAAAGAGTTTATATTAAAATTACAAACATGTACATGCATGCTATTCTCTATTAACAGTCCAAGTATTATTGCATCCACACAAGTCCAAAAACTATCACCTTATGAGCACGAGATCATCCCTTTAGCTGCCATTCTGAACGTACCAGTAGAATCTAAAGTTTAACTGAAATTAGTAAAGACAACTATAAAAACATGGGCATCACCATCATTCATACGGTTTTAGCTTTTCGGCGTCCGTTTCTCAAACAAATAAACATTTCCTGATGTAAGTAGCCTGAGAAAAAGGCAAGTTTGATTGGCGGATCATAGCAAAGGTTAAGGGGGCTGACACTACCATCAAATGGTACTCATTTACAAAACTCTTGTCAGAAACGGCTTCTGATACGTGAGGTTTTCTACAACTCAGAAAGATAAGGTGGGCTTTTACTTTCTTTTTCTTTTTTTGTTGAGTGAGATCTTCTCTGCCCTTTGTTAAAATATAAATTAAATATAAAATATTAAAAATTTATAAACGGTAAAGATCTAGTTTAATTAGGATCGGCTATTTAGTTAAAATAAATGCACTGGGTTATTAAGATTGAATATTTAGACGGATAACTGAAAAGTTAATAGTCCGGACTAAACTTACTCTTGTATCATGTTAGAATTTTTAATATAGATAAAATGTAGAGCCTATTAACAAAAATTAAATTTGAATCAACCATTAACAAAATGACTATAACTATTCATTTAGATAATTGAGTAACTCTCTTCACGATGTTCCAACTCTTTTCTATTTATTTTTATCCACACATGTTATTTATTTATTGTAAAATTTGTGGATGAAATTAAATGACTGAGAATTAGAATATGATAAATTACTGGGAAGATCAGATCTTTTTTTTTATTTTAAAAAATATAATTGTCGCAAGATATAATTAGTGACATATTTTGGAGATTAATATTTCATACCATCTCATGCCTATATTTATACTAGATAATTTGTCATGAAACAGAACAGAACAAGTGAATAGAACATAACAGACGATCTCATTTTCATGTTTTGTATTTCAATTACCGTTCGATGTGACTTTGACCGCAGGAGTTGTTTCGGTCAACATTATAGTTGTTTTGGAATGAATGACGTCACCCTAGTACAAAACGTGCGTAACCAAAATTATAAACGAAGAAATTTGACAAATCGAAAATTGCGTTTTGTAATCGGATACACCATGTTGTAGTGTTGTCCCCGTTGATTTCCTTGTCCTTTTTGACTTAAAAGCAAACATAAAATGTGAAACTGTATAGATGTGTGGTGTAGTATGTATAGGCCATGTTAAAATAAGATACTTCAGTTTTCAAACTTCTATCCATATCGCTTTAAGTTACTTTTGAATGATTTCGACTCTCTGATTCTGTAATTTTGTTAAAACCAAAAATGTTAGGGCTCCAGATAATAAAGCTAACAAAGTTTTTTAGATCGCCAGATCAATAACACTACTAACATGATAGAGATAACTGAAAATTTATGAACATAAAATTATAATGTAGAAAATCCTTCAATGTAAAAGTAGGAAGTTACAAGATATTTTGACAATAAAATTGACTAGATCTAACAGAATGAAGCAAACGATGAAGATTTTAAAATCTCTTCCTCAAAAACCCCTCCCAACACAACAGCAGCTGAGACTAAACTCACAACAAAAACGACCATCAAATTTCAGATTACGTAGTGCATCACAAGGGAGTTTTAAGTGATGAAGGTATGAAAAACCTGGACTAGGACAGAAGAAAAAATAAAATACGAAAACTCTTTAGTCCTTATCATTTTTACCTTGGAATGAAAATATACCAATGTTAAGCGCAAGCTCTACCAAAAACAAAAGACTATTTGAGTGATTTAAACAATTTTTTAACAGAGCTGATGGTTTGATTAGGTCAGATGTTGGGATTGTAACGTTTTGTACCCTCCTGAAAAGAGAA
>JANSVA010000217.1:19187032-19197381 GCA_025504915.1 Erythroxylum reticulatum
ATGGGTAAGTTAATGCAAGTGGTCAATTTGGGATCTAGCATCATCTCAATATCAAACACAACTAGGTAGATAAATGACAATTAACAAAATCACAAAAAGACATATATGAGACTTCATATATTCAAGCTCCAAGTTCTATATCAACAAACCTAAAGAACTCTTTAAGTCTAAGATCTTAATCAATGAACTCCATTTATTAAGACCTTGTTAAATGCCCTTACTGTGTGTGGTGGGTAAGTCAATGCAACAAGTCACTTTGGGATCTAGAATCAACTCAATATCAAACACAACTAGGTAGATAAAATAGAATCAATAAGATCACAAATAAACATATATGAGACTTCATATATTTAAGCTACAAGTTCTACATCAGCAAATCCCAACCACACATTAAATATCCAACACTTGATTAAACTCTAATCAAGAATGTTCAACTATAAATGACAAATCCTAAACCTAGGAAATCATAAATTGCAGTTAAACATGGATTAAACCACTCCCCTTTGAAGCCCATTGAACTCTAGCCATCGCTACATCTTCAAGAGGAAGGAAAACGCGTAGCCACACATTGCAACAGGAAACCTCACAACTAGGAATGAATCTGAACTAACCATAGTGGATGTTGGCGGTGAAAAATGGAAGAGAAAAGATATAAGACAAGTCCCCACGAGAACCCCGAAGGGAACCTTGGGTGTTAAGGTAGTGAAGTGTGTCGCGTCTCTTATCCTCCTCCCTGCTGATGGAATATTCATGTATATATATGTCAACTCTCTCCAACTTATCCAAAAATAGGTTTCTTCTTAAAACGGGTTGCTGTGTCTGGTTATACAGTATGTGAAATTTTTGAAAATGGTTCAGGTTTTCGACATTTCGCCGTAATGATAGGCAAGCTCGCCACGGCGTTGCGTGTTTTATGAATCCTTCACCGCAACGAGAGAATTAATCTTCTCCGCGGTGAACTTTTCCCAAGAGTTTCACCTAATTCTTCATTCTTCGTTGCGGTGAACTTTTCCCGAAGGCTATTATCTCTTATTGACTTCAATTCAAACGTTGACTCCCTTCTCCTTGAGGATCCTACAATCAAAAATAGCAATTTCCAGTATCAATTGTTCTTAGAAAACTTAAGAAATGCAATTAATACCAATTGCTCAAAAGTTGAATTACCTCCCGAAGGTGTAGGCTCATTGTTCGTTAATACCCATGAAATTCGTTCATATGGAAGAACAATGTCAAGGTCATGTCTCCGTTCATTAAAATTCTCTCCATTTTCCAATTTGTTATTAGTCAATAGCAAAGTGAGTGGATTCATATTGTGGTTGATTATGTCTGAAAATATAAATTATTAAAACATGAGTATACTAGTCAACAATATTGGAACTTTGTTTAAAATCATGATGCATGTATACATGATGATAGATTTGACAAACTTAACAAAAATTTAAAACTTTACACGACGGTTATTTTTCTTAACTAAAAGACGGTGGGCTATCTCATCTATTAAAAGAAAAAATTAAGACCCTCCCATTTAAAAAACTACGAAGCATCTTCATGCCTAACATTTTGAAAAGCATCATACATTTGGTCCATACATTTGTCAACAGATCTACGGTGGGCAGGTTATTGATAAACTATATTAAGTGTGTAACCATTTGATTCATCCACTAAAGATACTTACAAACCATGCCTCGGTGGGAGGTCACATTTGCTACCAATAAGTGGACTTATCCTTTAGGAGACTCAAACCATGCAAGATCTAGGATTTATGTCCTCCGGTGGGGAGTAACACTTTGCCACATGCAAATGGGCCATCACATGGAGACCGTGGACTATCCCATGAGCATCCTCTCCCACTCATTCTTTTTGGTCTTTAAGTTTTAATAAATACCATCTTGTCTAGGTGCAATTTAATATCCATCCTATACTGTTTCATTTTATATCTCATATATAATGAATGCATGGCAAAGCCTAGGGTTGGCAATTATTCTAAATAAATTACAAGGCTTTTAGCCCAAACACTACATTACAAGGCTCTTACACATGACCCGGCCCAAACAAAATAAATTACAAGGCTCTTAGCCCAAACAAAAAAATGTATTAGACTTGGTTCTTCCACTTCGAACTCCTCATCCACATAACTCGGCCCATCCGGTAAAATGTGTGTAATGGCATTTTCATAAAATCGAATTTTGTCACTTTGAAAACAAAAATTACAGCTCATGTTTTGGTAAATCCGAAACTCAAAAAATTCTAGCACTTGTTTTATAAAAACCGAACTTTGTTACAACTAAAAATCTAGTATTTTTGTTTCCATAAAACTAAAATTTTGCCAATACACCACAAATTCTAGTATTTTTGTTTTCATAAAAACTGAAATTTTATACAACAAAAATTCTAGCATTTTGGTCTTCCTAAAACCAAAACCTTGCCAATACACCAAAGGATACATCGAAACCATTACCTAGTCTTTTCTTCAATTCATGGTTGCTCCATCTTCAATATTACAAAATTTTGTACATTACAAAATCAAAGAAAATAGAAAAATGAAGCCAAGGAGGAAACATGACGATGATAGGCTACCTTCCTTTTTACAAACCAAACAAAGAAAACTGACAAAGTAAAACTATATTCTATGGACAACCAAAAGAGCAACACATATACTATATATATTTTTATCACATACAAATATGCAGTATAAAAAATTTAATTGCCAACCCATACATCACATATAGGAACTGAAATCATGCATAACAAAATGGCTCTCATACCAATTGTTAGATCGAAAACAAAAGCATGCAAGATTTGGCTAAAATGATAGATTTCAAAAATTTTTCCGAAATCAAAACTCAGTGGAAACAACATAACCAAATCAACATGTTTCAGCCATATATGATATGGTATAAGGTAAACAATTAACATAAGAACAAGACAATAGAAATATACCAACTTCTTATTACAACTTTGACTCATCGCTTTTGTATCCTCTCCTCGTCATTACATCCTCAACCAATTTCATTTACGGTTTATTCTCCTTAGAAAACTTGGCTATTGAAAAGACCAATAACCTAAATCCTCTCATTTTGGGTTATGGATGAAAGAAGGAAGAGAGAGTACATCAAATGCACCTCTTCCTTTCTTTAATCAAATTAATGCTAAAAGGTTACATTACATGCTATCATAAAAGGAAAACCATTAAACCATTTAATGATAAGATCATTACTCCATTTAATGATGATAAATCATGATAAAAACCATCTTTAATTTGGCAATTCAATGATAAATGTGCAGCTGCATATTTAGCTACAAAAAATCAAAATATGTCCTCCCTTGTTTTAATAACTTTGTTTCAATTTAATTAATCTAATTAATCAAATGAAACCAAAGTCTAACCCAATATTAAATGTTCATTTGGGCTTCTAATTAACAATTAATTAGTACAAGTCCAACATTCAATCGTAGGCTGTAAAACCTTTATTTGTATTTCTTACTTTTCTTGATAACCTTCCTAGAAGCCAAGCAGGGAATCTAATTGGACTTAAATAATTCAAGCTCTAATAAGCTCATAATTAATTTAATATTATTATAATCAATTCCAGCTTATTAATCAAATGTCATTCCATTAAAGATAATTAGTTGAACTCTTGAATTACTAAACATTATAAGAACACATGTTTCAAATAAGATGTCCAATTGCAAATTTTATTATGAATCATATTATAGTCATCCGCACAATAAAGGGTAAAATTATCGTTTTGCCCTTATGTTGATTTTTCCTTTTAGATCTCCCATTTTACTCTATAGGGTGATTAACACACAAGATCTCTTCTTGGTGTTAAGACTTAATAGATAGCTAGTCCATCAAACTACTAGCGCCAGTTTAATCACCAATCTCCGTAAAATATCTAGAAATGATGAGATCACTATCAACTCTTTATTTGAGTGAATGTTCCCTAATACATGTTTCAATTAATAATTCCAACATGTAGGCATTAGATTGATACTATGTAAAAATCCATTCCGATCATATCAAGAATTATAATAAAACACATATGAGTTCACCACTCATCAAGATTATGGTTTGTAATAAAAGAATGCTAATGTATATGTTTTAAGATTAAAGTAACGACCTACTTTATTCTTTAAAAAACATACTTGATTCCTTATTCATTTAATAGTTCCATTATCGATAGTCAACTACTGTCATGATATGAAACTCATCATTCCCTTGAAGTAAACACTTTTACTTAAATAGAGATAAATCTCAACACTACAGTCTAAACCATAATTAAGCGACCAACTTTATTATTCAATAGTGAATCAACTAATTTAGATTATAATAATATAAATGTTTCCCATACATCTCCATGTATATGTATAGTACTTACAAAAGAATCTTGGTATCTTATGAATTGATATATAATGCTCGTACAAATAAAACCAAACTCTTTTGTTTTATTAATGATAAAAATTTTCATTACATGAATAATTGGAAAAAGATTAAGTTATATGTAAATACACTTGCTTTCCAGGGCACTATATTTACATAAATCCAACACTATGTTCCACCTTGAATGTGTGATGATGCTACAAGTTTGGAATATTGATTTTAAGTGACTTTTGAGCTAGTATTAGAACTAAACAACTAAATAAAAGATTTTTGCTTATGGAATGTTATAATAGAGAATTGATGATGATGAATTAGGATGAATTGTGAATGGTGTTAATGATTAATTGTGCTGGAAATTTCTGTATGAACATGGGTGCTTTTCTGTTCTGTTTTTGCATGTACAAAAACAGTAGGTTATAGAATGTTAAATGGATGATTTAGGTTGAGATTGGATGTATAAATGAAAGTGGATTAATGTTAAAGATAGGTGTTATTGAAGAGTTCTTGAATATGGAAAATTGGAGTTGTAGGTCAAAATTATGGTTTCAATTTCATCTTCCTATTTCGATATATTTTACATATCTTTAGGGCATGAATTTGAAGAAACTCGAAGAATAAAAGTTGTAGACATAGTCTTAGGTTGACCGCTGTGAAAGTGTCTTGATAAAATAATGACTAGAGCTTGAGTTATGTTTATTTTCCTAATACTACTTATGACAAACCCCTATGCAAGAAGTTTAAATTATTTCCTAATTTTTGGGGACTCAAAGTATAAAACATGAAAAATGTTCATTGATGTCTTATGAATTCTTTCATGAAAAAGTTTGGCCAAAAGATATCTTGATAAGTTTATGTAGCTAATTGAAGTCATAACCTAAATAAGGGACTATTTTGATGTGGCTGAGTTCAAATCTGGAAAATTATGGTTTGTTAAAGGAATAAATGTGTTCTTTGAATACAAACATGATCTTAAGAACATGAGAAATTTGTATAAGGTATGTATGAATGAGCATTGAAGAACATAGGGTACTTATGAATGAAAATTGAATAAGTGTATGAAATTATATCGCTAGAAAAAGTTTGGTGAATGTATAGATTTAGCTTCCTGAAATTCCAGATTTAAAGTAAAAATTTTGTGTGTTATAAGAGGATTTTGATCATGAAAATGTTAAAGGATAAGTGTCAAATATGAGTTGTTAATAGTATAAAGATGTTTTTATCAATCCAAATGAGATCCAAAGAATATGACTATGGTGAATTAGGTATGATTGAATAAGAATTGAGGAAATAATGTGAATGTAAAATACTAGGAAAAAAATTGATGAATTTATGAATGATGAATGGAAAGTGATCAAGTTTACTTAAGGCATAAACCTAATTTCAAATTAAATGATGTACAAGTCATAATGTATAAATGATTAAGATTTATGAATAAGGTTACATACTCGAAATGAGCAATTCAGTATGCATTGAACATTACACATATATATGTGTAAATTTTAGTATTTATCTAATTGATCAGTTAGTGATGTGTACATATGTGTACTGCTTTATTTAGAGGCACAAATTGACCGACACCATCCAGATATTGCCAATTCATCGAGGTAATAGCTAACTGGAGTGTACTATGAATAACCTAGATATGTGACCTCGATTAGAAATGTGTTTTGTTCATATTGTTTTTATTAAACTTGATTTCTCTATATTAAATTGATGATTCTAGACAATTGATTATTTGAGGAGTTTGATATTTGAGACTATATTGGGCGTGCTTATGATTTGAATGTGAATAAGGAAAATGAATTCTCAACTATATGTTGAATGTCAGACATATATCTGATGAATTGTGGTAATTGAATGTGTTTCTTGACTGAAAAGTGATTGATGATATATAATGTTAAAATACTGCACTTCATTACATGAATATGCATGTTCACATAAAGGAGTTGTGACCAACGTGAAAAGAGCTTAAAGCTCAAAATGTGCACAAAGAGCCACAGGCTTAATCATTAATGAACTCAGTATACACAATAGGTATGGAACGATATCTAAAGTGAGATTAATGTCCACAACAAATACGAGATTGTTAAATAGGTGCTCGATCATAACAAAATAAAAATGGAAGTGAGTTTCGTGTGCATTTGCATCTATACCTTTACAAGTGTTCATAAGATTGATTGCAAATAAATGTTGAATTGTGTTGTTATAATGATGTGTAATGCTTATGTACATGTTAATGATATAAAGAAATGAGATAAATTATTAGATTGTTCAGAAATGACTATGTGAATATTTTGTATTCATAATATGCTTGTTGAAATATGATGAGTAAGGTGATATATATGGGATTTGATTTCGGATAAGTTATTATACTAAATGAACTATGTTTTATACATGAGATGTTTATGTTCTGTTTAAATGAGTACATCGATGATGGTTTACTCACTGAGTTTACAAAATTCATCAAAATTTTAACATTGATTTTGCAAGTACTGAGAGGAGACTTAACTTCTAAGGAAATCTAGTTGAAGTCTAGTATTGTCCATTTCGGGAACAAGAAATGACTCAAAGGTTTGCTCAGTTGACATTTGAGGAATTTAGATAGAATATTTTTGTTTAGTAAATTATATCATGTAGAACTTGTTGTATCAAACTGTGAACTCACATATGGTTTTATAATACAAATATATGGTTGGCGTGTAATGAATTGACAATGTAAATTATGTTTTTAATGAAATGGGATGAGTTGAAATTAAAATATTTATGTTCTTTATTATGACATGATAAGCTAATGTGTTTGCTCTAACATGTCATTCTCATAGGGTATGTTCTTGAATGTCCTCTGGATGTTTGGGTATATGTTCTATGATAGTGGGGTGTTACAATTCATCACTTAGACACTAATTCCTGATATTGATTATTTTCTAAGTGATTTCTTTGTTCTCTGCTCGATATTGTTTCCTATTTTATTTTAAATTTTTTAGTTTTGTTTTCCTTATTAAAAGCAAAATCAAATTCGTAGACTAGATAATAGGATAACGATAATTACTAATATTCCTTGTCTTCGCAAGTACTAGTTACAGTTATGTCGTGCATGTGTAGTAAAATTAATATTGGTATAAAAATAACCAAACAACCTTCAACAAAGCTAGAGTAAGGAACTCCTCCTACATGCATTCATTCTATGTAATTCCTTTAGTAGAAACTTTTTTTAGCTCTAGGTTAAGTTGTCTATCATTTCTTTACCCCCAAGCGATGTCTTAGCCTCAAGTCAACATTAGGGAAAGTCCCTAGAAGACTTAAACCCCAAAAAAGGGTAAAAACCACTTGAAGCTCAAACATTAACCAAAACCAGAAATTTTATAAGGGTTAAATGGTGAGTTAACTTAGATAGAAGGCAAACCGTCTCAGTCATCAAATGTAATACATAAATCAATTCTAAAAGAATCAGTATAAATTTTTGTTATACTTTGTCCATATTTTGACAATAAAAGGACACAAATTATAAGGTGCATTATACAATCATGGTTGGTGATTCAAAAGATAGTGGCCTATCCAAATAACACAATTTAAAAATGTTTGTTGTTAAAATATGGAAAAGGATGGTTTTTTGTGAAATTGAGTTCGATTAGGATGTAAAGAGACAAAAATGGAATGAATGGGAAAAAAAACAAAAGGCAGCCATGTAAGCCACATAAAGTGCAAACATGGTTAGTCAAAAACTAAATTCAGATTATGATGTAAAAGACAACAAAATATGGATGTGATTTTTGTTTTAATTTAAAAAATATATTAATATGTAATCTCAAATAGGAAACATGGTTGCATCTTCAAATCCTTAATTTCTAAAATCCATTCCATTTTCAAGATAAAAACATATTAAGTTATTGTTGGACTCCATTTTTGGAGCCCAACTTCAAAGTTATAAACGTGAGCGTAATCCAATTAATTCTTCTTAACCATATTCGGTTCATCTCTATGCTTTGATACCATAAATGTTGGGTCCCTGTGTCTCGGTGGGTAGGCTCGCAGCAGCAAACTTTATGTTTCGCCAAGACGAACTAACAAGAACTTCTGCGTAGACCCTTCGAGAAAAGTTCTCCATGGCGAACTCTTGACTTTGTCGCGGTGAAGTTCACATATTAGACCCAAGCACCTCTCGGGATAAATACGCCACGGCAAGAAGCTTGACTTCGTCATAGCGAAGATGCACAATCAACCATAATAATACCTTTCAGGAAGGGTTCACTCAAGAGCCTTCCCTAGGTGTCTCCATCTATCCAATCCTTACTTTCATTCTAAGTTTTCCCAAATTCACTTCCTCTAATGCAACATCATTTCATGTCAATTCAACTACCAACATTATTTCATGAAACTCTCTAATATCTACTCATTTGATTCCTTACTTACCATTAATTCTCATCCTCCACAAATTCCTATTTTTTTCTTTACCATAACACATCTCACTTATATGTAACAACAATATTTGTATTTAAAATTTATCATCTCAAATCGAGAACTTCCTCAAGTATACCTAAGTTCAACTCAACCTCATCTATACATAAACTTGTATTTTATTAGCCTCAAAAGGAAAGAGTTTTACAAAGCTTTAATGGGAATTTTAGCCACAATACATCAATGCCTCAAAATCTCAAAAAAAAAGTTACATGAACTAATAATCCTTAAAATGCGACTAAAGTCTTGTGTTTACAAAATCTAGCTTAAACTACAAAACATGCAAAATTTGGAGCAATGCCTTGACTCTTGATCACTCGATATCATTTTCTTCACTTGAAGATGGGACAGAACGGGGTGAGCTTAAAAGCTTGTAGGTAATAATTTTATAAACAATAACAAGCAAAACGATTGAAATACTTATTTCTATTGTAACAAAAATTCACATTGAATCATAAAGCACATATTTCTCAAATTCTCAACCAAATTCATAATAATGCAAATCAGGTATGCATTAATCTTGTCAACATATCATGGGCACATAAGCACATCAAAATGGTTTGGAAGGTCCATAAACAGAACGAACTAACACATTCCCATATAATGGTCCTATGTAGTCATAAACATGAGGGAGTCCATGAAAGAGTTCCATACCACTAGCGGGCAGGTGGAAGAAGTTTTTAGTCGAAGTGCACTGGACATACAGAATGGACCAAACCAAACGCACATAACATGTATCACAAAACTTGTAAACTTGTTTCCCAAAATGACATATTTTCGAAACTTGATTTTACAAACATAGTATCTTTTCAAAAATCATTTTCACATTCTTTTCATAATTCCTCAACACAATATGCTCATGCCAAACACATAACACTTTTTCAAAGCATTCAAAGAGTTATAATGTGCATTCAGAAAATAGTTGAAATCATTTACTTCTATCATTTGAAAGAAAACATTAATGGCCTATTACTTAATTATAAAATTGTAACCCACCTTCAAATCCTTGCTTAAACCTTGTTCAAAAATGCCTCTCCTCCTGATCCTCTTTCCTTCCCTAATTCCCTTTATGAAATACGAAAATTCGATTCCATAGGAATACAATTTGAGGACCCATATATTGCATATTCGCTAAGATAAATTCTAAATACTCAAACTCTTCCACAATTCCCAGCTGTCAGGTTTCAATGATCATTTTGATCAGGTAAATGAAGAAATTTGATAACACTTACTTCCATAAAAATGTTCTCCATTGTCTTAAGTTTCTAATGACACTAAAATCATTCAATTTGGTTTATAAATCCGAAAGTTATAACCCAAACATTTTGGGACTGTTCTTATGCTTAACTTCCATCCAAAAATTGAGATTTTTAGAGACCAAATTAAAACTCAATTTCAACAGAAAATTTGTATCCCTATGTCTCTAGTTTACTCCAAATCAAAAATCAATCCATTTGTATTACTGCAAAGCAAGATATCATCAAAATACTAAATCATATTTATGCAGGAA
>JANSVA010000217.1:19200049-19211991 GCA_025504915.1 Erythroxylum reticulatum
AAGGTTGATTAGTTAATTTTATATCAATGAGTATAATCGTGATTAATTAGTATACTTTATTAGATATATTTAGTATACCCAAAGATAACTAATATATCTAATCAGAGTATGTGTGATTATTAATTATGTAAATATTACTAAGCATTAATTTATGTGTTTAATATATTGTTGTTTTACCCGAAGAAAAACCATAATATATGTTTATTGTTGATATATTTGTTATTTAATTTTAATTAAGTGTTTAAATTATGATTCAAGGAATTAACGTAGAGTATTTCTTATATAAATTTTGCAGCATTCAATTCTATTGCTATCCAATCGCAAGCTTTGTCTTTATAAAGTTTAATGGGCTTAACTTTAATGAATGGTGTGAACAAGTTCAGTTTAACCTAGGAATTCTAGATCTTGACTTGGCACCCCAAACTGATAAGCCCGTTGCACTTAGTGATAATAGTAGTGTTGTAGAATGCTCTTTTCATAAACGTTGGGAAAGATCAAACATACTAAGTTTAATGTTTATGCGAATGACTATAGCTAGCAACGTTAAGGCTACAATTCCCAATATTGAAAATGCTAAGGAGTATCTTAAGCTTGTTAAAGATATTTCTCAGTCTGATTCTGCTGATAAGTCTCTTGCTGGAACCTTAATGGGTATATTGACCACCATAAAGTTTGATGGTTCTCGTACTATGCATGAGCATGTTACTGAAATGATAAATACAGCAGCAAGATTAAGATCCATAGGAATGGAATTGAATGAAAGTTTCCATGTGCAATTTATTATTAATTCCTTACCTCCTGAATATGCTCCATTCCAAATGAGTTACAATACTATTAAAGACAAATTGAATGTGAATGAACTCCAAAGTATGCTTATTCAAGAGGAAGAAAGGATTAAGAAATAAGGGGTTCACTCAATTAATCTCGTAGGTAATCAAGGAGCTAGAAAGAAGTTCAAAAAGGAGAAAAGAAAGGGAAAGGATGTATTATATAAGGGTAATGCATCAACTTCAATCTCTAAGAAGGAACCAAGGAATGCTAGATGTCATTTCTGTAAGAAAATTGGACACTATTAGAAGGATTTTCTGAAACGTAAGGCATGGTTCGAAAAGAGCGGTAAGCCTAACGCTTTAGTATGTTTTGAATTTAATTTAGTAGAAGTTCCTTATAATACTTGGTGGATTTATTATGGATGTACCACTCATATTATTAATACGATGCAAGGATTCCTTACGATCCAAACTGTAAACCCAAATGAAAATTTTATCTTTATAGGAAATTAAGCTAAAGCTACAATTGAAGCTATTAGACCTTGCCATCTGATTTTAGACACAGGATCTCTTTTAGATCTTTTCGAAACCCTTTATGTTCCTATAATTTCTCGAAACTTAGTTTCTTTGCCAAAACTTGATACTATTGGATATTCCTTTAAATTTGGTAATGGATGTTTTAGTTTGTTCAAACATAATTGCCTTATTGGTTCTGGTATACTCTATAATGGTTTGTACAAATTAAAGCTTGATAACCTTTTTACTGAAACCCTATTGACCTTGCATCATAATGTTGGTACTAAAAGAAGTTTTACTGATCTTGGAATTTGTGTGAATTGTATTAAGGGAAAACATACAAAACATACAATTAACAAAGAAGCCACAAGAAGTACATAGCTCTTTAAAATTATACACACTAATATATATGGTCCTTTTGATGTTCCATCATTTAATGGAGAAAAGTTTTTCATCACTTTCATTGATGATTTTTCACATTATGGATATATTTATTTGCTTCATGAAAAATCTCAATCAGTAAATGCTTTAGAAGTATTTATAAATGAGGCAGAAAGGCAATTAGATAGAAAAGTGAAAATTGTTTGATTTGATAAAAATGGTGAATATTATGGAAGATATAGTGAAAGTGGACAATGTCTTAGCCCATTTGCTAAATTTCTTGAAAAGTGTGGTATATGTGCTCAATACACAATGCCAGGTACACCACAACAAAAATGGTGTAGCAGAAAGACGCAATCGTACCTTAATGGATATGGTTAGAAGTATTATGAGTCATTGCTCTCTACCATCATCATTATAGATGTATGCATTAAAAATTGCCATGTATTTATTAAATAGGGTTCCTAGTAAAGCGGTTTTGAAGACACCTTTTGAACTATGGGCAAGTAGGAAACCTAGTTTAAGACACCTACATATTTGGGGTTGTCCGATAGAAGTACGAATATACAATCTACATGAAAGGAAATTGGATTTAAGAACAACCAGTGGTTTTTTCATTAGTTATCCAGAAAAGTATAAAGGGTATATATTTTATTGTCCTAATCATAGTACAAGAATTGTTGAAACTAGAAATGCTAGATTTATCAAAAATGGAGAAATTAGTGAGAGTTCAGAGTAACGGAAAGTGAATATTCAAGAAGTTAAAGCACAAGTTTTCTTGCCTATAACTTCTTCTCAAGTGTTTGTTCCTAGAGTTGTTGAAAATTTTAACAACTTACAAGAACAACAAATTCATGATCAAAAACTACAAATGCATGACCAAGCTCCAAATAATGAAGTCACCGTTAATGAACATGGTGTAAATGAGCCAAATGAAGTTGCATTAAGAAGGTCTCAAAGAAAAAAGAGATCGGCAATTTCGGATGATTATGTAGTTTGTTTACAAGAAGTAGAAGGTGATTTAGGTATTGATAATGATCCAATTTTGTTTTCACAAGCCATTGAAAGTGAAAATTCTAATAAATGGTTCAACGCCATGAAAAAAGAGTTAAAATCTATGCATGACAATCAAGTTTAGGATCTTTTTGAATTACCAAAAGGTTGTAAAAGAGTTTAATGCAAATGGGTCTTCAAGACCAAATATGACTAATGGTAATGCTGAGAGATAAAAAGTTAGACTTGTCACCAAAGTTTATACTCAAAAGAATGGTGTTGATTATCATGAGATATTTTCTCCCATTTCTAAAAAGGATTCATATATAATTACTATGGCAATGGTAGCCCATTATGATTTAGAGCTCCATCAAATGGATGTGAAAACCGCCTTTCTGAATGGGAATTTAGAGGAAGAAATCTATATGGATCAACTTGAGGGTTTCCGAGTTGAATGAAAACAAAACATTGTGTGTAAACTTAAGAAATCAATATATGGACTTAAGCATGCCTCTCAATGATGGTATCTCAAATTTAATGATACCATTACATCTTTTGGTTTTAAAGAAAACATTGTTGATCGGTGTATAGAACTGAAAATTAGTGGGAGCAAATTTATATTTCTAGTCCTATATGTTGATGATATCTTACTTGTTGATAATGATCTTGGATTATTTCATGAGACTAAGATGTTTCTCTCTAAAAATTTTGAAATGAAAGATATGGATGAGGCATCTTATGTGATAGGAATTGAAATATTTCTTAATCGATCATAAGGAATGTTAGGGTTGTCTCAAAAAGCATATATCAAAAAGATTTTAGAGAGATTCAATATGGATAAATGCTCTGCAACTATTGTTCCAATTTAAAAGGGAGACAAATTTAGTCTTAAGCAATACCTAAAGAATGAATTGGAACGCACAGAAATGGAAAGAATTCCTTATGCAACTATTGTTAGGAGTTTAATGTATGCTCAAACCTATACTAGGCCAGACATTAGTTTTGTTGTTGGAATGCTAGGTAGATACCAGAGTAATCCTAGATTGGAACATTGGAAAGCTGCAAAGAAAGTTTTAAGATACTTACAAGGAAAAAAAGATCATATGCTCACTTATAGAAGATCCGATCATCTTGAAGTGATTGGATATTCATATTCAGATTATGCTAGATGTGTTGACACGAGAAAATCAACATTTAACTATCTGTTTCTTCTAGTTGGAGGAGCAATCTCGTGGAAGAGTGCGAATCAGTCTATCATTGCTACATCAACTATAGAAGCTGAGTTTATGGCATGCTTTGAAGCCACAGTTCATGGTTTATGGCTACAAAACTTTATTTTAGGACTTGGAATTGTCGACAGTATTGCCAAGCCCCTAAAAATTTATTGTGATAATTCTGCAGCAGTCTTCTTTTCAAAAAATGACAAGTATTCAACGGGTGCTAAACATATGGAAATCAAATACTTTTTCGTTAAAGAAGAAGTTCAAAAATAGAGACTGTCAATCGAACATATTAGCACTGATTTTATGATAGCAAATCCATTAACAAAAGGATTGCCACAGAAGACATTTAATGAACATGTCAAAAGAATGGGCATCATTCAGTACCATGATTGAACAACATGTTATTATTTATGTATTTTATGATTTTGATACTCTGAACTCATTTAAATATATTGTTTCTGATATTGGATCCTGTTATTTATTGTTAGTATATATACATGAATGGTTATGTGAATGTTAACAGGATTTGTCTTTTACAAAGACATTATTGATGAACCATTAAGATATATCTCATAATAGATCATATTAAGTTATGAACTAGTTTTATAATGCATAAAAGGCAGTATGCCACATTAAAAGATGTACAACCGCGATGATCCTTTTTAGTTTTTTTACTTAATTATGATTAATGTTGCGCCTAAAGAAAATAAAGGGGATTTAAGTTTTATGATATGCATATTATATTATATTGTTAAACCATGATTAAGTTACATGGGCCAAGTGGGAGATTGTTAGATAATTTTATTATGTAGCCCATATATTTTAGTTTAATCATTTAAGTATATTAAATCCCATTAAGTTATTTGAATAAGAGATATTAGGTTTAATTAAATATAAATAATATGATGTATTTAGATTGATGGAGTGTAAAAATAAGGATAATGAAAAGAGGTGTTGTTTGAATTTTAAATGATAACTACTTCCTCTCTCTCTCTACCTATTAAGTCTTTCATATATCTCTCTGGGAGGGAAGGAAAAAAGCTACTCTACTTTAAAGTAAAAGAACGTAGTAACTCTTTATAAAGGAACGAAGGTACTCCACTTTGAAGTTGAGGGAACGAACTACATCCCCACTCCCCAAGTTCAAGGGCTCATTACAGGAGTGAAAAAAGCAAGCTTTCAAGGTAGAACTAAGAGTAAGAAAGCTAGAAAGTGCAAAAATGAAACAAAGGCCAAGAGAGAGAAAACAAAATCTAAGAATATCTTATTGAAGATTATTGGAGATTATCTTTTCAGAAAGTATCAGAAATACGATGGACCAAGGCACGCTTATGTTATTATGAAAACTTATTAGATTCTAAGATCCTGCAATTTATCACGTAATAAAATTAACAAAACAACGTCATTTTTGACAAATCGATGCCGTTTTTATCATTTCGATCGGGTCACAAACTAGGTTGGGTCACCCTGTGCTCAGCTCGACCTTAGCTTGTGGCTCAGTAGGGTCGAGCAATTTTAGACTGTAACTTGCCCATGGCTTGGTCAATTAAGGCCAAAATCGAACTGGGTCAGGCCAAATCGGATAGGCCTAGTTAAAATTAACATTCCTACATTCATTGTCCGTTCAAGTTAGGTTATGGGTTTATTTATGAAATTTTCAAATCTTAATATCTTTTGTAATTAAGATTTGCATCAATCAAAATCAATTCTAAAATTTAATAGGAATGACAATAAAAAATTAATTAAATTATATAATTAAAGATTAATTTGATATTTCTATTAAAAATTAATGTCAGATTTGATCTTCTGCATAAAAGAAAAAGTAAATAAATTTTATTTAATTTTTTGACAATTAAGATCAACAAACACCTTTTATTTTTCTTTAATTTTTTGAAAATTAAGATCAACAAACATTTTTTATTGGATAGTTTGAAAGTTAAAATTACTTTAATCTATAATTTGATTAGTGCATAAAACATAAATTCATATTTTATCGTACAGCTTCATCTTTTTTCTATAGTTTTGCTTGAAACAATCTCTCCAACAGGTTATACGCTACCATTGTAATTGTACAAACATCCAACTTTTAATGATATTCATATAAATTAGCTAAGAAAACTCTTGAAGTAGTGTAAAGAGAGTTAATGAATGAGTGATACCTCTTTTACATCTTACAACTATTTATAATAGAACATTAACCTTTTAGGAATTTATTTGAAATATAATTCTAATTTTAAATAAAAGTTAAGTAATATAATTAAATGTCACTTAGACTCAAATAAGATTCAATGTTTCATATTTTTCTTTTTATTAAATATGTCATATTTAATTTTAAAATTTTTAAACTTTAAATCAAGTCCAGTTTGATTAAATTACTTTTTCTTTCTTTAACCATTTTTTATATATGACTCTTTAGGTTCCTAAATATAAATTATAATCCTAAATTATATTTAAGATTTGATAAATTAAACTCTTTTAATTTATGTTTAATTCTCTAATTAAATAATTCATATCTATAGATCAAAATTATCATCAAGTAACACTTCATGACCACCCAAATATTAAATATGTCAAAATGATTTTTAATAACTACTCTATACATAATTTTCATGTAATTCATTCTTTTTATTATATAATCTTCTAATTAGACATAGAGTACATATTTAACTTCTACTATATTTGAGTTCAATCATATTGCTTTTCTACTATTAGTAACTAATTATATTCATAAATTTAAAAATCATTTCCAAAGTTTTATTCTGCCTTGGTCAATAATTTATCAAATAAATACTAATAAAAATAATGAAATATTTTTCCTAATCACTTTATGTTGATAAGTTCTATATTGATCACTTAAATAATTTTGTATAGTTTGTGATATATCTGATGACCATCAAATAAGTTGTAACACACCACTACCATAGAGCATACGCCTAAACATCCAGAGGACAGTCGAGAACATACCTTATGAGAATGATATGTTAGAGCAATCATATTCACTTCTTATGGTATCACAGAAATACAAGTATTTCAAAGGACTGAATTTTCTCATTTCATTCACAAAAATAAACTTACTTTATCATTACATTCCATATTCCATATATTTACATTACAAAAACATCTAAGAGTTTACTATTCTATACAAAATATCTGACATAAAATGGAATGTTAACTGAAACATTCTAACTAAACTCCGGAGACATTAGCTTACCAGACCTTTGAGTCATTCTTGTTTCCAAAATTGACAATAATAGATTACTACTAGATTGCCTTAGAAGTTAGGTCTCCTCAGTAGTTAAAAATCAACGTTGCAATTTTGATAAGTTTTGTGAACTCAGTGAGTAAACCATCATCGATGTGCTCACTCAAAACAGAACACAAATATCATAAGTATATAACATAATTCAATCAGTATCTCACATTATTCAGAATCAAATATCATATATCACATCATTCAGAATTTAGTACCTGACCACAATATACATCAGATTTCAACAGGCCCATATGAATACAAACATTTCATATAATCATTTTAGAATATTTTTCAACCATTCGTCTCAATTATTCATATCATCAACATGTACATAAACATTGCCTACCATTATATTAACTCAATTTAGTCATTCTTTGCAATCATTCACATGATACATGTAAAGATATTATGCAAATGCATATGAGACTCCACTTTTATTTTTTATTTTGTTATAATCGAGTGCCTATTTAACTGTTCTATATTCCTTGTGAATATCAGGCTCATTTCAGATATTGTCCCGTAGCCATTGTAGATACTGGGCTCATTAATCTTTGAGCTTGTGGCTCTTTATACATGTTTCTAAGCTTTAAGCTCTTTTTAGACTAGTCACTTTGATCACAACTCCTCTATCTGATCATGCATATTCATGTGATGTAATGCATCATTTCACATAATATGCTAACAATAACTTTCATTCAATGTGCACACTCACTTATCATATTCATTGGATCTAAGTCCGACATTCAACATACAGTTAAGAACACATTTTTTCATATTCAAATTCAATCAAAAAGCACTTCCAATGTAATCCCGAATATCAAACTCCTCAGACCAATAATGTCTGGAATATCAAAATCATATCAATAACTGTTCAATATCTAAAAGTTAATCAAAAACAATTGAAATATAGTGAGAAAACATTTAGGTTAACTCATAGCACGTTCCAGATAGTTACTGCCTTGACGATCTAACAATGTCTTGATGTGGATGCTCAATTTGTGCTTCTATATCATGTGTTATACACATATTTACATATTACTAACTTGTTTAATCAAATGGGTAATTAATCATACACATGTATATATGTTATGCTCATTGCATGCTCAATTGACCATCTAGGATATGTATCCTTATTCACAAGTCTTGATCAGTCATTCATCATAACTTGTATATATCTAGTTTGCAATTAGGTTTATGCCTTAAGTAAGTTTGGTTACCCTCAATTCATCAATCATACATTCATCAATCCTTTCCTAGCATTTTATATTCACACAATTTCCCAATTCTCATTCAATCATATCTATTTCATTACTTATATCCTTTGGACTACATTTGCATTCCTAAGAACATCTTTATACTATTAACAACTCATACTTCCCAAATTTATATACATTGATATCAAACAATCCATTCCTTAATTTGTAACCTCAATTAATAACTTAAACTTATCGAACACTTAATCACTTAATCAAGTAACTTTCTAGGTTCAAGTCAAGGCCCAATCATGTACTAATGCTCAAAAGTAAAGCAACTTACCCTTATATGGTTTAGCCATCACAAAAAACACATTTTTTTCACTTTAAAGCATTGTCCATGATCATAGGTAGGAGCTTATACAGCTCCCACGATCGTGAGATAGGTAAACTGAAGGTACTCCTTCATTTTCATTCAAAATTTTTTTCCAGCTTTTAACATCTTCATACCAAATTTAACACATCTTCATCATAGTACATTGCTTATACCTCAATTATAACTTAATTATAATTCAAATCCTCATCAATTCCATATCCAATTCCAATTTAAATCATTCATTTGGTAGTTCACAAACTATGGTCATTTATGCATCAAAATCAAAACAAAAACTATCATTCATTGATCATACATGTAGTCCTTGTTCTTTCCCATTTCAAGATCACTATATTACTGCCTTTATTTAACATAAATTCACCTTCATTATACCTCAAAATCCAATCTAATTCATCCATAAAACAACCTATAACTTTTGGTTTTTTATACATCAAGAATCAAGCATAAAAGTGTCCAAGTTCATATATCATATTCCAGCGCTCTGCATCATCAACATCATATATAATCCATCCCAATTCAATCATCATAAACTTTATATTACCACATGCCATGAAGATCAATCTTTTACTTATTTTTCTAGTTCAAATTCCAGCTCAAAGATCAAGCTAATTCAGCTCTCCATGCATGTAAAATCATCACAAATTCAAGGTAACAAAAAGTTAGTTTTCGGCTAGAATAAAGGATAACAATAATATAATTCTTTAACTATCTTGCGAAGGGTAAAAAGCATGGATTATTAGTGTAGCAATTGTACACAAACATAGAAAAATCATAGGGATGTAAAGGTGAGAGGATTTTGGTGGTGTGAGAAGAAGAAAGAAGAAAGAAGAAGAAATGAACAAAAGTCATTTTACTCCTGCAGAAGCATAACACCTTAGGTGCTAGGTGTCACCTTATTACCATAACATATGTCCCTAAGCATGTAAGTCATTTGTCCTTTCTTTAGGTTGCCAATTTTCACCAACAAGTTAAGCCATTTGTCACTCCATGATCAACGTCATCTATCAATTAATTACCTAAGCCAAATGTCACTCAATTATAGGCTTAGTCATCCTAATTTTCCATGTGTCCACTTGTCTTACCACTTGACATTTTTTCTAGACTAAATGTATATTTAAATTCATCAATTTTCCAATTGTAACAATTAATTCCAAATTTACTACTTATAACCAATCAAACCAAAATTCAAGACATAAACAATACACAATTCACATCATGATCATTTTAACCCTTTCATACCCCAGATATATCAATTGAGTGCATATATTTTCTTTACAATGTGTACTAATTCATAATTCATGTGTGTATGCTAATAATATGCATATGAATGAAAAACATTTCATGAACTCTCAATGATATGACTCATATGTAAAATTTTAAGGCTCTAACCCTTATTATGGAAAATAGGCTATTACATAAGTTAACCTCAATTAGAATTGTTTTAAATACTATAAAAATATTGTAATCACTATACGAGATATGTTAGAGATTTCAAGTTAAAGAATCACTTGTATAATCATTATAATGAGAATTTTTATAGACATACATTGATATTCCGAATGAAATTCTCAGATTAGGTATGTTCAATAAACTTGTTTTCTAGCAAATAGTTACATGATTACTGAAGGATCTTTATACTTTAGTTATGAGATTGACCTCTTCCTTCACAAGGAAAAAAAATAATGTATGTTAATCTTTCTATTGTATTAATGTACAATCTCAATTAAGAACAATATTTAAAAACAATTTAAGGATAATATATAAATACAATATAAATCTCGTAATTATGATTTTATCATAACTTCACTTATCATATATATATTTTTACATAATTTATTTTAAGCATTAGTTAATTAAATAAATTTGTAAAAATAAAAATATATTTAAATAATTATAACATAAAAGATATAACCAAGTAATTGACTACAAGCCAGTATAAACAAGAAGACAAAGGTATTCTTTAATTTATGTGATATTTGCAGACTAGGCAACCTATACACTTGTGACGTTATAAAAAGTTACAACACTCATGCATCAATTAAAGGCACACACAAGCAAAACATGTGAAGAGTAGCTTAGCCATCCATTGCACAAAATTAACAGTACAACGAGCACTAAACATTAAAAAAAGGGGCCAAGTATAGTAGGTACATCACGTTAGGAAAAAGGGATAAAATTTTAGCAATATCAAGATTCAAAAGTCCAATTCAAATTGAACAAATTCATTATGTTTTCAGTTTCGTTTCTTTAATCTCAATCCAAATACAATAGTCCCGTTTTGCTAATTGTAGACCAAATCCAAGAAAGCAAAGTTGCCAATACCATACCAAACTTGGTACCGGATTGAGTTCTGGTACAATAATGTACCACTACCAGTCAGTACCGGATATAGTTTTGGGTGATGTTTTAAATTTATGAAAAAGTCCCTAAATTTTTTAAATTTTGCAAAATAGTCCATTGGTATATTGTATAGTTGTAATATATACTTTACTAGTTTACTATTTACATCAGCCTTGTTTTCAAAAATCATAATAATAAATAATGATGACAATTAATAGGAAATAACAATAATTTTTAAATATTTCACATATAAATAATAACCGCAATTAATACAAAAAAGATAATCATCATCATACAAATATAAAATTAAGAATAATACAAAGTATTTAAAATATTACAATAATACAATTTCATCATTTTAATAAATAATATTTCATCAAAAGATTCAAAACATCCAATAAAAAGAACAATAAATATCCTTAAACAATTTACAAAAAGAGTTCATGACAAAAAAAATAATCAAGTAGAAGTTAAACCTAAAACAAAAGCATTACAGTTACATTACATGTATAGAATTTAACATAAACATCAAATATAAGTAAAATTAAAAGAAGAGGAAAAACAAAGACATGGAACGAAATTCAATTGTCAATGAAAAGATACCCGCTATAACTGCACTGAACCTAATGATCATTTGATACAAAATCCTCAGCATTGAGAGGAGCTTCATCATCACTATCATTCAAATTTAATACACCAAATGACATGTAAATGCTTTCCCATCCAAGATTATCTTCCAACTCCAAATCATTCAAATCAACCAAATTCGGTTTTTCAAAAATCCAATCTGACAAAAGATTAATATTATCAATGAAAATTGGATCAGTTGAACTACTTGTGCTATTAAGACTCCTAGTAAACAATTAAATTTAATTATTA
>JANSVA010000217.1:19216534-19227193 GCA_025504915.1 Erythroxylum reticulatum
AATTTTTTAAATTTTCGCCAAATCTTTTCATATATATATATAGATTTTATATTTAGAAATTTTTTGTAATATATCTTTTCTTTAAAATAGTATATAATTATATAAAATAAATAGAGTTTTGTGACACCATATAAAATTGCCAAATTATATATTTTAAATGAGCTTAATAAAAAGTTTATATTTATGTAATAAAATTTAATTTTGTGTTTTTAGTTTTATAATTTTTTTGAAATGACATTGTTGTTACCTAAATTTATTTTTAAACTTACAATAATATTAAATTTAAGTTTTAAGAATACGATATTAATATTTAATATTGATTTTCATTTTTTACTATTTTGTAATTATTTTTGAATTATATTGCAATAAATATAATTATATAAGGTAATTAATATAATGTTTTATAAATTTATATATAATAATTGTAACTAGTACAATGATTTGTGAATGTATAGATAATAGATAAAATTGGTTTAGATTTAATGTTGGGCTTGAACTTTGTTGTTTTTTATCATAATAAATAACAAGTAGCTTAGGAGAAGGTTGTTTTTAGCATCGATTAAAATGAATTACCTATTCTTTTTGTTACTAGGATTTGTATGGTAAAGTTCCATTCAATTTTGGATTAGTTCATTCCTCCCCTAAGAATTTATAGATTCAATTACCAAAAGAATTTAATTAAACATAATGAATTTAATGCTAAGTTGACTTTTCATAATAAAATTGTTACAATTAATTTATCACGAAATGTCAATGTGGTGACTAACTTCGAATGGCAAAAATGAGCTCCACTGGGAATATGAAAAAATTCTCCTTAATAAAGAGCAAATAGATCATAAAAAATCTCCTCATTAAACACTAATCACCAATTTCCTTCTATGGCTGATCTTCTTCTTCAAGATTTTTAGTATCATCTGAATTACTAAAAAGCACTTTAATTCTTAATTTATTGCTTAAATCTCCAAAAAATGCTTGCCAGTTCAAATTTAAATTCGAGAAAATAAATCGAGCACATACGAGTGAATTCATTAACAAAGATTATGTAGTATTTACTCCCCTCAAGTGAAGGAGTTCTTTAAAGTCCTGCAAGATCAGTGTGGATAAGTTGCAACTTCTCTGTTGCTCTCTAGGAAGATTTATGGAAGTCTTGCTTGCTTACCATATTGACAAACCTTGCAACCTTGTAATTCTGATTCCAGTTAAGGCATGAGCAAGCTCTTTTCTCTACAAGCTCAACACTACAGCATGGTGGAAATCACCCAATCTTTAATGCCAAGTTTTAGTGATGCTAACAATTATGGAATAAGTTGTCCACTCCTCCTATAATGGATCAAGAGAAAAACTCTTTCCCTTCATTTTAGATGTAAACATATCTTTATATGTTGCATCTTTGATTAAGCATTTATTGCCTTCAAAAATGACTTTGAAGATTCCTTCAAGTAGCTGTCCCATACTTAACAATTTATGATCAATATCAGGCACAAATAATGTATTCTTAATTAATTTTATCTCTGAGAAACTTTTAATTTCTACAATTCCTTTCTCTTTGACAGACAAGTATTCTCCATTAGTATCTTTACTTTAGAGACCACTAATGTATCAATCTCTTCGAAGAGATCACGATCAAATGTCATATGGTTGGTGCAACCACTGTCTACAAGTCATTTGTCACTTAAGTTATTGGCTGCAGAACAAGTTGCTACAAAGAGTTGTTCCTCCTTTTACTAGTGTGCAATTAGCAAAATATGTCCTTGAGACTTCCTCCTTATTCTGCTTCTGTTTTTCATTTCCTCCTTGGTTTGTTTGCACTTTGGATGGTAATGCCCCTTCAAAAAAACCTTCAAACCTCATAAACCTTTGTTTTTCTTAAGCCTTCAAAGCATTGAATAATTCTGCCAAACTAACTTTTTTTTGGAAATTAAAACTGAATTATATTACGAAAGCTGCAACTTATACACTATCCTTTATAAGGATCATACAAGAATCCTCTAAGAAGAAATGAGAATAACTACATTACTCAACATGTACATAAATTACACTTCAAAAATCAGATTGACCAAATCAATCTAAGTTCATGGATGATGTAGTTTTGCTTCCCTTTGGCTATCAATGTCTCTCTAATCAAATTAACTATCATCTCAACTAGTTCATGTTTATGAAGCTCCTCTTTCTTATAAATTCTTCTATTCCTCTCCCTTCATATATAATAGACCACCATCTGAAAGGATGTCTTAATAATAAGACTATCCTATTGGCCAGGTTTGGAGCACTTAATGATGTCATTCAATGTTTCTTCCCATTCAAATGAGAACCTTGGAATTCCAATCATGTTCAATATACTGCTCCACATCAATTTACTGAGCTCATATTCAAAGAAAAGATGGTTTCTACTCTCATTTGCTAGTTTACATAAAACGCAAAAGGGACCAAAACTTCCAAACCAACAATCTTTTGTTCTCAACCTATTTTTAATTGCTATCCACAATAAGATTATAGATTTTGGGCACATAACCTACTTCTAAACTACATTTGCCCATGAGACTGGAACCACTACAGCCATCTCTATACTATAAGCTAATTTGTTAGTGAAATCATCGCTAGTATGAGCGGTTCATATCATATTATTCATTATAGTGTCAGTAGGCAAGTCAGAAAAATAGCTTTCTAGTAGAATGAAAAAAACTTGTTCATCTTATTCCTCTACTGGATGAACCTTGAAACTTTTGCCTCTTTAAGAATCCTACTTCTTAGAACTTGTAATTCATTTCACAACCAGAGGGACTAAAATCGATCTAGTTATCAAACTAAAAACTTATATCCTCGCCATTCCCTAGCCTATACTTCATATAGGGATAAATCTTCTCCCTAAGATTCAATAAACTCTTAAAGATCCAAGAATAGTCTCTGTTAAGTTGAAGTTGCTAAAAGATTTAGATAGAGAGAAAGTAGGTTTGCACCCATTTAACCTGCAATGCTTCTTTATCAATAAATAATCTCCAAATCCTATTCATTAGTAAGACCCATTGTAATTAGGTAATCGATAAAACTTCTAATACCCCCTGATTTTTTGGCAAATAATTTCATTAATTTGACCTTAGCCCTTTGCACTTTTTGGTATTACCATTCCACAAAAAAGATTTTAGCAGCCTTTCCATTTCCTTAATCACTCTTTTAGGAATAACCTTATGAGCTGCCCAGTGGATATGCATGCTATTCAAAACAGACGTAATAAGGATGGCCTTTATAGCTAATGATAAAAACCTGCTCTGCCAAGTAAAAACTCTAGCTCTTAACTTCTCTAGCAACGGTAAGAAATCTAAGAATTTTTGCTTACCCGATATAATTGGCACTCCCAAGTAATGAAAAAGAGTTGCCTGCAAGGAAAAACCCACTTTGTTGTATATCCACTCTATATTTAAAACATTAAAGGAAATATAAACTCCGCTCTTCTGCATATTTATCGTCATCCCTGACCATCCCAAGAAAGTGTTCACCAAGCTCATCATCAACCTTATGACATGAGGTTCAACCTTGCAAAACAGAATCTCTCAGCATACAGCAAATTTGATAGTTTCAGGTCCTTACATTTGTGATGATATTGAAACAAACCATTAGTTTCAACAAGTTTTGAAATAAGTCTAGATAAACCCTCCATAGCTAGAGTGAATAGGTAAGGAGATAGAGGATCCCCCTGCCTAATCCCTCTATTATTAATAAATGGTTTTGTTGGAATCCCATTGACTAAAACACTCATTAAAGTGGTTTGAATGCATTGAAGGATCCAATGGAAAAATCTTTTAGGTAGTCCAATGGATTCCCAGCAATCTTTCAAAAAATTCCAACTAATAGTATCGTAAGCTTTAAAAAAGTCCATCTTCAATGCACAACTCTTACTCTTTTTTCCAGTATAATATTCCCCCAATAACTCTTGAAGTGAAAATATATTATCCCTAATGCTTCTCGAAAGCAGGAAAGCTCCTTATGTCACATTCACCACCTTCAACACCACTACTTTCAATCTTTCTGCCAGTAGAGTGGCAATAATTTTATAAACCGTTAAGCAATAAGAGATTGACCGATAATCTGTGATCATCTTGGGTCTATCCTTCTTCGGAATCAAATAAATAAAAGTATGATTAATCTCCTTCAATAATGATCCAGAAGGAAAAAACTACAATATTACATAAGTTAATAAGGGGACCATTATATTCCAAGTTTGCTAGAAAATCCCTACCTAAAAACCATCAGGACTCGGCACTTTCGAGCTATGTAATCGAAAAACCACCCCTTTCACTTATTGAGCAGTAACTGGGCATTCATCATCTCCTAAATATTTTGACTAGGTTGTAACTCTATCACATTCCTCACCCCAAAACCATACTATTAGGCTTCTGTGCTTTTCATTAACTTGATGAAATAGCCTCAGATGTGGTTAGCAATCTCCTTTTGTAGAGTTATCATATTCCCCTCCCCATCTTTCAGAACCGTGATAGTGTTTGTATTTCTTTGGGCCAATACTGATGCCTAGAAATATTTTGTGTTCAAGTCACTTTCTTTGATCCAAGTTTGCCTCGCTTTCTGTTTGGACATTGAGACCTACAATTTAAGATCTTCTTGATAGTTCTTCATACAGTCTACTTCAAGAACTTTTAAGCTATCATTAAGTGGATCCAAAGAACACCTCTGTTAAATCTTTGTCAATGCATTTCCTAGCTCTTTTACACCCGAGATTTACCTTTACTAAATTCTTTGATAGCCACTTTTGCTAAATTCAGTTTCTGCATAAGTTTGAAGGCTTTATGCCGTACCAACTCTCCTTCCCAGACCTTTCCAATCACTACTATAAATCCTTCATTCTGAGTTAATTTGTTGAAAAATCTAAAAAGGCCCCTACCTTAGGACCATCACACATTTGTTGAACCAAAATAGAAGCATGATCGGAGAACATAGGTTCACCAAATACTGCCGAAGCTCTAGGGAGAGAATTGAGCCATCTTTGATTTACCAAAGCTCTATCTAATTTTTCCCTTATAAATAGGTTACTCTTCTATTTGTTTTCCCAAGTAAACCATCTACCAATCCCTCTAAGATCCACAAAATTAGTGTTTTGCATCAGTTAAGTAAGTTATTTCCCTGTTCCCACATGAAAACCCATACCACCTTTTACTTCATCTAATTTTAGACAACAATTGAAATCACCTAAATTCACCCATGGATCTTGCATACCCATATATATAGCCTATATCTCCTCCCACACTTAACTCTTTGAAATGCAAAATTCGAAGCATAAATAATTGTAACCTCAAAATGGAACTTACCTATTAACCAGCAATGTAAATGTATGACGTGCTCACCCATCTTAACAACATGAGCCTCCACCTTATCTGTATTGAACCAACATAAAATCCTACCATTATAGTGATAGGAATGATTAGAGAAAATTTTCCATCTAGGTCCTAAAAAAACCATCCCATTCTGAACCGCACTAGCCGTTATTTTTGTTTCTAGCAGTCCAACCAAATTAGGTTTCTTGTCTGATATCACTTCCTGTACCAATTGGTTCCTAAGGGGGTCATTAAGGCCCCTTGTGTTCCAAAATAGAATCGACATCTAGTAGGCAAAGCTAAAAAAGACACTCAGGGGAAATGACCCCTTTATGTTTTTTTTTCTTTTTGCCTTTTTTCCTACCCACACCCTTTTTAGAATATGTCCAACTAATCTTTAATAGATCCTTAAGAATCAGGAAATTCAAAGTCAAGTACTCTTACTTTGTTAGTAATACTGAGTAATCTGTTAGAATGCACTTTGACATTATTTATATCCTTCATCCTTTAAAGTTCAAATTCTCTGATCAAATTAAGAACCTACATTCCCTTCATTCTTTCATTTCCTTCAAATTCTTTTTTCAAAAAATTCTAAACCTCATATGCAAATTTCATTTTTATAATCCTGACAAATATTTCTAGTGAGATTGCAACAAATAATGTAGCTTTACCTTTGGACTTTCTCATTTTTCTCCTTACGATTCTTAATTTGTTCCATGGTTCATTTTGCAGGCAAGGGAGGAACTTTGTAGTCCTCCTCAACAGCTTCCTAGAGAACAATTGGATCCAAATGTGCCTCCATCCTAGCTTCCTAGATATGATAGCCTTCACTATTGAAGATAAGTGGTCCAAGTGTAGTACAAGGAGATTCAAAATCAATAGAAAAAAATATTAGTCACAAGCTCCTCAAGAAGAGTGCTTTGACACCACTTTGAAGGTAACAAAGAAAGATCATTTTTGACAAAGAACTTGTTATATTATTTCATATGTCAAGTTTGCTTAAATATAAAAGTTTGTAACTGAAACTGCTGGAGCAGTTCCAAAACGTTCATAATATTATTAACGTTTCTTTCATTAACTTCCTTTCAGATCCACACTTTATTACCATAATGTTAATAACATTCATAAATTTATTATCATTAATATAGCCAAAAGTTCATTTTATTTAATGATCACCGGATGTATTGTTACCCTGAAAAATACATAGTACTATATATATATATAGATAGATAGATATAGATATATATATATCTTACATAGCACTATATATATATCTCCTTCAAAAAAAAAAAAACAGAAGCTTCTTCTTTCTATCTAACATCTGGTCTCTTGGTTCTTTTGTTCTCTAATTGTTTGATTCTTTTATTTTTTGTTTCGACAGTTCCTACTCCATCCTTTAGAGTTGTTAAGTTGTCATTTTGTGCTCATTTTGTATATAAATCCCTTTAAAGTGTTGAAATTGTTATTCAAAATTGATGGATTTGTTTCTTAATTGTACTCAAATGATTTTCAACATTTGAGAGATGAAATTGAATTAAAAAGATGCAAGGAAAGCAAAGATGATCCAAAATTCCAGAATGGCAAAAAAATCTTTAACTAAGCGTGGGCATGTGCAAGGACAAAGACTATCTATAGAATTTGTTTTTAAATTAAGATCTGATTCACCTAAGATTTTCATGATCTTGAGAATCAGATTGCTACCTTATTGATTGAGATCTGTAACTTGAACATGGGGAAAGATTATCTATTGAAGATCATGAAAAAAGAAGGAGATCGAAGAGATAAAGGAAGATTTTCATTACTATTCACGTCAGCCATAGTTAAAAGTTTTACATTTCTGCAGTAGTTGTCTCTATAAGTTCTTTTAATTTTTTAGAAAAAGACCTTGGATAGAGACTTTGTATTTTACTATTTCTTTGTTGGTTTTCACTTACGCTATGAGTAGTTAAATCTTTCTTCTTGGTTAAAGGGAACCACGTTATCATCTATTGTGTGTGAGATTTCTAATTAAAGTTTGTTTCATTGATGAATATTGAGTGTCTTTCACATTGCTTTTTATGAATGAATTGGTTGATTTCTAGGGTGTGCAACTAGGAATTGATTTGTTTAATATCCAGATTAGTAGGATATGTCGTTCAGTTTTGCTAATCAAAAATGACAATTAGGATTACCATCTTTACGTTAAAGTTGGAAATTCTAAGAAGACACTTAACTTGATTAAATGCATGTCGTACATGTGTTGTCTTATTCATTAGTTTCTTAGTTCTTAAAGATATTGATCAATTAAACTTAAGATCGTATCTAAGTTGTTGACTAATAAGAATGTTTAGAATACATGTTTCTATTTATTTACTTTTACGAGAAAACATCACCCACTGAATGTTTGTTAGTGGACTTAATTTTTTATTGAGGATCCATATTAGTGTGATAACGTCGATAACCCGAAACCAAGGCTTGTTTACTGAATTTCCAGATTTGATTATTTTTATTAATTTTCAATTTTTTTCATTTTTAAATTATCAAATTTTCATGAATTAAAGACCCCTACCACCCCCAATTTGTTTTAGTTTTGAACTTGTATAATCTTTCCCGTTAAAATTCCTCGTGGGAACGATCTCAACTCTTCACTATCTACTTTTTTTAATTGTTAGAGTTGGTATTAATTTTGTTGCAGGTGACACTAGTACCAATTTTTAGTGTCGTTGCTGGGGGATTTCTTAACAGTACATCTATGTTACATACGTAGACAAAATAGCTCAACTGTTATTTGATTCAGAGATCGAGAAGACAACCAAAAGGTTACAAAAACAGAAGAAACGGTAGTAGCAAGTGTAGAAATGGAATGAATGGTAGCAAACCGCACTCTTCGTGAACTACCTGCGCCCCACGCACGGATGCTCAACAGCCCTATTGCATCAACTTTCCAAATTTACGTGACAATAATACTTTTCAATTAAAATCTAGGTTGATCCATTTATTACCTATTTTCAGGGGTCTATCGGGAGAGGCTTCGTATAAACACTTAAAGAAATTTGACATGGTTTACATAGGAATGAAGCTAATAAATGTGTCGAAAGAGCCAATTAAGCTAAAAGCCTTCCCATTTTCTTTCAAAGATGATGCTCAAAATTGATTGTACTATTCAGCCGGCAAAAATGTGCAAACATGGGTTGAAATAAAAAGCCTTTTCTTTAAGAAAAATTTTCCATCATCAAGAGCAACCAACATTTGAAAGGAAATTTATGGCATTCGACAACATACAGGAGAGACACTTTATGAATATTGGGAAAGATTTAAGAAACTTTGCGCTAGCTGTCCCAATCATAAAATAACTAACTGGTTGTTGATTCAATACTTCTACGAAGGTCTTTTACTCACATATAGGAGTATGATTCATGCTGCAAGCGGTGATGCTTTAGTTGACAAAACACCGACAGCCATAAGGGATTTGATAACAAATATGGCTTCCAATACACAACAATTCAAGATACATGCTGGACATGGTTCAAAACACATGAATAAAGTCAATGTGATAGCATTGGAGAAAAGATTGGATGACCTTACATCTTTGGTGCGAAAAATTGCACTCACGAAGAAAGAAGAAGCAAAGGTATGTGGAATATGTTTGATGTCAGGACACTTAACTGATGTATGTCCAGTTTTGCAAGAAGAAAATGCAGAACAGGTGAATGCCATAGGAGGTTTTACTAGACCGAATCAAAAGAAATATGACACATTTTATAACACCTATAATCCGTGTTCGCATGACCATTCGAACTTGCGTTATGGGAATCCTGAAGGATAGTAAGCTACCATGAATTTCCAGCAATTGAGACAACCATTTGTTCCTTGACAACATTAGCATATAACGTCCAATTCTGAAGGTAAGTCTTCCTCGGAAGATATAGCTCAATCCTTGGCCACTAACACTTTGACATTTCAGCGGAATACTCAAACTAGTATTCGAAATCTTAAGAATCAAATGAGCCAAATGGCAACTGCCATTAATCGATTGGAGGCATAAAGTTCTGTAAATTTTCTAGCATAATCGGAAATCAATCCTAAACAAAGTGCAAGAATTGCAGAGTGGTAAGGAATTGCAAGAATCACTTCCAAAAATTTCCAGAAGGAGATAGAAGAAGAAGCAATTAAGGAAGCATCTGGACAATAAGAAATGACACAAACAAGCCTGTAGAATATGGTTTTTCTTCCCCCTTTTCTGAGTCAATTTGCAAAGGCAAAGAAGGAGGAGCAAGAAAAGGAAATATAGGAGACTTTCAAAAAATTTCAGGTAAATATTCCTCTACTTGACATGATAAAACAGATCCCACGGTATGTGAAATTCCTTAAGGAACTTTTCACTTTAAAGCGAAAATTAAAATTTGATGAGAAAGTGCAATTGGTGGAGAACATTTCAGCCATTTTACAAAAGAAAAAGCTTCTACCTAAGTGTCAAAATCTAGGTATGTTCACTATCCCATGTCAAATTGGTGATTTGAGAATTGAAAACGCTATGTTAGATTTGGGTGCCTCTATAAATTCCATGTCGTATGATGTTTATAAATCTTTAAACATGGGACCTCTTAAAGAAATTAACGTAGTGATTCAATTAGCAGATCGCTCAAATGCTTATCCAAAGGGTACGTTAGAGGAAATTTTAGTTTAAGTGGGAGATATGCTTTTTCTGGCTGATTTTTACATTTTATAAATGGGGAGTGATGATGCATCTTCTTTCACACCAATTTTATTTGGAAGGTCATTTTTTAAAACCACAAAATGAAAATTAGAATTGAAGAGTTTTCCTAGCCATTTGCAATATATCTTTTTGGGTGAGCAAGACACGTTACCTGTTATAATTTCTAATAAACTTACTGTTTTACAAGAAAACCAGCTGATTCACATGCTAAGGAGGCACAAGGAAGATTTCGGTTGGACAGTGGCAGACTTAAAGGTTATTAGTCCCACCATTTATATGCACCAAATATTGATGGAAGATAAAGTGAAGGAGATGAGGCAACCCCATTTAAATCCAACCATAATGGAAGGGATGAAAAAAGAAATCTTGAAGCTTCTTGATGCTAACATCATTTATCCAATTTCGGATAGCAATTAGGTAAGTCTGGTCCAGGTAGTTCTGAAGAAAACTGGGGTAACTGTGGTAGAAAATAGCGATGGTGAGTTAATACCGACTCGTGTTCCAAATGGTTAGAGAGTCTGCATAAATTATAGGAAGCTAAATTCAGTTACTAGAAAAGATCATTTTTCGCTTCCATTTATTCATCAAATTCTTGAAAGACTTGCAGGTAAATCACACTATTGCTATTTAGATAGATAT
>JANSVA010000217.1:19263596-19274068 GCA_025504915.1 Erythroxylum reticulatum
GAGAAAAAGAAAAAAATTTATACCGGTTTCGGATTAGTTTAGTCTTAAGGTTTCCAACGCGATGGTTTTCTAAGATATACGTTTTCGGATGTCGGATCCGCTTTTGACGTGTTTCCGCTCTATGATTTGATTGATCCGTTTGATTGCTTCGAATTAGGGGCCATTTGTTTCGTTTTTAATTCGTTTCGTTTTGCTTCGATACTTTCGCTTTTGTTCTGCATTTTGTTATCCGATCTTCCGACTCGATTCGCTTTCGATTCTTATGATTTCCGATTCGTTTTTCATTTTGCATTTGTTTAGGCCCACTTTCGATTCATTTGGCTTTGTAGTCCGTCTTTTGTTTCGCATCTGTAAACCCGTTTTCTATTTTGAGAGGTTGGGGTTCGGTCCCGAGATTGGGTCTCAACAACTTAACAGTTTTAAAACCAAACAAATTTATTTCATGTTCAACATAATTAGCCAATCATTGCTTTCATGCCAAAATTTAAACATATCAATCTGAAAGCTTTGTAAATCATTCAATGGATTAAAGTCAAACAGCAAGCAAACAGTAAAAGCGGAACTATCCAAAATTTCTCACTAGATTTCTTACTGAATTACCCACAATTATTCAACAACACTTACTTACAAATAAGACCATCTAAATTACTTACAGATGATCCCTTACTGCTTATTGTCTTGAAGTTCTGGCAACATCTGGAATTGGTCGCTCGATGCGTTCCTCTATAGCTTTTAATATAAGCACATATCATTATTGTGCACAATTATAAATTCAATTATCGACATTCATATATACTGAATATGTATGATGCATGTTCATGACAAATTCCGAGTTTCTTATCCTTAATCTTGTCACATTATCAATCGTGTGAAATCATACTCAATTCCTCAATCCAGATTTATTTCACTAACAACCTTCGGATTCACTTTTCTCAATTATTCTCATCAGGAAGGTGAGGTAATTAGATATAACTTCCTTCTAGAAAGTTGTTCCTCTTTATCTTAGGTTTCCATTGATACTAAGTTCATCTAATTTGGTTTAGTATACTGAAAGTTATACTCAAAAGATTTTAGATTATTCTTAAGCTTTAGCAGAATTCTTATCTCAACTTCCAATCAGATTCTGAAATTCTTATAGGAAGAATTAGAATTAGAATTTAATCTCTTACGAAAATTTGTATCCTTATGTTTCTAATTTAATCCAAACTAGAGATCACTCCATTCAGATAACTACAGAGAAAGTTATACCTAAAATACCAAAGTATGTTCAAGTTGTCAGGAAACTTTGCCGCAGCGAGCCAAAAGTTGGTCGCGGCGAACCAAAGAGAGTTAGTCGTGGCGAACTTTACTGCGTTTTAATCATCTTCTTCCTCTCTTCTCCTTAATCCTTCATCACTAACTTGTATGATTACCTTTACCATTTTATTGTACTTATATATCATCTGAACTCATTCTCAACACCGCTCAAAACCAAGTTTATAATTAGATACTAAAAATCGATTCCTTACATAAGCTTTCTCCCACTACTACGTATTTTCCATTTTCACTACCTTTGTTCCATTTTCTACATTTTCTTTTCAAATTACCCAGCACCCAGTAATCTCATATTCAATTCCAGATACTCTAATTGCTATCTTTATAAACTCACGACCTCAAATCCTCACCCAAGTCATTTAGTGAATCCACTCACCGAGACCACACTACATAAACTTCTCATGTATGTATATATTTCTAACATAAAACATCATCCAACTTATGCATGAATTCATTTCCAACACTAACACATCATCATAATCATTCACTGAACTCAGAGAGTTACAAATATCCCTGACCTAATTTTTCTGCAAATTCTTTGAAAGTGAAGGTGAAGAACAAGGTTCAGTGGAAGGTTGAAGAAGCAAAACTAATGAGAAACAAAAATCTTAGTTAGACTGAATTGTTTTGTTTACAAAGGTTAACACTAACTTAAAATCAACAACAACAATCGATGATGAAGGTTCGATGTTGAGGGAAACTAAGCAAAACCGAAGAATAACCAAGTTACAGATCTGGTTTTTTTTCTTCCTAACACACGTACATATGTGTCTTATTATCCTAATGACATATGGCTCCTTGCATGTATTCACTTTGTCAACATCTAAGATTGCCACATGTCATAATACCATTTATCTACTTTCCCTAATATCTAAAATACCCCAAAATTTCTAGAAAAATAACTAAAATTTCCAAAAATTCCAAAGTAATACCAATAATCTCCAAATAAATTTTCATCACTAATAAACTATAATTCTCATCTTAATCGTAAATTTTAAAACCAATTGTACTCGGAAATATCAATGAATGCATGTACAAATATTGATATGAGTCCAAAAAGGCATATGCATAAATAAGCAAAAACTTAATTATGCAAAGCATACCATGCATTGAAGTTCCTTAATATTCTAACCCCTAATATGAGGCGTTACATAGTAGGCCAACACCCTGCCCCATATAACACGGTTGGTCGAATTACCATTTTATAGAACTTCCCTTTGAGTTTTACAAGGGCCTTTTTATTGCATAAAACACCTGATGTACTCTGCCATTTGGTCCACCCAGATTTAATACGATGTAATATATCGTCATTGATATTACCATCTCTTTGAATAATGGATCCGAGATATTTAGATTTCTATGGTACGATGTCAGTGCTAATCGCTACTGCCGCCTCTTGTACCATCTAGCTACCTAAAAAGGTGCATTCTAAATGCTTCGTGTTGGACTTTCTCATTCTAAAACCTTTCGATTCTAACGCTCCTCTCCAACATTCTAACTTGGCATTGACCCCCTCCTTGGTCTCATTTACTAGGACAATATCGTCAGTAAATAACATACACCAATTTACCTTTCCTTGAATATGTTTGGTAAGTTCATCTAACACTAATGTGAATAAAAAAGGACTTAAAGCTGAGCTTTGGTGTAGTCCAACACCAATATAGAAAGCTTTTATGTCGCCTCCTATCATCCTTATGTTAGTCAATGCTTCTTCATACATATCCCTAATCACTCTGATATACGTCCTAGGAATGTCCTTTGCCTCCAAACACCACCATAAGAGTTCTCTAGGAACCCTGTCATACGCCGTCTCAAAATCTACAAAAACAATATGCAAATCCCATTTTCGTTCCCTATATTATTCTATTAGTCTCTAAAGTAGATGTATTACTTATGTCGTGGACCTACCAGGCATAAATCCAAATTGGTTGGCCGATATAAAAGCAACTCTCTGGATTCTCTTTTCAATTACCTTCTCCCACAACTTCATGGTATGACTCAGTAATTTGATGCCTCGATAGTTTTGGCATTGTTGAATGTCTCCTTTGGCCTTGTACAAGGGGATTAACCTACTCAATCTCTATTCATCCGACATCTTGGCTGAATCGAGGATCATATTAAAGAGCTGAACGAACCACTCAATATTGACAGCTCCTATTTGCTTCCATACCTCTATAAGGATGTCATCCAGTCCTATGGCCCTTACACTCCCCATCCCCCTCAAAAATTTTGTAATTTCTCCCCTTGTGATCATCCCTTATGAGTACCTGTTTAGATATAGTCCCAACATAGGAGGTTCCCCTAACTCTATGTTGACTAATATATCTTCATTATATAGGTCATAAAAGTATCTCTGCCATTCGCCACTCTTAGTATGGAAAACTAACTCTCTAGATGAACTACTAGAAGGAACAAATTTACCTAAAACACAATCAGTATAGAACTTTCATAATGTCATATTAGAAAACCGTTAAACGAACCAAAACTAGATGTTAATGCATACGTGAATGTACAGACAAGGTATATGGAATTGACAAATTTTTGAAAAGAACAGATCTCCCTAATCCTTTATAGACTGTCTTGACATCGCTCTACCTCTATCGGCATACATGTCATCTTTAAGATTCAAGGAAGCTTAAAACAACATGAAGTATAGACCATCAAATGTGAATATATATAATAACTTCATCAAAGGAAATAAGATGTACATAATAATGAAAGAGACGTTGTCTAGATCATATTAAACACCTTGAAGTAGAAGATCGGCCATGGAAGGCAAACGATCCTTAGTGTATGAAGTGGCGGATTTTCCTGCATTATTTATTCCTTGGGTTAGGACAATTTTGCCATATTCCTCCCAACGGAAGGAATTACTACCATCCAGAACCAGTCTCCTTGTCGACATTCTTTGAATAAGATTTTGAATGAAATACTTTACATAATATACTAAAAAGGAAATAATTTATTTGTTGATTAAAATATTCAATTACAAACACAAATTAATCATTATCATAACTTAATTGTAAATTACAATCATCATCTTCTTCGGAAGAATAAGAATCAAACTCCAATTCCTCTTTAGATCTCTGGCCCTTGTCATCTTTTCCAGATGAAATTTCAATATATTCATTAAATGGATTGTTCAAAGGTTCATTATTGTTATATGTACTAGATGTATTTATAAAAGTGACATCTTCCTTAAACGCTTCACTTTCAATTCTCTCCTCTCCTTTTTCATATGATTCAAAAACATCTTTAGGTTTAACTTTGCAAATTGCCAACCAATATGTCTTATCTCATCGTAATCTTGGAAAAGGCGCATAACACACCTATTCGCTTACATTGCTAACACGAAAAGTTCAAATTGTCTCAATCTTCTTCAATAGTTGATTCAACTAGATTGTATCGACTATGCACTTTTGTTCCAACATTTATAGTTGGGTTATAACAGTCACATTTAAATATTACACATCGCTTAATTGGCAATGCAGGGTACTCAACTTCAAGTATTTCAATAATTTTACCATAGTAATCCATCAATTCTCCCTGTATGGAAACTCCACTGTTTATTGTTGCCCTGCTATAACCATGATATTATGTATGGTATTTGTATCAATTCACGAAATACACCGAATACAATTTAATAGTTCGCAAAGATCCCTTTGCAAGCTCACAAATGAGCTTGTTCTCTATTGGTTTTTCTAAGGCCTATATAAAAGAAATTATCATATCAAAGAGTATTATGTCATGAGAACACTTAAATATGGTATTAAACTATAAGAATATTTGTAAGTGAAAACTTAAATATCCCTCGAACCGTCGAGGAAAGTGTTTTCCAACTTCTTTATTTATATCATCCTGTGTGTTGTTTGGTAGTATCTCGCATAGCAATGCCTCGTATAATCTAAATCATTATTATGTATTTCAATTATGAATAACACAGAATTTTAAAGGAAGAAATAATCATGTTCAACTTACTGCACGAAAGGTAAAACTTCTTGCCAGTTCAATAAAATGTAATCATGTACAGCCTCAATTTCTTCCTCTGTTAACATTCTTCTTGTTACATATCTATATGTTCGTCCAGGATATGTGAAAATGGACAACTTAATATCAGCATCACTCGTTCCTCCTCCATCTTCATTACGAGGAAATTTTCTTTCTGTTGTGTGAACATGCAGCTCAAAATAATGTCCACAAAATGTATTAGCTTCCTCTACTAAATAAGCAGTACATATTGAACCTTCAACTCTAGCCTTATTTTTGACATGTTTTCAAGTGATGCAAATACCTATATTAGAGAAAATGGTTATTACAATTTTGTAGTTAAAACATGTTAATATAGTTATTGCAATAATTTTTGTTGAGTTACATCTCAAATTCTATTACTTTCAGCAAACCTAGTTCCTCAATCTCTTGCAATCTCTTCACCAGCTTTGAGAGGAGGAGGAGGTGCTTTTATCATCCTATTCTTAATGAACTTTTTTTATTGCATCTAAATAGATGATTTGGAGGAAGAAATTTCCTGTGATTGTCAAACCAACATATTTTGCCCCCATTTGGAAGATAAAATGCATCAGAATCATTACCACAATAAGGACAAGCTAATTTTCTAATTTTACTCCATCTAGATAGCATGGAAAATGACAAAAAATTACTAATGGTCCACATCAAAGTCGCTCTCAACACAAAATTTTGTTTTAGAGAGACATCATATATTTGAACACCATATTCCCAAAGATGCTATAATTTAGATGTCAATGATTGTAAGAAAACATCAATTTTATGCTTAAGAATTGTAAACACTGGCACAATCACTGTCAAAAACATATATGCCTCTTTCATATACATCCAATGAGGTAAATTATAAGGAGTAATTATGATTGGTCATGATGAATATTGCTGGCCAGATTGACCAAAAAGTTGGAATCTATCTGTCGACAATCCCAACCTAACATCTGATCTTTGGCCTATCCATATACGCAGGTCGAGAACATGCATAATAAATAAAAGCTTCAACTCCCTTAACAAATTCAAGATTAATGTAACCATCAGGTGTTAATCGTCTATACATCCAAGATCTATCAATATAACTCGTTTATGCAAAACTGTTAATTTAAAACAGTGATTCCATAGTTAGTATCATTCATATTCGCCAAATATTACAAAACATCTGAGATAAGACTTGTGAATCAAGAAAACAAGTTCTCATTATAACTCCTAGGCTCCTTATATTTTTCACTGATAAGCCTTACAGGAGCTCCATCACGGGTTATGAGTTAAGGTTAATGGGTTAAAATCTAAAATATTTGTAAACTTAAGATCAAACATATATGTTTGTAATGACATATGTTAGAAGATAATTAATGTTAAAACTCCTATATTAAATATATACTAGTGCCAAATATATATATTCATAAAAATATGAATACTTATTTTAATAAATTGTTTTAACTTATACAATTTTAAAAAGATACGTGTAAAAATTTGCACATGAAAAGTAAAGAGAAGCTAATCATTTCAGAGAGAAGTAATGAAATAACTTAGATGTTATATCATTATATTGGAACTATAATATAAGTCAAACTCATCCTATATTAATTCAATGATAAACCAAAGTTCATAACACAAACAAGTTTTACTACGTTTTGTGAACTTGGTTTGATTTGGGTATTGGTTTGAACTTCCCATCTGAATTTCCTACATTTTTAATTGGAATGGCCTGCATTGACCTCAACCGACATGCAGAAGGATCTTCCTAAAGTACATGAAGGAAGATGATGATGACGAACTTAGAATGAGAAATATAGAAACTGATACAAATGTTATTCGCCATATGTGAAAAATCATTGTTGACATTGTTAAAAATATAAGGATATGAATGTCATTTGAATACCGGCTAAAGCTTCTATTCAATCTCCTTCAAAATATAAATACTGTCAATAAATAAGTTCCTACAACCAAGAACAAAATCGTTCACAGTTTACAAAGCGGGATATATTAAAACAATTCCCATGACATATTATAATCAATCAAGGTCACGAGCTATACGAGGAGCCTATTGAAAATTCGGTAGAGTTTTCCCTATAGAATGGACATCCCCCTTTTGAAATAAAGGTCATTCTTGTAATAAAAATACACTGCTATATCCACTAGTAATCATAACACAATTTTGGTCTCCAAACTATATGTCTATTCTCAATTGAGTCCACATTTACATCATAAAATCTATAATAATCCAATTCACAATTCAAATATACCAATTTCTAACTCATACACCCTCATTTATAGTCAATACATCAAGATATTCTCAATTCTAATCAACAATAACTCAATTTAATCAATTTCATTCATTTATATAAGAATATAACCCTTTCTAAATTTTTAGGTACCTCGATAATAAGATTATTTAGGTCTTAGTTGTTAGGATTTTTAGAAGTCAACTAGATTATTTAGGAAATTACTAGGCATGAGAATTAGTGAGAAAGTCCAAGATTTAGGAGTAAAGATAGTTAAAATATGATTAACTTGTGCTTTCAGAAAACAATGGTGTATTGGTAGGCAATTAGTCAAGAAGTGGCTTTCATTAGGAGATAGTTAGATGGTAACTATTAGGGTGGTTAAATCTAAGAAGGTTACATAATACACAAGCATCACAAAATAGGAGGACGCATATATAATCAAATGCATTACCTAGACAAAAAAATAATTATTTTGTCTTTCTTGGCACTTTATACTCAACGTTTACTTAAATAAAATATTGTATGGCTATATACATATCAAAGTTAAATTTCATCCAAAAATCATCATAATTTCTTTTGTTTCATGCTTATGTAAAGGGAAAATTTTAGTAATAAGCTTACCATTTCTATCTGCATAACAATGAAGACATATGCTATTATGTAATTAATAGTTGTACTCTAAACATTATTAACTCAATATATCATTTTCAGTTTTTCTTTTTTCTCAGTTAACATCTTACATAACACTTTGTTGTTACAAGGAACTCTCAACCAAAGGTCCCTTAGCTTGCATATGTATTTGTGTATGTGTATGTTCTTAAATATGTAAATTGTTATCTACTTGCCATTTATAGTGTTATAATGACTTAATATAAAGCTTGAAGTTATATTATGATGGATATCTTAAGAAATATCCTAAGTTGAGTTATGAGGGTTGGTCATTAGTTATTTTGATAAAGTTGATCTTGAATTTGTTAGTTATATCCAAGTTTGTTAGATAAGGAAGGAACTTAGATACTTGCAGGTTAGCAAGGCGTATTTTAGAGTTCCTATTAGATTCAATAAATCTTTAAGACTCATTAAATTTAAAGAAAGTAGCATTAGGTTAATTAATATTTTAAAATACTTAGGATAATTAAATTGTATCTTACACATAAGATTATCGTTTCAATTATGGCTCTAGAAGTTTCTATTATAATAGGTAATGTTGAGGATTTGGGCTCAGATGAGGATGTTGTGCATAATGATAAAGTTAATGTGCGAAATTGAGGAGGATTAAAAAAAAGATTGTGATCACAGGAGATATCTCCCATTCTTTCATATCTTGATCTATCGTCAAGTTTGGAGAGTCTCCAACAAAATAAAGGACATAGATGAGAGGAAAATAGCCATGAAAAATCTTAAATGCATGATACATGGTATTGTACCACAATTTTGCTAAATGAATCCACTTAGACCATCTCTTTTTGGTATGTATCCGCATTAACATTGTAAATAGGTTTTGAAAAGCATTACTAATTGCTTCTATTTATCTATAGTCGATAAATACTTTTACTATCTCTGAATTTGTATATGAATATTTACTGACTATAAAATGAGAGGATTTGAGTCTAAATTTATTCTTCCACAAAATTAATACTGAACTCTATCCACCATCCCTCTTATATAGATATAGTTGTAACTTCCCTGGATACATGACATTCTCATACTTATTCCTATGACATATCAAGCATATCTTCATATAACTTTGAACATCTCTGTTTAAGCTTACTAATTAGTTTTACCTCCTCTTAATAGTATTTGTGGTTCTTAAGTGACCTCTTTAAGGTCCATCACGTCTTATAAATATCAACTTCTTTCTTAATTTATTGCCAAAGCCCACCATTTATCAGTTCCTTAACTACTTTCTCAATTTTATCATTTGTCTCTTCAAAATAACTATAGGGTATGGTATTAATAGATTCTCCTCCTTCCTTCAGCCTAATTATGCGATCATGAACTCCACCATAAGGCAATTGGCTAGGTTCTTTGAAACCTCTCTAAACTTAGCCAATAGCTGATTTAATTTATTGAATGTATTTGGTTGTTCCTCAAATTTAATTTGTTGCATATGATACTCCATTAAGTATGTAAGTTGTAGATCACCATTCCTTGAACCTTTGACAATCTTATTAAAATTTTCATTAAAGATCATCTTGGCCTTTTTGCTAGTATTTTCTATTAAGGTCACTAAGCGATCCTCCCATTTAAACTTCATTGTGCAAGTTACAGAATCATATAGCATATTGTTTAATGTACCTCAGGCACCAAATCATACCCTCCCAAGGTGATGATTAGTGCATCAAATATGAATTGTATGTCTTATATTCTCCATATGAACCCTTAGAATTAAGAATTGTATGTCTCACATGCTCTACGTGAACCCCTTGCAACATTAGTGACAACTTAGTTGTAAGTCCTCTCCCTACCGTGATTTGAAAGGAAGGCACCTCTTCAATTTCTCTACTACCTCTTTTGACAATCGATTAATCTAAGAACTTATATATAGTCCCATTATCAATCAATATTTGTATAGGTCTCCCCTAATGTTACCCTACCACTCTCATTTATTTGTACTCTTCATTAAATATGCAATTAAGTTTGTTTTTCAACACTACTACCACTCTTGTTATACTTAAAAACATTTAAGCCTTTAAATCCAAAACGACATCGTTTGGTTTTAAAACCAAATGATGTCGTTTTGTTATAATTACAAATGTTTAAGCCTTCAGCAGAGGCAGACGATGGACAATGACGCATAACCTTACTTTTTACTGATAAAATTACTAACAAAATTTTCCGTCGGTAAATTTCAATTTATTATTCCCACCTTTTCCAATTTTTCAGACAACTTTTTACACGGATATGCTATTTTTG
>JANSVA010000217.1:19274168-19287724 GCA_025504915.1 Erythroxylum reticulatum
AACCTAGATTGACCACAAAATTTGCACTCTTGTAATTCCACATCATCTCCCCAATACAACATACATCCCAATTTGCATCAATCAATCTTTTCAACAGGAAAACTATTCTTCATATTGTAAAAACTATCAACCATTATATGATCAGGAGGTAATAATTCATTATACCATTTTAGAATTTTATCAAAACTACAGTCCGAAATATACCCCTTAGACTTTATGTTCAATATTCGAGCAATTGAAGACAATTGGATCATTGTCTCAGAATTTGGCCACAATTCTCAGTCAGCTAACTGTAGTAACTCAAAAAACTGTTTTGCTTGTGGTAGGTTCTTCTTTAAGATTTTTCCTATTTTCCTCAATCGTATAACCGATCCCATCATAAACCATTTGCATGTACGAATTTTCAATACCTTCCACATAATTTGTTCTAAGTTCAATCCCCCTTTATACTCATTTAAGTTGACAGACGATTGTGCTTTATTACCCCTTGAGGTGCTAGAAATTAATGGTTCCCTATGTCGTGTCCACTGAAAATAATTAAGGACAAACCCTTTTCTCAACAAATTCCTATTAACTTCATCAATAGTAAGGAAACATATGTGTTTGCACTTTTTACATGGTCATCTGATCTTTAGCCCATCCATATATGCAAGTTGAGAACATAAATAATTAATAAAATCTTCAACTCCCTTAACAAATTTAGGATTAATGAAACCATCAGGGTTAATCGTCTATACATCCAAGATCTATACCGGAAACTCATTTATGAAAAAATGTTAATTTAAAACAGTTAATCCATAGTTATTATCGTTCATGTTAGTCAAAGATTACAAAACATCTAAGACATGAGAATTAAGATCGCAAGTTCTCGTTGTGACTCCTAGGCTCTTCGTATTTTTTACTGATAAGCCTCACAGAAGCTCCATCATGAGTTATGGGTTAAGGTTTATGAGTTGAGATCTAAAATATTTGTAAACTTATGATCAAACGTAAATGTTTGTAATCATATATGTTTGAAGATAATTAATGTTAAAACTCCTATATTAAATATATACTAGTGCCAAATATAATAAGTATTCATAAAAATATGAATGCTTATTTTAATAAATTGTTTTAACATATACAGTTTTAAAAAGATACGTGTAAAAATTTGCATATGAAAAGTAAAGAGAAGCTAATCATTTCAGAGAGTATAAATGAAATAACTTAGATGTCATACCATTATATTGGAACTATAATATAAGTCAAACTCATCCTATATTAATTCAATGATAAATTGAAGTTCATAACACAAACAAATTTCACATCGTGCAGGCCATTTCAATTAAAAATGAAGGAAGTTCAAATAGGAAGTTCAAACTGCAAATAAATACCCAAATAAAGATAAGTTTAAGAAAAATGTATTAAAAAACAAAATCACTAACCTCAACCAACACGCAGAAGGATCTTCTTGAAGTATGTGAAGGAAGATGATGATGACGGACCCAGAATGAGAAATATAGAAACTGATGCAAATTTCATTCGCCATGTGTGAAAAATGATTGTTGACATCCATAGTTACAAGGATATGAATGTCATTTGAATAGCTGCTAAAGCTTCTCTTCAATCTCCTTCAAAATATAAATATTGCAAACAAATTTCATTTGAATATCTGCTAAAGGTTCTCTTCAATCTCCTTCAAAATATAAATATTACCAACAAATGTGTTCCTACAACCAATTCCCAAAATTGTTCACATTTTAGAAAGTGAGATATATTAAAACAATTGCTATGAAATATTATAATCAATCAAGGTCATGTGCTATATGAGGAGCCTATTGAAAATTTGATAGAGTTTTTCTTATAAAATGGACATCCCCCTTTTGAAAGAAGGGTCATTCCTGTAATAAAAAATACACTTTTATATCCACCAGTAACTACAGCTTAATTTTGGTCTCCAAACTATATGTCTATTGTCAATTGAGTCCATATTTACATCGCAAAATCTATAATAATCCAATTCAAAAATCAAGTATACCAATTTCTAACACATACACCCTCATTTATAGTCAATACATCAATATATTCTCAATTCTAATCAACAATAATTCAATTTAATCAATTTCATTCATTTATATAAGAACATAACCTTTTCTAAATTTTTAGGTTCCTTGAGAATAAGATTATTTAGGTCTTAGTTGTTAGGATTTCTAGAAGTCAACTAGATTATTTAAGAAATTTCTGGGCACGAGAATTTGTGAGGAAGTCTAATATTTAGTAGTCAAGAAAGTTCCTATTACATTAAATAAATCTTTAAGGCTCAATAAATTTAAAGAAAGTAGCATTAGGCTAATTAATATTTAAAATACTTGGGATAATTAAGCTATATCTTACACATAAAATTATAGTTTTAATTATGGCTTTAGAAGTTTCGACTATATTAGGTAATGTTGAGGAAATGGGCTCAGATGAGGATGTTGTGCATAATGATAAAGTTAATGTGCGAAATTGAGGAGGATTAATAAAATTTTGTGATCACAGGAGGTGTCTCCCAATCTTTCATAGCTTAGTCTATTGTCAAGTTTGGAGAGTATCCAACTAAATAAAGGACATACATGAGAGGAAAATGGCCATGAAAAATCTTAAATGCATGATACGTGGTATTCGACCACATTTTTTGTAAATGAATCCACTTAGACCGTATCTTTGTTATGTATCCACATTAACATTGTAAATAAGTTTTGAACAACATTACTAATTGCTTCTGCTTATCTATAGTTGATAAATGCTTTTACTATCTCTGAATTTGTATATGAATATTTAATGACTATAAAATGAGAGGATTTGATTCTAAATTTGTTCTTCAACAAAATTTATACTGAACTCTATCCACCATCCCTCTTATATAAATATAGTTGTAACTTCCTTGGATACATGACATTCTCATACTTATTCCTATGATATATCAAGCATATCTTCATATAACTTTGAACATCTATGTTTAAGCTTTCTAATTAGTTTGACCTACTCTTAATAGTATTTTTGATTCTTGAGTGACCTTTTTAAGGTCCATCATGTCTTACAGATATTAACTTCTCTCTTAATTTATTGCCAAATACCCTTCCATTCGATTTAATTAGTAGGTAAAACACTTACTAATTGTTAAACTTGATTTTCCATTGCACCCTAGATTCCAATTCTAACTCTTTTAAGAACTCTTAGTCTATGTACTGTGATGCCTCAAAATTCTTTGTGTGTAGGGCTAGTATTACAGTTTGTTACCCTATAAAATACACAACGAGTGGGATGTCTACAGGTGAGTGTTGGGGCTTAAGATCCCAAAGAGTAATAACCCACAAGGTAAAAGCTATAACTCTCTACTTATTGCAATGAGTGGCTTTTTCTTCTACCTATTTTTTGTCATAACTTCTTCACATCTTGTTATAATAGATAATCATTAAAAAAAAACTAACACCAACTAACTTACAATTATAATAACTATCTTCTTGCATTTGCACAAAGGAAAGTGTAAAATAAGTCTAATACTGCTACTAACAAGTTTATGACAATTTAGTAACTATGAAAATGTTAAGATGCCCTTATATGAAATACCTAGTTAACAAACCAAACCTCAAAAAATTTACTATCATTATAGTATGTCAGTTTTAACATTCAAACTCTTCCTACATCGATATATAAACAAAAGAATAATCCTTAATCTATAATAAAATATGTAAAACAATTCAATCAATGACCCCCATTAAATTTTCTCACATGTTAAATGGTAAAACATTCGAAGCAAACTAAGGTTAATACTATGACATGCCAAGAGGGCCTAATCAACCCAATAAGTAGCAATACAAACACCAATAGACATTCATACATATCACATTATCGATAACATTCATACTCCATAAATATCCAATCATAATCATCAAAGTCAATGCAATGTTGTATTCAATCAAATTTCCATAGAAAATTTTCAATTAACCCTATCTATAAACATTTAACAACCAATAAATCATTTTGTATGTGAAACAAACAATAAATCGTTTTATACATGAAACAAACAATAAATCAACCACAAGCATCAACCATGGTTTTTTTTCATTTTAGCAAAATAATGGAGGGCAAACACATCGGCATAACTTCACCAAAAGTGCACCTCCACGACCGGAGAAGTCAGTAGCAACAGATGGAGAAGATTCAGTAGATGGATAGAGAAGACGACGATGGATATGGACGACGAAGAACAGCGGCAGATCTGGAGAACAAAGGAGAAGCAACATCATTCAGTTTAAAACCAAACGACGTTGTTTCATTATTCTTAAAAACATTGAACAGAAGTAGTCGACGGACTATGGCATTTTAATAACCAACTTATCGAAAGATTACCGACGGAAATTTTCGTCGGTAAAGTGGAAACATTTTGCTCCAACATTTCCCACCTCATTTTCTTCCAATTTCAGCAACAAATTTTGCTACCATCGGTAGTTGAAAATTTTTCAGATAGGTTTATTGACGGTGTATGATAACTGTCGATAATTGACACAGTTTCTTTACTGTTGCCAATTTTTCGTCGGTAATTGGATGATTTCTTGTAGTAGTCCACTATAATTAGCTTTTATTTTTGCCTAAGATCATGTACATTAATGATGTGTATTATTATGTTGATTTGTTACTTTAACTAAAGACATCTAGAATGTATAAATACGAGTATGTACTGTCAAATATAAATAGGAGTATGTACATGTCATTTGACACACCTAGAAATACATATTTCTTCTTCGAATCTTCCTTCATTCTCTATTTCCACTGGTGCTTTGCTTCTTTTTGCCGAATTTCCTCTTATGAAAAGAATGATCACTTTTCTTTATTCTAAGCTAAAAGGTAGCTAAAAGATAAATAGAGGAAGTTTGGTGATTAAAAGTCTAGCTGCTTTTGAGTATAAGAAGCTACCAAAAGCTTACAATATAGGAGGGGTGGCTTTCACTTCTCCTCCCAGCTATTAGTGATTTGTTGTTATGTGCTTTCTTCAATTTTGACCTTCCTACGACCATGAATTCATATAATTTTTATGCAACTCATATCCAAATACCTATAAATATTCAATGCTTAAAAAGAGATTTTGGATGGAGTTTGACGTGCACTACTGAAGAGAGTCCTGGATTCTTTTGTCTGATGATACACTATCAATTAGCTTTCATGAAAGAAGCTTTAATCTTTTCATAATTTGTTTATGGATCGATTTCAAACTGAACTTGGTGGAGAAAAGCTAGACCCTTTTCTTGAGGTTCACTAAAGGAACAAACAAAGCAATTTTCTTCCACTCCATTACGTTCAAAGAGATTTATATGAACAACATTGACGGTTTCTTTTAGTGTTCATGAGGAAGGACAGAAAACAAAAACAAAAAAAGGAAGAAGAAGAACAGGTTGTTTCGGAATCATGGTTCCTTTATTGTTAGAGGTAAGGTGGTACGGGAATTAATTGAGAAGGCAAATTGAGTAGTGGAGAGAAGCAGGTAGAAAACAACGTCACCTTTTCAGAGATTGTATAATTGTCTAACTCTCATTTCAAGATTGACTGAAAGAGAAGCTCAAATGATAAAATTTAAGAGTAAAATGTCACGACAGTAAGTTTAACTATTTTTATTGATGTTTTAATTTTAACTAAAAATGTTTGTGTATGGGATTTATGATAATGCTCATTACTAAATAATTCATCTTTCTTTTAAAAGAATTATCATAGTGAATTATTAATAGATATCTAAATTTTAAGAGAAATAATAAAATATTTTCAAAAAGTTTCCATGACCTTATGATCACTTACAACCCTTCAAGTTACAATTTAACTAATTAACTATAATTCTTAAAACTAAATTTTATCCCAAAAGTTTGAGATTCTCAATTTCATAAATTTTATCTGAAAAGGAGGTATCATCGATGTAGATCAGAAAAGTAGAGATTACAACATGTTTGAATGTAAGGCAAACTTTTTACTTTTATTATGACAAATATTGTTGGTTGGTTGAAGGAAGCAGAATTCTCTTAGTAGCAACTGCCTCATAGCTTGAAGAGTTTGATGATATTTTGGAAAGCTGAAAGTCAGCAGCAATCTTACGCTAACCGACAATTGTTTCCCACTTTGTGTTCAATAATGAGATTGTTTGTCTTCTAAAAATTTTAATTAATGATTAGATATGAATTGAGTAAAATTAATTCTTTACCAATGATCTCATGATGTCTATATCTTGACATTTCTAAAAAAGTAAAGACATAGAGCTCGCAATCTCTATAAGCCACTTATCAATTGATGGTTGCTAAATTTGTTTTACACACATGCTTCATAATTTACTCCTATATTATCCTAGTTTTGTTTTATATCGGAGAGTGATAAACACGCCATCAGACTTTAAATTGTGATAAATGAGGTTTTAAAATAAACTTGAAATCCTTATTTATTGTACCAAATAAAACAGTTATTTTCTGTAACAAATCTATTTTTATCGAAATAATTACGGTAGCTCTGGTATTTTCAACTCCCCGTAGTAAGAAAATTTATAGGCAACTAAAATGAATTAGGGTTAGGATTGAGCTTATTTTTTTAATTTAAAATTTGAATGTCCTTTTTATTAATTATTAAATAAAATGTCATTGTTATAATTTAAATATTTGGTTTAATAAATTAAAATTTGAGTATTAGACTGACCTAATTCCCAGCACGAGGGCCGGTGAAATTGTAATTAATAGATGTAAAGAGTTGAAAGTTGTCGTCGTTCTCTGTTTAAATGGGGCAATATTATTACTGAAGACTACCATCATTATTAACTATTAATATTAAAACATCATTATTAACTATTAATATTAAAACACTTGCTGAAATTGTTACTTTTTAGGAAAGTGGTGAAGAAATATGAGAGTCCAGAAGTAAACCATGAATAAGAAGAAAGAGAAGGAAAAGGGTTGGGTAATTGAGTACACAGTAGAAACGCGTGCTAGTGAAAGAGAAAGGAGTTTGAAAACTGGTGAAAAGGCAGTGGTGGGTAAAGTCGTTAAGACTAGGACTGTAGAGGGTAAGCAAGTCAGAGCAGAAAAGTGACTCTCGATAAACGCGTTGAGTTGTGTTGAAGTCATATTATCATCATCATTTACACTTTCTTTTTGTTTGTTCAGAAACATTAAAAAAAATAAGAAAAAGTTGATGGAATCTACTTTTCATCATGTTACGTGCCTTTTCAGTTTACGTTAGACCTCAAAAGTTGAAAACTAACACAACCCCGCAACTCCTACTAATTAGTATGAAAATAATCTGAGAGGTTTTTTAATCCCATTCTAATTTGCTAGAACTTGTCATTAGGTCAAAATTAGTAATAAATAGTCCTCCAAGTATGAAGAATTAGTTTAGTTGGTCCATCATAATGTAATAACTACATTTGAGTTTTGTGTGTAGAGACTTCATTTCCTTGTGTCTTAATGTCGAAATGAAACCCAAATTTCATGCATGCAATTATATGATTCTTTTCATTAATCATAATTTTCGCTTTTAGCCAACTTAAACCAGACAAGGACGGTCCTTGATGCACCCATCTAATTCCAACCCAATTCAATACTAAATGATTATTATTAGTGGCAAGAGGAATTGATAATTGTTATCTATTAATATAAGAACATTCTACTGTTTTTCTTCTAACACAGTAGTTAACATGAATTAAAGATTGGTGGGGATTGGAGGCGACCTCAAAATCAATCAAATGGTTGTCAAAATCGTTTAAGAACCATCTAACCAAATTTACTTCTAAACACTATTATAGTATAGGGACTCTCTGTCTTGGACTAAAGCTGCCTTCTCTTCATGCCAGTAGCTATAAAGCGATACAACGTCCCCCAATCAGTGTAGGCAGGAGGCCTAATAAATACAATTTAATTCCACCAATCATCAAACGTCACACCATTTTCTTGTAGTCATTTAACAAGTTTTGGTTCGTCGATTACTATCCTGTCATGCCTATACATACAAACTTCTTCGAACAAGCGAAGCATAGGTGCCTGAGTCTCACCTTTTCTTCTTTTTTCCCTTCCCATGCCAATTTTGTTCATCACCCAATTTTCTTGTATATAATCAAATAATTAAGACAAACCCTTTGTGCTATTAATATTAGTTGTCAAATTTTAAAATATTATAGTTTGCATATTACAATTCTATTGTTATCAAATCACTAATAATAAAAGTTGATCACAAAATGATATTTTTATAAAATTTTAAGAGTCATCTTTAATTTGTTAAAAGTAACCTACAAAGATTTAAGCAGTATTTAATAATAAAAATGTAAAATCTAACAATTGGAGAAAGCAAAAAAGGTTAAGGTGTCCAATGTTTCCCAAAAGGAAGTGGCCTGTTGCGAGAGAAGCAGCTGGAGTCTTACAGTGGTAATTACCTGACCTCTATAGATTCGAATCGGAGAATATTTTGACAATGATTCCGAATAGCTTTTCTTGTGTTGATGTTGGCATTTGGAAATAGTGGCATTTCGTTCTGATAGTCTAAGCATTCACAATCTGCTTTTTACCTGAAGAAAAATTTTCAATCAAGCATCTCATCATCGTGGTACTCGAACGGAAAATGAACTGAATCGGCTTTATTAGAATAATCCCCAGAGTAGTAAAAGCAAGTGCAATTGGGGATATGTATATTTTATTATTACAAGGTCAGGAGGGACGCGTGGGCTTACTTAGAGATTGCGTTGAGTGTGAATGGTAAAAAAATTTACTTAATTTCCACGCGCGTTTTCCGCAATCTCACTTATGTGGGGTTGTTGAGATTCGGTTATTCCGGAGCGTGTCGCAATGAGTTTCAAAGTGGAGCTGAGCCAGGTTTTCTCTTTTTTAATTTATTTGGGGAGTTCATCTTAAGATGCTACGCGGCCACAGAGACGAAGAAAAGGGAGAAGCTGAAAACCATTCCAATAATCCAAATCTTGTGAAAAGATGGCAACTTTCACTCTATTTTATCTGTCTCATCCCACCATGAAATATGAATAGAGACAAGAGAGGATTTTTAAAGCAAAGTGTACTGTAGAGCAAGAATAAAGTACAATAATTAATTAAAATACACAAAAAAACAGATCAGATTCCAGAAATCCTTGCAAAGTTCATAGTACTTTTTTTAGTTTTTACTCCAGAAATTCTTTCTCCTATCTTTCTTTACCATATGCTTACCCTTTTCCTTCTTTGGTCACCAGGACGTGATTTTTACCTCACCTTTTGTTTGTTTTCTTTGTAATAGATGGTAGAAAACCTGGAGACCGACTCAGGTTTCAACCATTCCTTTTCTTTTGTGACAAAGCTTTAATGGTTTGGCATTTTTAACCATTTCGGTTGTTGGGTTATTTTGGTTATTGAATGAGAGAGAGAAAAGAACGGGGTAGTTCTTATGAAGGAGGGGATCTGATATTTCCTTTTCGCGTTGAATTCTTGTATAGTATTCAGCTTTCTTGTGTGTGACACATACACACACTGTCCAAAGGAGAGCTTGGAGATAAACAAAGGAAGACGGAGAGAAAGAAAAGAGTTTGACATAAGATAGATAAATAAATCGCGACACACAGAAGAAGAAAGGTTTGAGAGACTTAAAAAGCTAAAATTCTGCTAGTTCTCTTGATGCTTTGTTTTGCCTGATTGATTTCATTCCAGTACTCACGCACTCTTGGCCGAGTTTCTCTCTTCTCAGACCCACTCCCCTCATGAATTGCCAATTTGTCCACCTTTACCACCAAACCATAACCAACCCAATCCGTTGAAACCTTTTATTCTCTTAAAAAGCAAACGACTAAAGATCGCAACTCTATCGTTAGAAATGAGAGCAGGTCTCAGCACGATCCAGCAGACCTTAACCCCAGAAGCCTCAAACGTACTGAACCAATCAATCGCTGAAGCGAGTCGACGTAATCACGGCCAGACGACACCACTCCATGTGGCAGCGACGCTCTTGGCCTCGCCGTCGGGATTTCTCCGGCAAGCTTGCATCAAATCTCACCCCAATTCCTCACACCCTCTTCAGTGCAGAGCTCTGGAGCTCTGCTTCAGCGTCGCTCTTGAACGACTCCCTACTGCACAGATTCCCGATAACGACCCACCCATCTCTAATGCATTAATGGCGGCTTTGAAGCGAGCTCAGGCTCATCAACGCCGAGGATGCCCTGAACAGCAACAACAGCCCCTATTAGCAGTTAAAGTAGAGCTTGAGCAGGTTATTGTATCGATACTTGATGACCCGGGAGTGAGTAGAGTTATGAGAGAAGCTAGTTTCTCGAGTCCTGCTGTTAAGGCCACAATTGAGCGATCTCTGAATTCTTCTTCGAATTCCGGTTCTTCTACAACTAATCAAAGCACAATTGGATTGGGATTTCGCACACCTGTAGCTGTTCCCGTGCCTGCACCAACAACAAATCGGAACTTGTATGTGAACCCGAGATTGCAACAAGCGAGTGCCGCACAATCTGGTGGGCAGCGGAGGAATGATGAAGTGAAGCGTGTTTTTGATATACTGTTGAGGACCAAGAAGAGAAATCCTGTTTTGGTTGGGGAATCAGAGACAGAGATGGTCGTTAAGGAGGTTTTGAAGAGCATTGAGGGTAAAGAAACAGTTGAGGGCGTACTAAAGAACGTTCAAGCGGTTCATTTGGAAAAAGAGTTTGTAGATAAACCCCAAATGCCCTCCAAGATTGTGGAATTGGCGAGTTTGATTGAGGCTCGGATGGGAAATATGGATTGTGGAGGTGTGATTCTTGATTTGGGTGATTTGAAATGGCTTGTTGAACAGCCAGTGAATTTTCCAGGTGGTGTTACTGGTGGGATTCAACGACAGAGACATCAGCTTAGGTCGGATGTGAGCCGGACTGCTGTGTCGGAGATGGGGAAGCTTTTGACGAGGTTCGGAGAAGCTCATGGTGGTGGAAGGGTTTGGCTGATAGGAAATGCTACATGTGAGACGTATTTGAGGTGCCAAGTTTACCATCCTTCTATGGAAAAGGATTGGGATTTGCAGGTTGTGCCCATTGCTGCTAGAGCACCTCTCCCAGGCATTTTTCCAAGGTGTGTTATTCTTTTTTAATTATTGGTTTATGCATTTTGTTCTGAACTATTAAACTAAACTTTGTCTTTTAGATGTGAAGATGTTATTTGGAAAAGTTAAACATATTCCCAATCTATCTTCCAGAGCTCTGGAACTTGAAAATTTTGATGCTTTAGGACAATTCTGATGTCTTAAATGCACAGCTACCTAGGAATCAAAAGCTCTCGGTCTCACTTGATTTTTAACCGAGTGTATGATAGATATTGCAGTTCTGTTGGCGGTCTGCTTTGTGTCTGTAGTTTTGGAATTTCGCATGATTCCTTTGCTTTGCATTTGCTGGTACCCAGGCTCGGCACAAACGGGATTCTTAGCAGTTCTGTTGAGTCTTTGTCGCCGGTGGTTACCACTGTAGCAAGGCGTCATTCCGAGAACTTGGATCCTGCTTTAAGACTTAGTTCTTGCCCTCACTGCATGCAGAATTATGAGCAAGAGCTAGCAAAAATGGTACCTAAGGACTTAGAGAAAACTTCTGAATCAAAAACAGTAACAGCTCTGCCACGCTGGTTGAAAAATGCAAAGTTTCAAGAGGGTGATGTTAAGACCCAAGATCAGACTCTGGTAAGCAAAAATACAACTTTATATTTCCATGGTAAACTTTCAACTTCTCATTCTCTGAAATAAGTGTTGTATGTTTCATTCAGGAGCTGATTCGTGATTTGAATTTGTGGCAGAATAAGAATCAAGACATGATTTTGAAGCACAAGAGCTTAGAATTACAAAAAAAATGGCAAGAAACATGCTTGCGCATTCATCCTGGTCATCATCAGCCTACTGTTGGCCCGGAGAGAACTGTTCAACCAGTTCTTGCAATGACAAGCATGTGCAATCTAACCTGTGTCCCCCAACAAAATTTCCAGGCCAATTTAAGTTTAAATAGAAACCTTGTTGGGTCTTTGCAATTAAACCCGAATCTGCCGTCCAGCCAACCATCTGGACGGGCATCTACTCCACCTGGAAGCCCTGTCAGGACAGATCTTGTTCTTGGGCGGCCTAAGGTGACTGGTACCACTCCAGAGAAAATCCATGGGGAGCGCACTAAAGACTTTTTGGGTTGCGTTAACTCCGAACCACAAAATAATTTGAAAGAATTACAGAGTGACAAACTAGTAAGCTCAGTAAATGTTGACTCGTACAAGAAGCTACTGAAAGGTCTTATGGATAAGGTATGGTGGCAGGGAGAAGCAGCATCTGCGTTGGCTGCCACTGTGACACAATGCAAATTGGGAAATGGAAAACGGCGGGGTGCTGGATCAAGGGGTGACATTTGGCTACTGTTCACAGGTCCAGACAGGTTTGGCAAGAAGAAGATGGCATCGACTCTTTCAGAACTAGTATGTGGTGCCAATCCAATAGTGATTTCTCTTGGATCAAGGCGGGAGGATGGAGAATCTGATGTAAACTTTCGTGGTAAAACAGTACTGGATCGCATAGCAGAGACTGTTAGGAGGAATCCTTTCTCGGTGATCATGGTAGAGGACATTAATGAAGTGGATGTACTTCTTCGAGGAAATATAAAGCGGGCAATGGAAAGAGGTCGACTTGCAGATTCCCATGGCCGTGAAATCAGTCTTGGGAATGTTGTTTTTATTCTAACTGCAAATTGGTTGCCAGATAATCTCAAATTCTTATCAAATGGTGCATCACTCGATGAAAAGAAGCTTGCTAGTTTGGTAAGTGGCGGTTGGCAACTAAGTCTTTCCGTTTCTGAGAAAACAGGAAAACGCCGAGCCAATTGGTTGCATGAAGAGAAGTCTGCAAAGCCAAGGAAGGAAGCAGGGTCAGGGCTGTCATTTGATCTAAACGAAGCTGTTGATGTTGAAGAAGATAAAGCGGACGGTTCTCGGAATTCAAGTGATCTTACATTTGATCACGAAGATGAGCATGTTCTTAGTAACAGCCTCCTCACTCCAGCAATTTCAACAGCGTCTCGTGAGCTGCTCAATTTTGTAGATGACGAAATTATCTTCAAACCATTGGATTTTGGGCTTTTTAAAAGTGATATCACGAAATGGATCACCAAAAGGTTCTCCACCATCATCAGTGAAGGGATTCCAATCGAAATACAAGAAGAGGCGATGCAGAATATTATAGGTGGCTTATGGTCAGGCCCAACAGGTTTAGAAGAATGGACAGAGAAGGAACTGTTACCAAGCCTTCAGCAGCTCAAATTACGGTTACCCATATCCCACCGGGAGTCCGTGGTTGTTCGACTTGGACTAGACAGTAATTCGAATAGCCGAAGCGATGGAGATTCACTTTCAAGTAGTATCAAAGTAGTGGTTAATGGGTTGTAAGTATTTCTAATGGAAAATTCTGCAGGAAATGATCTTTGGAGGTGATTTGGATGGAGATGTAAATGATACCATATCACCTCATCCTATCTTAGTAGAAAATAGTATATGAATTTTTGAGAAAATACTCATTATTCAATATAATGTGAAATT
>JANSVA010000217.1:19384089-19398610 GCA_025504915.1 Erythroxylum reticulatum
TGAATGTTATGCATGAACTGATGCTAGATTACATGACACAATAGTAAAAGATTGGGGGATTTGTTTACTTCCATTAAAAGTAAACAAGAAAAGAAAGAAGAAGACATGATTTAAGTTCAGAAAATTAAAATAAAGCCGAAAGTTTTCAAGAGAGAAATTGCTAGGAAAATTTCAGTAAAAAGTTCAGATTAATCGAAGACTAATTGCAAAAGTTTTCACTAAATCCTTAGGTTGTTTTTAATCATTGAAAACAAATTAGATTGGAAAATTAGGGTTCATCAAACAAAGATAGATGCATTCAAAACAAGCATGACATGCAGCAACTTCTTGTTAATGCATTAATCCAAAACTAGCATGAACAACACAATAATAAGAGCATTAAGATCAAAATCAATTATGTCAAGCCTAAGTTAATTTTCAAGAAAGATACCATGCATAAAATTAACCTGTCTTGATCCAACTAATTAAAACTTATATACATGCTTCAATTTTAATTAGTTGTTGCTATAAATTAATCAGATAGCATACAAATTATTCATGTAAAATTCAAATTCATTACTTCAAATTCATATGCATAATTCAAAAATCATGTCTAGATCAAAAACACAAATTTCCAATTATAGATTCGTCAATTGTATACGCGTGCTTGTCATAAAAACAACCATGAATTTAGCTAGTAGCCTAAAAAATTGGAAAAGAGAATTTAGTTCATAATTCTAAGTAAAACCAAGTTAAAATCATCATTGAAAACATAGTGCAGAATTCGGGTATAAGAAGAAGAAATAGAGAGAAGAAAAAACTAAGGTTTTACCTAGAGAGAAAGAGAAAACGTAGGAAAAAGAAAGACCAGAAGAGAGATTCACGTCCAAAGAAGAGAGAAAATGGGAATACCACCTAAAAATAATGCTAAAGGACCCTATTTATATTGGAGGAGGCCTTGTAGGAGAGGATTTCTTTTCCAAGTAGAAGTAGGTCTTTCTTTCCTTGTAGAATTAGGATCTTTACAAGGAAATGATTTTTTTTCCAAGTAGAAGTAGATTTTTTTTCTTTCCTTGTCAAATTAGGATCTTTACAAGGGTAGGGCTTTTTTTTCCTAAAAATTAGGAATCTTCATTTCTCCCAATCGACATGTCCCTTGACTATCTGGATTGTTCTTGGATCCATTTCTTGCAGTGGCGAACAAGAATATTCTGAAATGTAGAAATCCTAGTTAAAATAGGATTCCTTATAGGATTAGGATTTCTGTAACTTTGGTCACCCTAAGGTATTTCGACCTCCTCACTTTGAAAATGACATCCAAAAGTCCTAAATCTCCCTCCTTAGCATGATTTTCTTCACTTGACACCTAAAACACTTGAAATGATAAAATCAATGTAAGTCACATGATTTAGACATCAAATGAGAATAAAAACTAAGTGTAAAAGTAGAAAAAGATAAGAAAATATGAGTGCATCACTTATAGTAAGGACCTTAAGTATCATGGAAAGACTAAGCACATTAGCAAGAAGTATCATTTTGTTAGAGATGCAATAGAAGAGGGAGAAATTAAGTTAGAGTACATATCTATGAACCTAATGGTGGCTGACCCTATGACTAAGCTATTGCCACCTTTTCATTTTGCTAAACATGCAAAGGCAATGGGTCTTCGTAGATTATGAAATGTTGGTGTAATTTTCTCCTTCTTGTGTCACACATGTAAGGCGTTTGATAAATGAAAAAGTTGTTTATCAATTATTGGTGCATTTCACTTTGAAACCACAATGAAAAAAATGCACGTGTAAATCATAGGCTGAGGTTGGTTTTCTCACACGAGCCATCTGCCCTCGCGTCTTTGTGTAAGATCAAGGCTGATACCGCTAAAGTCTTAAATGTATGTTATCTCTTAAAGGGGATATGTGACTTGTTTGTGTCATACATTTAAGTGGGAGTCATGAACTAACACATGAAAACTTTAGTCTTATGGTCATCTTGATTATGAATGCATCAAGACAAGGTAATCAAGGTCATTGAGTTTGTATATCCACTCATACATACTATCCTATGATTTCATTCTCAAGAGTGAGAATAAGGAGTATTTCATGGTTGTTTTACATGTCTTCCTATTATTGAGAATAATAGGAGTTACATATCTAAATGTTTTAAAAGGGAGAATTGACACACCCCTCCAAGTGGGAGTGGAGTAGTAAAACATTTAAGGATGTGTTTAGGGAACATCAAAGGGATGTGTTCCAAATGTTCCATAGTTAACCATGAATTGACCAACTGAAGAAAATAAGCAAGTTCTCTTGTCTTGCTTATGTGTGAGATTCTTCATGCAAACCCCTTAGTGACTATAACTTGCTATTAGGAAATTGAGGATTATTATGGTCTTCTTAATTGGTTGTCGAAGGTCTCGGAAGAAATGGGACTAAAGTATCCTCCTTTTAGATGATCATGTTTTCTTAAATTTTCTACTAGTTCTAAGCTAAGGGAAAGACATGAATGCATAAGTTGCCTGCATAAGTATAATTGCATGAGTTGCATAACTATGATAGCATATGTTGCACACTATAAATGATACCTAATCACATTATTCAATCTTGACACCACATATTGTTTTGTACAATATGAAAGACTGAATGTGATGTGAAAGAGAAACTAAGTGCACTTGAGGTTTAATACATTCATAAGTTTTATGAGTTAAAACTCACAAAGGAGACTAAATGTGATTAAACATGTGTATCAAAATGTCTTGGGGTTTGAGAGGCATAGCTTGATTTGTTCAAGTACGTTTGATTTGTTCAAACGCGAGGAGAGTGACAATCTTTCATTGTAGGTATAACAACCACAATGTAAACAGATTTTGTTTACATGCTTAAGGTCGCACCCATAAATCAAAATTATATGCTTCAACTATTATTTGTTTTCGGCTTTGTATGTTCACTTGTTTAGTATGTTCTGTTTGAGTGGGAGCATATTTTTTGAAATATATCTTTCTACGACTAGGACTATGTTGGAATTTTATAGCATAAGTGCTATAAAATTTCATTTGACACACAGAGATATATTTGAAAGTGCTTGGGTTTCATATAAGGAGCTAACTCTCAGATCAAGAGAGCTCAATAAAGCTCATGTAAGCTATAAATGGTTTGACATAACTTTCGCCTAGCTTAAGTGTCTAAAGCTAGCTTAAGGTGAGCTCGTGGGAGCTTATTAAAAATAGTTAATAGCTAGAAAGCTAGGGATAAGCTCAATTGAACTCAATTGAGATTATCTTAGCTCATCCTTGATTCCTGGGAATTGAAGCTAGCTATAAATGTATTTTCACTAGTTAAGTTATAAGAGCTAATTAAAAAGCATGAGTTTGAGTTGAAACCCAAAGCTTAATGGGCAAAATTAGTGGTACTAGATGAAGGAATTTGGCGTGCTTGAGTGCATAATGGACACTAGAGTGTACCGTAAGCTGTAGCACGTCATAATGCATCTTCCCATGCATACATTTAGAGTGCAAGTTCATTGTCTCCACAAGGGTACATAAATTCAGCCAAGAAAGGATGAATTTGGCCAAGAGGTTGAAATTGGCCAATAGGGAAGATTCATTATGTACCTTGCCTTATAATGAACATACATGAAACCCTTTCACCAAGGTATGTATACTTTGGATGAAAGAATGTATTGTTTCGGTCAATGATTGTGACCATTCGACCAAAAAGGGGTTCATGTACAAGAATAAATAGTCATGAGTGTACCACCATGACTTTAATTGAAGATACATGACTCTACCAAGAGTCATAATGTTTCACCAAGAGTTATGTCTCATGGCCAAAGGATATGTACCTTGGCAAAAAGTTATGATGATTCACCAAAAGACATAACTCTTGGAAGAGTCATGACTCTTTGCCAAAGGATGTGTCCCTTGGCTAAGAGTCATGATGTTTTGCCAAGAGACATAACTCTTGGAAGAGTCATAACTCTTCAAAGGCACCTTTTGGTGGCCTATAAAAGGGAATTTTGTAGTTCCTTTGATAGAGTTTTTTTTGGCCGCATACTACACTCTTCTCCCTATCTTTGAGCCGAAAACACTCTTTTCTTTCAAGTCGTCATGTGTTGAAGCACTCTCCCATAAAATAGTTGGTAAGCTTATTAAGAGCATTGTGGGTGAACCATAAGGATTGTTATTTTCACAAGTTAGCAACTCTTCTGACCTTAGTGCGTTGTGAAGAGATGGGTTTACTCCATCCATTCCAACCACGACGAGTTGGAGAAGAAGGAGAAGTCATAGTGGATCTCCACAAGGGAGGCAAAACATCAAGCATACAAGGAGTTATACCGCTGCGTTTCAAGTTAGTATATCATCCTACCCTTCTTAATGGCATGAGTAGGATCTTGTATGCTTATAAAGTCATGAGATTTCTTGTTTGAATTATGATCTAAAATCAACAATATTTATGCATTATTTTTAATCTCATTATACTTGAGATTAGTAAGGTAATTTGTATGAAAATTATTATTATATAAAAATAATCGATTAAATCAATAAAAAATTTATCACTCTAAAATAAAAAGAGAAATTGGCAGTAATTCAAAGAATTCCAATTGAAATTAAAAAAGGTATTTTAAATATTAAAAAGTATTTGAATTCCATTTAACTGCTTTATGAATGTAACAAAAAACTCATGCTTCACAGTTTTTGAAAATAAAAATTTTGTAATATTTTAAATTATGTTTCAATTATTTTATAAAATTTTATAAGATTTCTAATTAATATGCTTCAAATATTTTATTTTATTTATATTTTAAATAATTAAAAATTACAAATAATTTTTTTAATCGTAGATGTGATTGAATTATAGTTGATTTCCCAAAATAATATTATAGCAATCAAATAATGAAAATTTCAACATGGTAATGTTAAGCCAGTAGCCGACAATTTTCACAAACTTCGAAAATACCAATTCACAGTTTTGCGACGATGTCAAAATGTCTGAGCAAAAGCATGCTCCTCTTACAATCAAGATCTGTGCAAATTCCAATCCCTTGACTAACATCGCAAAGTCATACTATTCTAATGCCATGGTTATTGTGAATGTGATGGAATCAGGTTTCAGGAAGCATAGTTAGTTACGGGTTTAAAGGTATATGATAGGTGACTCGATTTTGGTTGACCTCAATTAGTGGGTTATTGACGGGTTATTTGGCCATAGCCAAGGCAATTATGACAAATGATGGGTGACATATTTAATAGATTTAAAGGAAAACTGGATTGTAACCATTAAAATTGGAATGATAGCTTTGATATCCTCCATGTCCTATACTATGTCCATGTCCTTCTCAACCTTTTGAAAATTTGTTCCATCTTTGTTGACCATTAAAGAGAGTTTGATGGACATCATAATTTACAATAAGGGGAATGGACTCCTTTGTTTTATTTCCTCCAGAAATATTTCCTTCTTCATCATGTAGGTCTTTTGGTTTATGCCTTATAGTCAATCACTTTAGTTGTCGTTTAGTGACAATTATTTAAAGACAATCTTTATCGTGTATATGTCTAGATGTATAAGAGAAAGTCCATGGGATAATTATACATTGCAGATGAAATTATAATAAGATTATAATAATGAGATTCATATTGCATTTATATATTAGCTCTAAATTATTCCTAGCTATTGTTCTATTAAGACTGGACATTAATAGAATACAAAAAGATAGTACATGTTTTGTTTTTTCCTTATGAAGGAAGTAGTCGATCTCATTGGCTAATATATGGAGATACTTAAACAAATGTATGAGTGCTTGTTAAAGAACAAATTCACTGAAAAGACTCGACATGAGAAATTCATTTGGAACATCACTTGTATGTTTATGGAATTCTCATTATGATGATTGTATAAGTAATCCTTTGACTTAGGTCACCAAAGTTATTATGTTTAATATTACTTATGACCTATTTAATCATGGGCTGTTCAATTGGTAGTCATTGAATGTAACATGAACTATATGGAGATAGTAGTGTGATCAAGATAGGATTCATCACCTTAAAGTAATTGGGGAGAATGTTCTATTTTTCTTAATTAGTATTGATTCGGGAAATCCTTAGCCAAGGTGAGATGACATTTTATAAATAGCTTACAAATGTCATTAATTAAATTAATAGCTAATGACAAAGAACTAATATGATTGGACTAAAAAAGAGTAGACATAGAAATAATATGATTGGACTAAAAGAGAGTAGACATTAATTCCATACTCTATGTCTAATCAGAACATTGTATGATGAAATGATTGAATTATATGAAAAATGATACACGAAAAGGTTAGTCAAAACTACTTTGAATTTACTTTATGATTAAATATGAGATATTTAATAAAAAGAATCAATATGAGATATTGGATCTTATTTGGACATAATTGATATTTAATTATAATTATTTATAATTCTAATTAAAGTTTAATTGAAATTAGAATTTAATTTTAATTAAATTACTAAAATGTCCAAAACCTATTATAAATAAGCTTTAGCTCTAATGAAGCTAACACTTTTTGCCTAACCCTCTCTTTAAGAGTTATAGAGTTCTCTCATCCCATTCTGTACATTTACGGTGGTTATGATGGATCGATTTCAAAATGATTTGATGAATATGACAAGATAAGGATCAGTGATTGAGACGGATCGATTTCTAAATTGGTTCAAGGGATATGACAAGATAATGATTAAGTTTCATAATAAGGTACGAATTTTGATTAATGTTTTATTATAATTATGTGTTAATCATTTATAGAATTAAAGAGATCTTGGTTTTTAGGAAATAAAAAATTATGAAAATGTTTCATATTTATTCCTTTGTGGTCAGGATTAGATCCCGACTCGTTTTCCCTACAAGTTCATCATATGAAACATAATCCAACCTTTATTTTAGACCTCTAACAAAAGGTCTATAAAGTTTTTCTAAGCCATTAACAATAACTTGAATTGTGTTTTCTCTTTTATAAGGCTTTTTAAGGAAATTAACTAATCATACATTCCTTTTGTTCTTTACATGTACTGTGTAATGGATTCATTGTAAAATTTTGACTTTATTGTTCTTACTTGATCCTATGAGCCTGAGGCACAATTAGTAGAAAGTTTTTACTAAGCTTGTTGACTAGTACTTGTATCAATGATATGAACAAATTCAGAATTTGGTTAATCATTGATTTGTTTAGGTAGTAGTGTTGATGATGAATGAATATAGTGGGCAAGTTTATAGCTATGAAGCAAAGGTAACATTTGGGCTTGCCAAATCAAAAAATTAAGGAATTTTAATTTAATTAATAATTGATGTACTGCTTTTGATAACGTGGTTGTTGTTGAAAATTATGAACTAGAGTTTGAAATAGTAATTATGAAGGTGGATTCAATTGCATGATTAAGTAGAGTTTTTGGGTTATAGCGTTGAATTATCAACAATTGTGGCTCATCCCATAATTGCAAATCCCACATCGAAAACATATGGATTTGTGGAGGTTAGTTCCCTTATAAAATAAACCCTCCTCTTTTAGTTTTAATTATCTCAAAATTGCCTATCTTCTTTTAAGGTAAATCTCTCTCTCTCTCTCTGTGTGTGTGTGTGTGTGTGTGTGTGTGTAATATTTCATTTGTATTATTTCTTTGAAATAATGAAATATTAATTTAGTAGTGTTTGAGGACGTAGGCATAATTGACCTAACCTCATTAAATTATGGTGTTCTTTATTTGTCTATTTAATAGTTATTGTCGGGTATAGTCATAATGAATTATTGTGCTATTAAATTACATTTCTAGGAAAATTCTGTCTAAGGAGATTGGGTTTTAAGTGGTATCATTTATGACCCCCCAATCTTTTCTAGGAATTTACTTGATGTGATTTTTCAGTATAATTGTTCACACTCTATTCACCTACATAATAGTACGCAAGATGAATTTATTATTGGTGGAATTAACTTTCAAAACAATTGGTATCACAGCCAATGTTTCTTTTTAGTATGCTCTGTGGTTTCTTCTTAGTATGCTCTGTGATTGCAGCGTAGTTTGATCTTCGATATCAGAAAAGATTTCCTTAGGCATTTAGCATCGACAACTATTGAATAGAAATTATAGTAGAAATGATAAAAGACAAAAAAAATTCCACGCCATCCATGTCTACAACTTCTTCCTCGTCCATTCAGGCAAGAACAATAGTGACAAATGCAAGATTTGTGGTGGAGATTTTTTAATGTATGAGTCATTTCAACATGTGGCAAAGTAAGGTTCAAGAGGCTCTTTTTCAGTAAGGTGTTGACATTGCCATTAAAGAAAAGAAACTAGATGATGTTGAGGAGAAAGATTGGAAGACTATAAATCGTTTGGCTTGTGGTACAATTTGATCATGTCTTTCCTGAGATCAAAATTAGACTTTCTAGAAAAAAATTTCTGCATATAAATTTTGTGACATGTTAGAGGAAAAATTCTTGAAGAAAAGCAGTCAAAATAAGCTCCATATAAAGAAAAGACTATTTTGTTTCTTTTATGTTTTAGGAACCACTATAAATGATCACATCTCCAGTTTTAATCAGTTGGTTACTGATTTAATAAATTTAGATGTGACATTTGAGGATGAAGATCTAACTTTGATGTTGTTGGGATCCCTTTTAAAACTACTCTACTTCAGGGAAGGCTGATGTGTCTCTGAGTGAAGATACAACTACTTTGTACAGTTGTGAATTGAAAAGGAAGACAAAGGAAGAACGTACAAGTGGAGCAGCAAAAGCTTTAGTGGTTAGAGGTCATTCAGAGCTAGACTAAAGGACAGAAAGAGAAATCAAAGTCGAGGCCCAAATTGAGCAAAGATGAGTGTGCCTTCCATTGGGACAAAGGTCACTAAAAGAAGGATTGTCCTAAGCTCAAAAATAAAGACAAAACTAATATAGGAAAAACTGTTGCAGATTCAAATATAAATAAGTGTAATGATGAAGACTCAAAATTTTCACTTGTTGTTATATCATCAACTAGTTCTTCTAGTGCATAGCTGCTTGGTTCAGGATGCAATCATTATATATGTCCCAATCGGGGTTGGATCTATGATTTTAGAGAACTAGAAGGTGAAATTGCTTACACAACAAATGACTTACCTCTTACCATATATGGGATAAGTTCCATTAGTTTGAGGAATCAAGATGGATCAATCAAAATCTTGACAAATGTTCGTTATATGTCGAGTCTGTTGAAGAATCTCATTTCTATTAGAAAACGTCTTGAGGTGGTAGCAATATATAGATTGATGAAGATCATCTCTGGTGCACTTGTGATATTAGAGGGAGTACGAAAGAATAATATATTGTACCATTATCTAGGTACTACTGTTATTGGAACAGTAGTAGTAATAGCATCTGGTGATGAGAAGGAGTTAGAAGCAACCAGGTTATGGCATATGCACTTGGGGCACACAAGTGAAAAATCCTTGAATCTTTTAGTGAATCAAGGATTGATGAAAGAGGTGAAGACTTGCAAATTGGACTTTTGTGAGCATTATGTTAAAGGGAAGAAGACAAGGGTAAATTTTGGAACAATAATCTATGATACCAAGGGTATTTTGGAGTATGTTCACTCTGATGTGTGAGGACCTTTCAAGACAGCTTCTTTGGGAGGAAAGCACTATTATGTGACCTTTTTTGATAATTTTTCCTGGAGAGTATAGGTATATACTATAAAGACTAAGGATGAAGTGTTGGGAGCTTTTCTCAAATAGAAGAAGATGGCAGAAACTCAAACAAGCAAAAGGATCAAATGTCTCCATACATATAATGGTTAGGAGTACAGGAGTGATCCATTTTTAAAAGTCTGCGAAGATGAAGGCATTGTTAGACACTTCATAGTCAAGGGTACACTATAACAAAATAGGGTGGTAGAACGTATGAACCGAACATTGCTGGAGAAAGTTCGGTGTATATTATCCAATGCTGGCTTAGGCAGAGAATTTTGGGCTGAAGCTGTTACATATGCTTGTCATCTCTTCAACCCCCTACCATGGTAAAACGCAATGTGTTTGGTTCCATTACATACTATTATGTTAAGCAGTCAAAGTTAGGTCCACGTGCAAAGAAAGCAATTTTCATAGGGATCACCTTTGGTGTGAAGGGATATTATCTTTGGTTCCCAAATTCAAAAAAATAATTTTTAGCAAGGATGTTAGCTTTGATGAATCTACTATGTTAAGAAAGGTGATAACTAAAAATTTTAAGTAGACAGATTGTACTAAAAAATAGGTGGAGTTTGAAAGAAAAATTATTACCCTAGCAAATGATGAAGCAGATATAGAAACTCCTATAGTAGAAGAGGAGTCGGATGAAGAAGAGGTCCAACCCAAGAACCTCCACAACAACAATTACCAATTGCATTGAGAAAGTCAAAGAGAAACACTTAAGTACCTGCTCGTTCTGTTAATATGATGGCTTATGCATCTACAATTAAAATTGATAACATTAACATAAGGAATTAGTACGAAGTTTAGAAGACGATAAGTAAAGGATGGACATGAATGAAGAAATACAATCCTTTTGTAAGAATCAGACGTGGAAGCTAGCTAATCTCCTGAAGGGAAAAAAAGGTAATTAGATGCAAATGGGTATATACAAAGAAAGATTGATTTCCTAAAAAGAATGATGTTCTCTATAAAGCAAGACTGATGGTCAAAGGCTACACTCAGATGGAGGGAATTGATTATAATTAAGTTTTTTCTCCAATTGTAAAATAATCCTCCATTCAAATTTTGTTAGCTTTGCAGTTTGATATGGAACTAGCTCAATTAGATGTAAAAACTGCATTTTTACATGGAGACTTGGAGGAGGAAATCTATATGACTCAACTTGAAGGTTTTAAAGTTTTTAGAAAAGAGAATATAATGTACAACCTTTAAAAATCATGTACGAATTGAAGCAATCTCTGAGGTAGTGCTACAAGCAATTTGATAAGTTTATGATAAAGCAGAAGTACACAAGAAGAAAATACGATCACTATGTGTATTTTCACAAGCTATAAGATGGATACTACATCTATCTTCTCCTGTATGTTGATGATATGCTGATAACTTCAATGAATCTAAAAGAAATTGAGAGATTGAAGATTCAATTGAATCAGGAGTTTAAAATGAAGGATCTAGGTGAAGCTAAGAAGATTCTCAGCATGGAGATAAGCAGAGATAGGGAATCGGGGATACTTTGTTTGACTCAGAAACATTACCTAAGAAAGGTAATAAAATGTTTTGGCTTGAATGAAAAGTCAATGCTTGTTAGTACTCTACTCGCTCCTCATTTCAAGCTCAGTGCAACTTTGTCTCCCTGGAATACATATCAAAGGTATCACATGCAAATGTTGTTGGTAGCTTGATGTATACTATGGTGTGTAGAAGGCTTGACATGTCACAGGCAGTTAGGGTTGTGAGCAGGTATATGCATGATCTTGGAAAGAAACATTAGCAAGCTGTGAAATGGATTCTACAGTACATTTTTAATACCATATACGTTGGTTTGGTATTTTAGAAGGATAAGCAAGACGGTCAATATATAGTTAAATATTGTGATTTTAACTATACTGGTGATTTGGATAGGCGTTGATCAACTGTTGGCTATGTGTTTACTCCCTCGAAGGAACTAGTTAGTTGGAAGTCTACCTTATAGTTAACAGTCGCTTTATTGAATATGGAGGCAGAGTATATGACAGCTATAGAGGCTGTGAAAGAGGTAATTTGGCTTCAAGGATTGCTTGGTGAATTAGGGGTTCGATAAAAGTACATCAAAGTGCATTCTGACAGTCAAACTGCTATCCTTTTAACAAAGAACCAAGTTTACCATGCAAGGATGAAGCACATTGATGTTCATTATCACTTTGTACAAGAGGTTCTTGAAGAAGGTATAGTAGCAATTTAGAAGATTAAGACCATTGAAAATTCTACTGATATCTTGACAAAGGTGGTGACTGCAGTCAAGTTCCAACATTGTTTGGACTTGATCAATATTGCTAAAAATTAAAGATGGGTGCTTTGAAGTGCATTTGAAGACACTACTAAAGATGAATTTTGTGAGAGATTTGAAGATGTGAAATTTGCCAAAGTGGAGATTTAAGCCACAATTGTGGCTCATCCCACAATTGTAAATCCCACATTGAGAAAATGTGGATTTGTGGGAGGTTGATTCCCTTATAAAATAAACCCTCCTCTTTTAGCTTTAATTATCTCAAAATTGCCTATCTTTTCTTAAGGGAATTTCTCTGTCTCTCTCTTTGTAATATTTCATTTGTATTATTTCCTTGAAATAGTGAAATATTAGTGTGCAAGCACGTAGGCATAAATCCACGAACTTTGTTAAATTATGATATTCTTTATTTGTTTATTTAATAGCTATTATTGAGTATAATTATAATGAATTATTACCCTATTAATTACATGTCTAGGAAAATTCTGTCTAAGGAGATTGAGATAAAAAGAGACTGTTAAACTGTCATATAAATATAATATTAAGAATAATACAAAGTAAAAAATTGCATTTATGATAAGTAAAGTTAATTTTAAATGTTATCTTTAAATATTTCAAAAGTTATTCAATTAATTTTCACATGTATGCACTAAAAATTATATATATTATTAATATGAAATATTTATTAAAATATTTTAATTATGTTAAACTAATATATTTAGTTATATCATCTATAATCATTTTATATAAGTCTAATTACATAAAAATTTATTTAATGCATTCTTATTTATATCTTTACTATTTATTAAATAAATTGTAGACAATTTTATCATTTTTCTTTTTATGTATAAAGAATTATTTATTTTATATAAGAGAAAATTAAAAAATTTAATTTAGTCTAAGACCAATTTTTTAAATTACAAATTGATCAGTATTTGACATGTATTTGATCGATATATTGGTTACTCGCCCATATTACTTGATGCCAAGCAAAAGAGTTAGTACCAAAGTCTGATATGAAACTTTCTTATTTTGAGCTAATTTTTTGCCAATATGGCCAATACTAGCCAAGTATCCAAACTACTAAATTGAATTCATTATTTTGTTTTTAATCAGTAAATTATTTATTTATAACACATACAATTATAAAATATTATATACACTAAATGAATTACTTAATAGACATTGTTGAACAAGTTTTAATATATTAAAAACATTCAATATAATGCAAGTGCAAAGATCATGGGTGTAATATGTGAGGTGTTGATCCCTCGAAGAGTTGTCGAACTAATCTAATTCTAAGTTATCTAAGGCCTAAATAATTATTAAAATGAAAATAGAAACAACACAGACAAGTAAACATGTGAAGATGATTGATTGGAATTAAAATATAAAATTAACACATAAAGATTCAAATTGAACACCACCAAATTAACAATGGAAATCACACAAGGAAGATTAGTCGATTATAAGAAGGAGGATTTATTCTATCATCAAATGCTAACAAGATTACTTTTGAGTTAATATGGTATCGGTCTTAGACTTTTGAATGTTAGATTACTCTCTCTCGGGTTATAATCATTAAACCTTAAATAATAGCCCTAATTGAATTATAGAATTTCCAATCTCTCAATTAACAAAAAAATCATAAATCCAATCAGAGCTTAAGTCCTCTAATAGACTACCCAGTCCTCACACGAGATCTCTCTTCTTCTAAATTTTCAATTTGATTATTTACTTGATCTATTAGATTGTTTAACTCTCATTTCCTAATCTAATGATTTTGCTATCGATTCACTCTCTCGATTTGTTACCGAAACATGCAAATACAACAAATAATCATAACACCCAATGTATTAACATCAAAAGAAATCAAATTAACATTGATTCAAGAATAAATCCCTAAAGAAGTTTAGAATATCATCATCAAACCCAAAAGTTAGTCCAAAATTGTAATTTGTTAGTCAATCAAAATTGTAACTATCCTTAAGTGGCTTTTCATAAGAAATCATTATATTCACAAGATCAGTAGGATTTATTAAACTGTAACATCCTGTTTTACACTAAGGGTTAGAACCCTAGATTTCTGTAATTGAGAAATAAAAATGAGAGATTAGAAAATGCATTTCATACTCATGCATAATGTTAGCATACGCATACATGAAGTTGAATTTTGCACACATTACAATGATTTATTCATGCGCTCATTTGACATTTTTCCTGGTATAAATGATTGTTTTAAAGTGATTTTAATGTGAATTATGAATTATATGTCTTAAAAATTAAGTTGGTATATATAAGTAGTGATTTATAATTTTTGGTGAAATTTAAGAATTTACTGGAATTAACCCTACGTTTGGTTAGCGTCTTCGTGGGTGAGGACGGTGGACAGAGACACAAAAGTTCTGTCAATCGTGCTGTTTGCTTATTGTCCTCAGTCATTTTTGTTCCGTCCTCAGAGGACAAGGACAGAAATTTTTGTTCCTTTCGAAACTAAAGTACAAGAATTCTTGTCCTATGGACAAGAACTGAAAATGTCAAAAATAACCTTCTAAATTACATACAAAACCTAACACGT
>JANSVA010000217.1:19412474-19430556 GCA_025504915.1 Erythroxylum reticulatum
TATAAACAAAAAAACTAAATTAAATAATCTACAACTTTACAATATGAAAATGGAATATTTTGTAATTTAAAAAAAAATCAGGAACTATTTTATAAATTTAAAAAATTACCCGAAACGGTACCCGATATTAACCGGTACCGGTACAATACTATACTAAAACTCAATCTGTTACGATATTCATAATATTGGTTTCTATTGTAATTGAATAGAGGAAAGACATTATGATTTTTATTTTTGAAATTTCTATAGTTTAGTAACTAGAAAATCTACACAATTTCTTAGTATTTAATTTATGTGAATAAAATTGACTAATAATACATAATTATTATGATTCATAATTTGATAATTTTAAAATTTTATATTATGAAATAGATCAAACCATGAGATTGTTAAAAATTAATTAAAATTTCTTAATTAATAAAAATATATCTAGACCACATTGATTTTTTTAAGAAAACGATATAATTATATAAAGCCCTTATGTAATTTTTTATTTTATTTCTGTTAAACAAAAATGACTCTCTTCCGCTTTAAAAATATTTTATATGTGATAAAAGATTGCATAATACCGTCCCGTGACATTATAACAATTTACTTAAACACCCAAACCGCATAGCCTGTCTCTCACTCAACTCTTCGCTGTCCTAACTTCTCAAAAAAAAAAAAAAAAAAACTCTTCGCTGTCCTCCGATCCCAACCAAACCCGCCGTCAAAACAACCACCACAGTAGACGGAGCCGCTGGCCATCCACAACAAGAGAAAATTTCCTTCTTTTTGGATTCCATGGCAAGCAATCCGTCGCAGCTCCTTCCCTCAGGTTCTGTGTCTTAAAATTTAGTTTTTCTCATTTCCTTGAATCTGATTTTTTTCTCCAGAAAAGCTAATGTTGAAGAAAGCTTTAATCCTTTATGTATTTCTGGGTTGGTGCAGAGTTGATTGATAGGTGCATAGGATCGAAGATATGGGTCATAATGAAAGGAGACAAAGAACTCGTCGGTACGCTCAGGGGTTTTGATGTCTATGTCAACATGGTCCTTGAAGACGTCACTGAGTAGTATGACCTCTCTCTGCCTCTTCTCTTTTTTATGAAATTTAGTGTTACGGTTTAAGTCCAGCATAAATTTCTGGGATTATGTTTAGCTAGATTATGTGATTGGTGGTTTGGGTGTTTTTGTGGTCTGTTAGTGAAATGTGAGGAATATCAATCACTAGTTAATTGCAATGTGACACCATAATGCAAACACTGACCGATAATCATATTAAAATGAGGATAAGTGAGTGAACTAACGTGTTTCCATCCCCTCTTTTTGTTTTCAATTTCTGGGGTTGGGCCCAGGGCATGTGATAAAGGATTTGGAGTAGAATCAGGGTTTGGCCTCTGAGTTCTGCCCCTTGATAATCAATCTATTGACATATAATTAATCTGTTGACACTATAGTTTGGAGTAATTACTTTATCAATACTGATCTTACACCTCTTTTAGGACAATCGTGAATCTAACATTGGTATGTTTTCTGATGGAACGGGAATTTAAAATCTGGAAGTTTCACGCGTATTACAGGAATGTAGACAGCAGGTTTAAATAGTACATTGCTGTAAGGACAAGGTTTTGATTATTTCACAAGTGATGATGGTCTGTGTAGTAATGCTTGTTATTAGGCATTATCATCGAGAAATGTGCTGAAGTGTAATAATCCCCGAAATATTTTGTTATATAAACTTGTAATTAGAACTACCAAATGAGAATTATAACGGTAAATTTTGCTCGAGGACTCCTGGAGTAATTGATCAAATAATTGACATGCACTTGTTTGATGCTTCTTGCACATTATTTAACTTTCTTTACTGGAATCACAAGAATTATTTGTTTGCTTACTCATGAAATCCCTCCTTAATCTTTTTTTCATTCATGTTGCAGTGAGATTACAGCTGAAGGACGGCGCATAACCAAGCTTGATCAGATATTACTAAATGGAAACAACATTGCCATTGTAAGTATTAATTTCTTGTTGTGTCTACATCATTAAGCTTTAGAGTTCCCAAGATTAGTGGCCAGTGCAGATTGCTGTGAGCGTTATATATGCTGACCATATTTATTTTTTAAAAGATGAATGACAATAATATAGTGTCTTGTAATGTAGCTGGTTCCTGGTGGTTCTCCTGACCCAGAATGAAAGACTGGTCGATTTGGTGGTTATTGGAGCTTTGAAAGCAAATAGGTTTGCGTTTTTCTTTTTAAGGAATTCGGCCAACAAGAATGACCTGACTTTGACCACCTATGTGTCAATGCTTATCATCTAAATTATTTGGTTATGTCCAAAACTCGTAGATATCATTTGATTGTGATTCAAGATTTAGACTATGGTATTTACTACAAGTCATGCGAACTAGGGGGACTAAGTCATAATAGAAGCCTTGGAAAGTAATGAAGTCGTTATGCCTAAAAATACCATCTGCTAAACTTTTTTAAGATTGTCCAAGTCGAAATTGGTGATAAGACGAGATAGAAGAAAACTAAAACATGCCCATTATGTAGATGTAAGATCAAAGTTGCAGGCTTTAGCCGCATTTATGTCTAACAAAGTAGTGTCAACTTGAGATCGTCCTAGCCGGCAAAAACTTTAGGCCAATACTTCAATTGCTAGAAGTGACTTAATTTTTAGTGGTAAAGATACCAAATGAAGTTGTGAATTGAAAGGGTAATGAAAATCCACAATTTCTTGTTTTGTTGGAATTTTGTATTTGATAGGTTGTTTTTTTTTGTTACAACCAAGTGCTTGTTTGGATGGGCTTATATTTGTAGAGTTTTTGTCAATAGAACTTTTGTCAGTAGAGCTTTTCTAAGAAGAGCTTTTTTACGAAGTTTGTTGACTGTTTGGCGGTTATTTAAAAAAGAGCTTTTTTGAAATAGCTTCATATAATAGACTGTTTGACAACATAAAAATAAAAATCACTTTTAATTTTAGCTATATTTTATTTTGTAATAAAATTATTTAAAATATATTAAGCAATATACAAAGAACAAGATATTAATTATTATATAATTTTAAACTATATGAAGCATAAATGAAAATATAGCTAACTAAATTTTTTATATGGATTATAATATAAGTAAAACTAATATCAAAAATAAATATTAAAACATATAAAAAATCTAATAATATTATATAAATTTTAAAATAAGCGTGAAGATGTATTTGTGGGTATTGTGAAAATTATGTGTAAAAATATAAGGGTAAAGGGGACTAAAAAATAGGCTCATTAATTAATTTGAAAAATCTACTTGAAAAAGTACTTTTAAAAAAAGTTTCAAATTTGAACTTCTTAAAAAGTTATATTTTAGTTTTTAAAAGACATTATTATGAAAAAAAAGGCTTTTGAATTTTACAACCAAATACTTATTTATTTTAAAAATAACTTTTGCGATAAAAAAAATGCTTATTTATTCTTCAAAAGCTGAAATAAACAGGCACTAAGAGAAAATCAAAATTATCTCATAAAAGAAATACCATAGGCATTAACCCATATAATCAAGGAGAGGGTTTTAGGAATATTGTCCCAAATCTAAAAATTTGAAGAAATGCTATGACCTAATTTAGCTAGACAATTTGTTGCAAAATTACCTTCACGTAGCATATGCATAATAGAACAACTCTAATTCTTAGCAAGTAAAACTTGAATATCCACAACTAAAATAGATAGGGGATGTGAAGAGAGAGCACTATAAGTCACCATCCGTACCGTCTCCATGCTATTAGATTCTACCACGACCTGTCGAAAACCGTGATCTCACGCAAAAATTAAACCATCCTGAATGGATCATAACTTCCTCACCAAGATAGTTAAAATACCAATTCAAAACGAATACTCCCTAGCCAACGACTAAATAAATCATGCAACAACCTTCCACCACCAGTAAGCCCAAGATTAATAATACAACTATCATCACAATTCAACTTCATCCAACCAGTTGGCGACACAGTCTAACCAACTAAACTCCTCACACCTTGAAGCTTCAGTTTTGAAGCAGAAGTTAAGGACACATCCATTGTAACTTTAAAGACACAACCATTTAAATTTGCTAAGGAAATAAACTCTTTTTGAAAGACTCATAAGTTCCGAGCCTTCCATAACTACTAAATACTTGCCAAAAATCAATGTGCCCAGTCAAAAACCAAAAGGACCCACAACACAAGCTCGCATATTCAAAGCTAGCCAATCAACCAAATCTGCTGTAATAAAAAAATCATCAGGAACATTCCACTGCTGCAACCATGCAACCGCATAATTACAATCACGCAATAAATGCAAAGGAGACTCACTATCTAAAGAACATACTCCACACAAATTAGAAGTAGCCAAATTCTTTGAAAATTGCAAAGAATTTGTCGGAAGACATAAGTGCTCAAGTAATCACAAGAAAATTTTCAATTTCGGTGAACCAGCCACCTTTCACATCCAAGAAAAAATAAACGAAACAGAAACATTAGACATCTCTTCCGAAAGAAGTGCTTTGTAAGCTGCTCGAACTGAATATACATCATTAGAAGAAAAACTCCAAGACATAGTATTCTGCACTGAAGTAAATAAAGACAAAGGAATTGCTTGAATAACCTCCCTAAGATGATCCGGAATTGCAGAACATAAGCCCAGAAAGTCTCAAGAACTATCATTAATTATATGTGCTACCCGAAAATGTTCTTCCCCTATTGTCAAACCATTCATATGATCCACTAAAGGACCCTCCGAGCATCAATTATCAATCCAAAGACTAATTTGAGAATCATCCCCAACCCTCTGAACTAAAAGAGGAAACAACAAATCAAAACTTTTAACTACCCATTTTCATAAACTGGAATTCGAACACTAAGTAAAAAAAAAGAATAGACCCACCATTACAATATTTACGACGTAACACCTTTACTTATAAAGTAGAATCATTAAAAAATAACTTATATCCTAACTTACCCAACAAAGTAACATTCATCAATCTAGAACTTTTTAAAGCAAGACCACCATAACTGTTTCACCAAATAAGCCAATTCCAACCAACCAAATGCAGCTTACGCCTATCATGTGAGGAACCCTAATAAAAATCACGAGTCAAATGATCTAAATTACTACAAATAGAGGAAGGTAACTAAACCGTTTGTATCATGTAAATTGGTAGCGAAGAAATAAAAGACTTAATAAGCACTTGTTTCCCAGCGGGACTTAGAAAGTTAGAACACTAATTAGCCAGCCTAGTTTTCACTGAACTCACAATATGCTTGTAATGAGCTATTGATGTACGGCCATGCAATAACGGAACACCCAAATATCTACCCAAGTCAGAAGTAACTGCTACTCCTAGCAACTATTGTAATCGGGATTTCATAAGACGAGAAATAGAATTTAAAAAATAAATTCTTGGCTTAGAAAGATTAGCCCTCTGCCCACTCGACATATAGAACACATCCAATACCTCACGGACCACTTTAGCTTGCTTAGTTGAAGTCTTACCAAAAATCAGCAAATCATCAGTAAAAGGTAAATGAATAATATCTGGCCGACCCTTAGATGCCCTAACTGGCATCCATTTTTTACTTATCAGTGCTCTCTGAATAAGTATAGTCAAATCTTCCATACAAAGAACAAATAAATAAGTGGAGATTGGATCTCTCTGGCGAAGCCCTCGAGTTGCAGAGAATGATGCAGATGGGCTGTCGTTTTATAGAATAGCCAATGAAAACTGAAAAAGAGCACTTAAAATCATAATAACCCACTGAGAAGGCAAACCAAAAACCTGCAATACAAACTGCAGATAGTCTCAATTCACCCTATCATAGGCCTTTTCTAAATCAACTTTCAAAGCAAAATTTTCCACTTTACTTTTAGACCTCCGAAAAAAATGCAGCAGTTCCTGATTAATAATAATATTATCAACAGTGATACGACTAAGAATAAAACTACTCTGGGACGGGCTAATCAAACCATCAATAAAAGGTTTCAAACGATGCGACAAAACTTTCATTACTACTTTATACAACACATTACAAAGTGTAATAAGCCAAAACTGAGAAATCGATTCTGGAGCATGAACTTTAGGAATAAGCACAATAAAACCCTTAGCAACCTAAAACCCTTAGCAACCTGAGCATCCATCACACTAGAATTAAAAGTCTGTGACACAAACTGGAAAACCTCTTCACCAATCACATCCCAATACTTCTTAAAAAATATAAGTTGAAAACCACCCAGCCTAGGGGCCTTATAAGAACCTATACTTAAAATAGCCAACCAAACTTCCTCCTGAGTAATAGGTTTCAACATCTCTTCAACTGCTGTCTCGGATAATTGAGGGAAATTCAAACCCGCAAAACCTACAATATTAAAAAACCCATCATTCGAGAACAACTTCTCATAGAATCTCATTGCCATATCCTTCAGTAAAGCTAGATCCAGCACCTACTCCCCAGCATCACATGATAATACTTAGTATATCGATCACCATCCTTGATCTAGGCAGCACGAGACTTTTGAAACCAAATTATCTCTTCCTGTTTAAAACACAAATCATATTGGCATAACAAATCTTTTTTAAGCACCAAGAGAGAAGAATGATAATTTTGAATAGCCAACTGAACACCTTTTAGTCGCTTAAGTAAAACTCTTTTATTATGAAAAATACTATCGAAAATCTCCTTATTCCAACGTACAGCTTGTTCCTGAATCATCAAAAGAGCACCAGAAATAGAATCATGAGGCGCAAATCGTGTCGATGAAACAATTTGCTTAAAATCCTCTCGTAAAGTCCAAGTAGCCTCAAACCAGAACGACCTCTCCAAAGGAAAGGAAGAGAAATCTCTCAAAGACAATAACAAGGGAAAATGATCAGAAACAAGCCAAGATAAAGACATAATAGAAGCTTCAGGAAATCTCAGGCGCCAACTAGCATTACACAAAGCCCAATCTAAACGTTTTTGTATAACACCAATTCTAGCAATTGAGCATGTCCAAGTAAACTAACAACCCACATTACTCAAATCTATAAGGGGGTAATAGTTCCAATGCTGTAAAAACCTACTACATTTAGCTACAGATGGTAAATCACCCTTTTTTTTTTCTCATGGACATATGCAATTTCATTAAAATTACCAAATAACAACCAAGGCTTATCTATATAATTTGCAATATCATATATCTGAGACCAGAAAAAATCTCGCCTACTACGAATAGGACTAGCATATAACGCAGTAAGAAACTAACGACTACTACCCTAACATCAATTGAACAATGAATAAACTGAGTATCCATCCGTAGCAAACGTACATCACAAACATTCTTATTCCAAAATAACCAAACACCACCAGCAAAACCAACAGAATGAGAAAGGAAGAAGTCAGAAAAACCTACCTTCTTTACCATCCTAGTCGCTCTTTTATCTGAAATTCAAGGCTCCACAATAATCAAAATGTCCGGAAAATGAAGATGACATAATTCTTTTACATTGGTCAGAAAACCCCTTTTCGCAGCTCCACCACAATTCCACTAAATTATGTTTAAATCCATTAAAAAAAGATTAAAAGAAGGAGCCAGAAGCTTACAACTTTCTAGGTGAGCTTCAACTTAGACAGCGACCACCACAATCTCCATTATTATCTGAAATATCATTATCAGTCTCTGACAAAACCATATCATTCACCGCATAAGCAAATTTGTTAGCCAAAGCTTCTGAAATTACCAGTGGTTTCTCACACACAAAGACATCACCAGCAATTAGGTTGAGAGGTTTCGGTTCATTTGAAATAAAATTTTCCACCACTCCACCACTAATATTATCAATCACTAGCAACACAAGCACCTCTGCTAACGAAATGCTAGGAACTTAAGATTCTACGACCAAAATCTGGTCTGATGCATCAGACACCTTACCCTCTACATTCGAACCAGAATTTTGTTCAACTCCCAAAGCTTCCTTTCTCCTATTTACAACCTTTGGATCCTTAGAAACAGGCCTACTTATAATAGGCCCAGTCCAAAATTGACCCTTCTCGCTACCAGACCTCCCAACCCCCTTAACTAACACAGACTTCTTGCCTTTATCTCTTGAACCCACAGGCCCTCTAACATTAGAAATCCTCTTACCAAGCCTAAATGAGCCCTTATCCACTTTGACAACTACGCTATCCTCCACCTGTATAGATTCAAACCAATTTCTACTGATAGTGTTAGATACGGTCTTCTCCTGAGAAATAAAAGACTTACTTTAACAATACGCCTTTGTTTACGCTGTGCAACCAACCATGGGCCAAAGATATCTTCTTTAGAATTTGAACAAGCGTCAACCATTGCCATATCCTTAACTACACCAACCTTCTCAGCCCCAGTAATCACCAGAACCACCACCTCCGTACAATTTTCAATACGATGATTGACACAACTACATCTTAAATAGACTCTTTAAAATTCTTTCATACTTCACATGCCGCCATGCACCTTCAATAAAAACCTTAGGAACAAGAGGTTGTTCAAGATTCAATTCAACTTTTGCTTAATGTATGCAGGTGTGATTGGATACTCAAGTCCTTTACTGTTCCTAGCTTCTCCGCTTTTCCTACACCAAAGCCGTCTCCGATCACGTGCAGATTTGTCTGATTGTCGGAGCCCAGAGACCTCAAGCTTCTCTCTCTTTCCTTCTCCACTCGCTCACCCACTCCGATTCAGTCTCGGTCTTGTGATAGACGGATCTTTTGCGAGGCTCAGGAAACTGCCGTTTACGAACACATTTCTGTCCACCTGGATAGACTTTGATCGTGCTTTAGTCTCTTAGGAAATCTTGTTGATCCGATCCGATCCAATCGACTATCATTCTTATTAAAAGGTTTGAAGATCCTTTGATAGATTTGATCCCCGTACCGTATGTTTGAAAACTTGTAAAATAGGATTGAAGTGTGTTTTTGACGTAAAGTCTTGGACGTTAAAGTCAAAATTGTAATATTAGAGTTGTCTGAACTAAAAATGATGAAATGGTAAGTTTATATTTTTCTCGATAATTAAATCTTTTTATGTTTGAAATTTTAAATATTCCTTTTCCAAATTACATTAGAGTTACATAATGGACGAAATTGATGACACTGATAAAATGGTTAATATTGCTCATTAGTCAACCAATAAGCACGAGCAAATTTATGGTATGTTAAATTTAACAATTTTAACTTATGTTGATCGACCACTAATTTATATTGTTTAACCAATCATCTTAAAAATATGATTTTAATAACTACAAATGTTCAAATTCAATTTATATAATGCAATTATGATAAACATTTTCAAAAATGTTTCATAAAGTTTGTTTATAAGATCAAAAGGCTTTTATATTAAAGCAAAAGATTTCAATAACTTTTGACAAATGGAAAGACTCATGCAATGAAGTGAAATGAAATGTTTATATATGACAAGCCTTTTAAAATATTAAAGTGATTAAATGAGATTACAATTAATATTACAAATTAAATAATTAACTTGATATGTCTTGAACCTTTTTTGTTCTTGGTTTGATCTCCATTTTGATGATGGCAAACTTTAACTTTTCTTTATGAACTTTATAAATTATCTTTTTGAGTTTATAATTTCATTTTGTTTTTATAACGTTTTTCATCAAAATAATAAACTCATTAGTAGGAAATATATTTTGTCATCATCAAATATCAATTGGAATTTCCTTGGTTCAATAATCTTCTCCTTTTTTGTGATGATAAAATACTTGTAGTGTTAGAGCACAATAATAAAATTAAGCATGAAAACAACTATAAAGATGGTGATTAGCTCCTCCTTAATTCAAATATAAAACAAAATATCAAAAACATAATTCAAAGTCAAGAACAAAGGGATATTCAATATCAAAGAAATATTTATACATGTAAATAACGTAAATTTATTCAAGCATATCACATAAATTGCAAGAAATGCATAAACAATAAAAAAAATCACTCTTCGTAAATGTCATCACTCCTTATTTATCTAATGTCACTATTCTTTCTCCCCCTTTTCAGAATAATAAAAAGAAACCATTTACTTTTAAAAATAAGGTTTCATGTATCAAACTAATTTAATTAAACTATTTTAAAAAAAATTGATCAAGATTGATAAACTTTCTCACTAAAGAGTGATGCTGAATATTTTAAGAGTCAAAACAAAAGGTCAATTTTGATAGAAGCATTCCTAATTATTTATAATATGAAAATTTCCAAATTTGATCTTAGAAAATGGGACATTAATTGACCATTTGAAGATATTGGTCAACCAATGTACATGGATAGCCGATTAGAGGAGCAACCAAACTCCTTACAAATTCAATAGAACAATAAAAATTCTTTAAAACTAGTACAAAATCAATAGAACAATAAAAATTCTTTAAAACTAATACATTGGTCAACCACTTAAAGACATTGGTTAACTAGTATGCAAAGGTGGTCGACTAGGAGAGCAACCAGACTCTTTGAAAACTTGCTAAATGATAAAATTTTATATAAAATGATATACTGGGCAACCACTACAAGACATTGATCCATCATTGTGTTTTGAAAGCTAGAAAACAATATCAAAAATTAAACAAAAGTTATTAAAACACATAATCAATGAACTAAATATCAGTAAAAATGAGTTAAATCATAACTAAACAACGAAATCTAATTTATCCTCTTTCAATAATTTTGAGAACCCAATTGATGTAACGTCTAACTTAATATCCTCATTTTATATAAAAATCTCCAAATCTAAGTACTAAGGTCTGCACTATGCACTTTTTTTATTAAAAAAAGTTTAATTCCTTATTCATAATGCAAAGCCAAACACTCATCACCAATGATTTAGACTAAAATTAACGCATAAGTGCAAGTTGTCACATATTTCTAACTTGTGAACTAATAGTTACCTTTTGTTGAACATTACTTATGATCTTTATCATCCATTGGCAGCATCTTATCCTTATCATCTTTCTCAATTCATTGAACAATTGACTCTTTAAAGAGACTCAGTAGCTATTTTTGGGAGCTAAATTCTCCATATCCTACCATAGCATCTTCAAGACTTGCTTGGAAGTAAGAAGGTTAGATTCATCAAGATAAGGAAAAAAAACACAAACTCTTCAAAAATAATACCCAATTCAATAATTACATGCCATTTGCTCTTTTTTATTTTCTAATATCCATACAAAACAAGCAAATTAATGTGTTTTAGGAACTCAAATAAGTTTAGATCCTTGGTTGCTAAGTTCATTCTTTTTTTCAACTCACACTTTCAAGGTTTTCTTGCCATTCTTTGTTTAAGAAAAAAAAATATCAACATGTCCAAACTTACCACAAAAATGACATATCATGTTATATGAGTGATGATGCATAAATGCATTACTATGTTTGTATTCATAATGAGGAAACTTCCTTTAGACATTAAAAGTATTAAATGGTTTCCTAAGGTAGTGAAATGAGCAACCATGATTATATATATGATTTCTACTATGAATGAGAGCTTAATTTATTCTTCTTTGAGGCCTAAAAGTGTTAATGAGCTTAATTTATAACTTCATTTTATTCTTAAATTACTTTTCATCAAAAATAATAAACTCATTAGTAGTAAGTATGTTTTGTTATCATCGAAACATCGATTGCATACCTCTTGGTTCAACTATTTCCCCCTTTTTTATAGTAACAAAACACTTGTGATATACAAGCACAATATTAAAATTAGGCATACCAACAACTATCAAGATAATGATTATCTTCCCCTTACTGTATGTATAAAAAAATACAAAATCATCATTTAAAATCAATAATAAAAGAGATATTCAATATAAAATAAATATAGATACATTTTTGACAACTTAAATTGATTTAAGCATATCATATCAAGTGCAAGAAATACAAAAATAACAAAACAATCACCTCCCCTAAATTTCATCATTCTCCCTAAATCTAATATAACTACTTTGTCTCTCTCTCTTTGGAATCATCAACAAGAAATCATTTATTTTAAAAATAAAGTGTCATGTATCAAACTAACTTAATTAAAATATCAAAAAAATTGATCAAGATTGATAATCTTTCTCACTAAAGAGTGCTATTGAATATTTTAATGATCAAAACAAAAGATCAATTTGAAAGAAGCATCCTTACTTATGTCTAACTTAAAAATGGTTTCAATTTTGATATTGTACCTAGGTTAAAAAAATCAATTAAAGCAACAATGACAAGTTTTGACAAATTAAGGATTAAAAAACAAAGTTGCAATACCCAACAATTAATTTCATACAAGAGCATGTCATTTTGAAAGCTTCTAAACTTCAAGAATAGTAATATGAAAAAGACTTATTTTATAATTTAATTATGAAAGCATCAATTTGAAAAGATAACTCTTAATTCAAAAATATTTAAAATCCCCAAATTTAAAACTCAAGAATGATAAAATTTTAATTTGATGCAATTTAACAAGATTTCTATAAAATGGGGAATGATGTTTTTTAAAAAAACAAGAGTGAATTGTTAAGGGTTTTAGGAGATATAAACCACCAAGATGAATAATAGAAAAAAGAGGCAGATGAGAGATTAAACTAGAAGAATTGGTCAACCATATGACTTTACTGATCAATCAGTGCTAGCATGCCGACCATACTAGCAACCAAATAAGTTACAAACTTACTAGAATGAAAATTTTCCTAGATAATGGGACATTATTCAACTTCTTAAGGATATTGATTGATCAATATACATGGGTGGCTAACCAAAGGAGCGACCAGACTCTTTACAAATTCATTGTAACAATAACATTTCTTAGAAAATGGGACATTGTCAACTACTTGAAGACATTAGTTAACTAGGGTGTGTAGGTGGTCAATCGAAAGAGCAACTAAATTCCTTACGAACTTACTAGAATGATGAAATTTTAAAAAAAGGGGGGACATTAGCCAACCACTTTAAGATATTAGTCAACCTTAGTGTTTTAAAAAGTTAGAAAACAATATCAAAAATTATTTTTTCCTTGGACGAACACAAGAACAAGTGTATTACTACAAAAGCCTCAAGCTTTTATGTGGCCTACCCATTGCATAGATTTTTCAATTGGCCCTTCTTATAAACTAACAGATGATTAGATGAGCGTAAGGAAAAGAAATTAAATTGTTATAGTAATAGAAAAGGGGTTGAAGTCCACAAAACAAAGGATGAACAATGAATTAAATGGTGTTGTAGAAAATGAGAGAACTTGAGATCAAAACAAAAAGTTTAAAGTGTCCTAGTCATGTTGGACACTTTCCTTAAAGTGTTATTTATTCCCACTATACTTGCAAACTAGGTTAAAGGCAAATTATATATAGGATACAAAGAATACAAGAAAATTTAAGTTACAAGAGTATGAATGTTCTTCAAGAATTATGAATGCAAAGATTGTTTTGGTAGAATTGTTCAAAACTTTTTAATCTTAACCAAAACTCATATATAGAGAGAGTTTTTAGAACGGTAACGTCTGTTCATGAAAAGTTACAACTCCTAGAAAGGAAGCAACCCTTCATAACATTCACGTCTATTAACGACAAGTCACAACTCCTAGAAAGGAAGCAACCCTTTAGAAGAGTCATGTCTGTTCACGACAAGTCACAACTCTTGAAAAGGAAGCAGCCCTTCAAAAGAGTCACATCTGTTCACGATAAGTTACAACTCTTATAAAGGAAGCAACCCTTTAGAACAACCACGTCTGTTCACTATAAATTACAACTCTTGGAAATGAAGTAACCTTTCATTTTCAAGTTTGACTTTAACTATTTATATCACAAACTAATTTCCAACAATCCCCCACTTAGTTTGTGACATAAGAAAAAACACAACACAAACAAAAAAATCATGCCTAAAGGAAAGTAACTTTCTCCTTAAACGAACCTATAGTACAAACATATCACAAAATCCAAAGGAAATGATTTGTGGCTCATTGCTTAAACCATCATTCACAAAGGTTCAGACATATCGCACACATGAACCTTCTTAGCATTCAATTAATTCACATTACAATTTTAGCACTATTACCGGCCATGTGCTCATCCTAGTTCAAGATCAATGTGATTGATTTCTACATTGTCATAAATCAATAATAGACTTAGAGGGTGAACCAAAAAAAATAATTAAATTGGAATAACGAGAGTTAGGTAATTTAATAAGAACGAGAAATCAATCAAATTGGTAATTGTGTGATGAGAGATCTCACATAGGTTCCGATAGTCTAGTCGAAAGCTTCAGATTTAATTAGGGTTTGGATAAATTGTGAATTGAGAAATTGCAATTTTCATAATCTGATTAGGGTTTATAATTTAACGCTTTTGATTATAATTCGAGAGAGAGTAACCAACCATAGGATAGTCCAGGACCAATAATTTGACATTTCATAATTAATTAGGTTAATGTTGAAGATAGGTAAAAATTGTCCGTTTCTCGCAATTGGTAGTTCTTTAGGTTGATTCTTGGTGTGTACATTGAAATTTCCTGATTTGTTAATATTTCGTGATTTATTCTTGAGTTTAACTGGTTGATTGAATTGATTGATTGAATTATGTTATTGTTTTAGCTTAGTTACAGTTGAATTTTTGCAATTTGTTTCGGCCTTAGAGTTTAGGATTAGATTAACCCTCCTCGTGAGATCGGCACCTTAGATACTATGCGAACAACCCATATGCTTATAAAATCTCGAGGTTAAAATATTAAAACTATACATATCAGAAAACTGCGATCAAGTTTTTGGCAGCGTTGTCTGGGAGGTGATTAGTTTAGTTCTATAGTTTAAAGCGTTTGGTTTAGGTTTTAATTTTTATTTTCGTTCTTTCTTTTCTATTTCTGAAATTGTGCTCTTGCATGAACACAAGAGTCATGAGAAGTTCAAACCACCAGGGTTCAATGCAGCTAATTAAGAGTAGTTAGACCACCAATACAAGCCGCATAATTTAAAATTAAACCAGCTCTCTTGAACATGCTTCAATAGAACGTGCAATTTTATGGACTAGCAAACGAAGACTCCAATGCGCACATAGTGAACTTATTAGAAATATGTGATACCTTTAGGTACCATCAGATGTTGGAAGATGCAGTTAGAATTAGGCTCTTTCCCTTTACCCTTAGAGATAGAGCAAATGTTTGATATCACTCCCTTAACCTAGCAAATGTTACCACTTGGGATCATTTAGTATGTGTCTTTTTTTATAAATATTTTCCCTTGACTAAAGCCACTAAGATCATCAAGGAAATCACTAACTTCCAACAAGGTGACAGGGAATCGATCTACAAAGCGTGAGAACAATACAAGAATTTGTAACGAAAATGCTCACATAACAACTTACCCAAGGAATTTTTGTTACAAATGTTCTATAATGAAGTTATCCTGCATACAAGAGGAATGATCGACGCAACTTCAAAAGGATCATTGATGAGGAAGACAGTTGGTGAAGTGGAAAAATTAATAGAGGAGATGGTGAGTAACATTTGTTTATAGATCAATGAGTGGAGTCAACAAACTACTACATTCCGTGAACAAAAAGGAATTGTGGTTCTTTATCAAATGACAGAAATGCAAGTGAGGGTTGATAACTTGACTCAACAGCTTAATAACATGAAGGATTCGTCCTCAACTCTGGTAAAGGTTGTACAACTTAAGTATAAACTGTGTGGACAATTGGACCATGACAAAGTGGATAGTTTCTTAAAGAAGGAAGATGATCCAGAGCAAGTGAATTACATGGAAGCCTAGTATAGACTACGAAGGGAAACAACCCCTACTCCAACACTTACAACCCTGGGTAGAAGAATCACCCTAACTTCTCTCGGACGAACAATACGGGAGGACAATTCAGACCTCAAATACAATCGAGCTTCCAACAAGATAAAGGAAGCTCAATGGAATGTAAGTCAGATAAGATTGGAGACATGGAGGATGCACATAGGAGGCTTTAGAGCAAATTTGAGCAAGTTAACAAGAACCACGCCTCTTCAGTACAGAATATAGAGGTTCAAGTAGGTTAACTAGTTGAAGCAATATCTACTTGGAATGCAGGAACCTTTCCAATTAATACCGAGTCTAACCCAAAGGAAAGGATTTAGAGAATTATTAACTAGTAGAATTAGTGAATTGGGGTTCTTTGATTAAATATGCAACTTAATTATGATTTGGTGTTTAAGTGTAGCCCTCTAAATTATAACATTCATTCATAATTTGAGGCATTTTAACCTAAATAGCTTTGCTTTTTTTTTCCATAAAAACGAGTAGCTAAAGCAACAAGGTAGGAAATAAAAAAAGTTGTTATTTTTAAAATAAGTAACTGTTTCATTGGCCTTCGAGTTATAAATAGAGCTAGTACCCAATTGAAAACATGATATAGCTGAGTAACTGGATCAACACGCATCACAAATGTGTGACTTCGCGTAAAGAGACTAGAATGACATTCCAACCAAGCAGTTTAATAAAAAATGTGATTTGGTTGAGTAACTGGATCGACATTCATTACCAATATTTGCCTCTGTGTAAAAAGACTAGGTTCATATTCATAAAAAGTTAATAAAAATAAAAATGTGTTTTCAAATAAAACTGACAGAACTTATAATAGTTTGACTTTTCATGAAAACACACTTATGATTAGTTACAGAGTTGAACAACCAAAAAATTATTAATGAGTGTGTGCAATTGAGAAGGGTGAACAATATAATACTTGAGTTTGGATTAATATGTATATTTAGTTCAGAGCCCCAGGAAATGGATTTTGCATATTAATGATTTGAAATGACTTGAATGATTGTGTTTTAAATTAAATTTATTTCATGAAGTTGTCAGCCACTGTCTCGTTACTGTATTGTTTGTTATGTGAATTAGTATGTGTTTGTTATTTTGTTTGCTTGAGGACAAGCAAAAGTTTAAGTGTAGGGATGTTGATAAGTATGAAATGCATCGTGTTAAGGTATACTTTGATATGTGTTTATCTATATATTTGATTGTTTAGCATGTATTTTTAGTAGAATTGTGTTATTTTGTGAATTATTTGTGTTTAAGTGTTTTTTAGGTTAGTACAAGCATTTGAGCTTAATTATTATACGTTTGAGATACCTTGATGTATTTGTTAGTGTTTCAAGGTCAACAACGAAAAATGAAGAAGTTTTGGAGAGACTTGAACCGAAACAATGGCCCACAATAGTGGCTTGGCTTATCTGCCACGATCGTGATAGAAGCATAAGACTTGGTATGTGACAAAAAGCGTACAAGTGGCCCATGATTGTGGCCTACGTCGAGCAGACACCCAGACACACAAAAAAGTCAAGTTTAAGGGATTTTTCGGACCTTTCAACCCTGAAAAAACCTAGGGTTACCCAAAACACATTAAGTATATAAATAATGAGACAAAAGAGAGGAGGAGATTTTTGCATCAGCCACCATCACGAAACCCTAAAGAGAGTTCATCGAGATATTAAGAAAGAGATGAAGGAAGAGAGATATGAAGAAGAAACCTACACGAAGTACCTCCTAGAACAGGAGGTTTCCTGTCGTTGTTGTCTCCATCATCCATTCGGATCTATTTTCTAGTGTATTTCCATTTTTATCTATGCATAGAATTGGAATAGCTGTTGAGATATGATTTATGAACATTAAGGATTGTCTAAACTCACCTTAGGATTATTTTTATCTTTGATTCAATACAAATCTAATTGTTTATGTAAATTGGATTCATTGTAATTGATTTCTGCATTTTCATAAATTGGTAATAGACTGAGAGGGATAATTAAATTGCGTTAACAAGAGTTAGGTAATTTAATAAGAATAAGAAACTAATCAAATTGCTAATTATGTAACGAGAGATCTCACATATGTTCTAGTAGTCTAGTGGAAAACAGATCTAATTAGGGTTTGGATAAATTGTGAATTGAGAAATAGAGAGTAACCAACTCTAGTATAGTCTAGGACCAATAATCTGACATTTCATAATTAATTAGGTTAATGTTGACGATAGGTAAAAATTTTCCCTTTTCTCTCAATTGGTAGTTCCTTAGGTTGATTCTTGGTGTGTGCATTGCAATTTGCTGATTTG
>JANSVA010000217.1:19437188-19449430 GCA_025504915.1 Erythroxylum reticulatum
TATCTTATCAGTTAGAGTCCTATTTAGACAGGGGTGTCGTCTAATTGGTCCACGTGATGTAATCTGATAAGGATAGATGTGATCTTAGCATGATCTTAGGTAGTTCGGATTTAGTGAGAATTTGAATGTAACTTGGACTCTAAGTTAGGATGCCTATATATAGCTCATTCGAGCTTTGCTCTTCTCGTTCAATTAGAGAGAGCATTCTTTGTATTCTTTTGAAGGAAAGTATATAAAGTTGGTTTTATACCGTATCTCTGTGCGTCCTTGTTGCCTTTTATTCTTATTGTTCTTATAAGTATTATTTCTTCAAGTGTGTGCGAAGTAAACACTTAGAGGGTTGGGAAAGGCTGAGTCTTGCTTTAACGGATCTAAGTGAGACTGCCATGCAAAGGATGTGAGTGAGAAACTTCGAGCAAAAGTTTAAGTTCTAAGAATACCTTTGTAAAAATTGGTATCAGAGCCAAAGTTTAAAATGGTAGTAAGCAACTTGACAAAACGAGTGTCTAGGGTAGAGGCACTCATTAGTCTTATTCCTTAAGGGGAGGAAGAGGCCACTTCTCACAATACTCGGTTCGAGATGTTAGAGACACATATCCATCAGTTGCAGCAACAAATGAGAGATATATTGAAGGCACAGGAGGATGCTCAATTTGAGATCTCTATCCTAAAGCGTGTTGTTGCAACAATTGATGGGGATCGAACTGAACGCTCTACATCGCAGCTTTCATCATGGGTAAAGGTGCGTGAACCAAGGGTGTTTGAAGGAGTGCGAGACGTCAAAGTGTTGGAGAACTTCTTGTGAGATATGGAGCAGTACTTTGCAGCTACTAGGGTATCTAACGCAGACAAGTCAATGTGACGGCCATATACTTGAATGGGAATGCCAAGCTTTGGTGGAAGACGAGGACCTCCACGGAGATCAGCATAGGTAGAATTCCTGTGGAAACATGGGTGCAGATGAAGAAGGAGCTAAAGGATCAGTTCCTTCCTATAGATACTTCTTGTCTCGCGAGGGATGCCTTGAAGCGGCTCAAGCAAGATGGATCGATAAGAGATTATGTTAAGTCTTTTAGCTCTCTAATATTGGATATTGAGAACATGTCAGATGAGGACAAGCTCTTCAATTTCCTATCCGGGTTACAACCGTGGACTCAAATGGAATTACGGAGGTAGAATGTGAAGGACGTGGTTGGTGCAATCGCGGCTGCCGATGCCTTGGTGAATTTTCGACTAGCGAAAGACTCTAAGGAGAGCTCCTCAAATTCTTCTAAGGGCAAAGGCCACGCCTAACAAGAGACGACCGAGGGGAAGAAGAAGAAGGATTCCAAGAAGGGACACTTTAAAGGCAAAGGCAAGCAGAATGGGGGTTCGAAGAACGAGGAGACGTCCTTAAAAAAGGGTAAAATTGATTGTTACTTATGCGGCGATCCACACTTTGCCAGAGAGTGCCCGATGAAGGAGAAGCTAAACACCCTGATGGCCGAAGAAGATGATGAATCTTCAAAAGATGCGGCATTGAATTCGATAACTTTGCTTAATATGGTTAGTACTAAGTCAGTTCCTTTTGATAGATTGATGTATGTGGCTATACAGGTTAGGGAGAAAGACATAACCGAGATGGTGGATACTGGTGCAACCCACAGTTTCCTAGGAGAAAAGATGGTTCAGAAGTTGGGTGTGAAGGTGTCTAAGGCTCCGATGAAGATGAAAACCCTGCGGGGAAGGCGCAAGCAGTTACAGTAATTGCTTACAACGTTCTAGTCAGCATTGGGAGTTGGCATGCCAAAATGAATTTCATCATTATACCATTTTAGGATTTCGAGATAATATTGGGGGTCGATTTCCTTAAAGTGGCAAAGGTGGTGATGTACCCAAGTTGGGGAGGTATGATGCTGATGAATGAACAAAATTCCTTCTATGTGAATTGTTGTAGGTTCGGTGGAGGAATGACGAATACTACAACATCGGTAGGACATGTTCTGGCCATGAGTATTGAGAAAGGGTTGAAGAAAGGTATGGAGACCTATTGATCACGTGGTAGAAGTCCCTGATGATGTTACAAGTCTATTAAGGGAGTTTCGGGATGTGATGCCGAAAGAGTTGCTGAAAACTCTTCCCCCTCGTCGTGAGGTAAATCACAAGATCGAGTTGGTTCCTCGAGCGATCCCACCTGTATGTGCCCTATATAGGATGTCCCCGATGGAATTGGTGGAACTTCAAAAACAACTTGGTGAGTTGTTGGATGCAGGGTTCATCCAATCATCGAAAGCTCCGTACGACACCCCGTTATTGTTTCAGAAGAAGCAAGATGGTACACTAAGGATGTGTATAGACTATTGAGCATTGAACAAGGTAACGATCAAGACTAAGTATTCGGTACATTTGATTCAAGATTTGACAGATAGGTTGTCAAGGGCTAAGGTGTTCACAAAGTTAGATCTTCGAAGTGGGTATTGGCAAGTGCAAATAGCCGAGGGCGATGAGCAAAAGACAACATGTATAACACATTATGGATCCTATGAATTTCTAGTTATGCCGTTTGGATTAACTAACGCCCCTGCTATATTTTGCAACCTAATGAACGACGTGTTGTATGACTTTTTGGATGAGTTCGTTGTGGTCTATCTAGATGACATCGTGGTGTATAGCGCGAACATGGCAGAACATATGGAGCACTTGAGGCGAGTGTTCGAAAGATTGAGGCAGCACAAGCTCTATGTGAAGATGGAGAAGTGTGAGTTCGCTCAGTTGGAAATCAAATTCTTGGGTCACAAGGTCAGCAAGGGTCAAGTTAGGATGGATCCGAAGAAAGTGAAAGCAATAGTTGAGTGGCAGGGTCCTACAGTACGAGAATTGCGAAATTTTCTCGGCCTGACGAACTATCATAGGCGGTTCATAGTAGGATACTCCAAGAAAGCAGCGCCATTAACGAACTTGCTAAAGAAGAAGCAAGAGTGGTGTTGGTCGAGTGCATATGAGGAGGCATTCGAAAAATCAAAGCTACGATCTCAACCAAACCGGTGTTAAAGCTGCCTAAGTTTGATCTTCCATTTGAGGTATATACTGATACTTCAGACAAAGCCATTGGTGGAGTCCTTGTACAGGAAGGTCATCCAGTTGCATTTGAGAGCCGAAAGCTCAATGGTGCGAAGCAACGGTACTCGACCCACGAGAAGGAGATGCTTGTAGTGGTGCATTGCTTAGAGACGTGGCGAGTATATTTGTTGGCAACTAGGTTTGTTGTTCGGACAAAAAATGTTGCTAACATATTTTTCAAGACCCAGAAGAAGTTGTTCGCAAAACAAGCCCGGTGGCAGGAGTTTCTTGCTGAATATGACTTCTTGTGGGAGCATAAACTGAGGAGGCACAATAACGTGGCAGATGCCTTGAATAGGAAGGAGGTGTTTGCGGCCCTTTATTCGATCACGAGGGTGGAGTCCAACCTGTTGGAGCAGATTAAAGCGGCAGCTCCGCTAGACACCACGTACTGTAAGTTAATTACTCAAGTAAAAGAACGTGTTGTATGCAGATTTTGGCTCGACGATGATGGGTTGTTGATGACTAAGAGCAGTCAAGGTTACGTGCCGAGTTTTAGTGGATTGCGGAAGCAATTGTTGAAGGAGACGCATGACTCTCAGTGGGCTGATCACCCGGGAGTCGAACGGATGCTAGCGCTCTTATCGCGTTCCTACTTTTAGCCGAAGATGGAGGATGACATGGAATGTTACGTAAAGATGTGCCTTGTGTGTCAATTGGATAAACAAAAGAGGAAGAAGGAAACCGGTTTGCTACAATCCTTATCTATCCCTGAGAGACCTTAGATGTCGGTCTCAATGGATTTTATTAGTGGGTTTCCAAAGGTGGACAACACGGCATCAATCATGGTTGTGGTTGATAGATTCTCCAAGTATACGGTCTTCATGCCAACTCCTGTAACTTGTACCTTAAATGTTGTGGCCAAGTTGTTTTACAAGAACGTGGTCAAGTATTTCAGAGTACCAGCAATTATTGTGAATGAATGAGATGTTAGATTTATGGGCCGATTCTGGATGTCTCTTTTTAACTTGATGGGTTGTGATTTGAAGTTTTTAACGGCAAATTACCCATAAAAAGATGGCCAAACCAAACGAATCAACCGTTTGTTGGAGGAGTATCTTCGGCATTATGTAAGTGTAAGTCAACGCAATTGGTTGAATTTACTTGATACTACATAGTTCTATTATAACTTGCACAGATCTTCGGCTAAGGAAATTGTATTGGGACAACAACCTCTCACTCTACTAGAGATTGCTCAACTAAGGATAGGTGGCAAATGTCTTGCAGCACATAAGTTTGCGATGGAAAAGCAAGAGTTGTTGGATGAGGCAAGGGACAGTCTTCGTAAAGCTTTTCGACGGATGAAAAAGCAAGTGGATCTTTGAAGGAGATCGTTGGAATTTGACATGGGAGATAAGATTCTGTTGAAACTGACCCCGTAGATTTGGAAGAAGATCTCGAGCAAGCAAGTTCATAGGGAATTGGTGCCAAAGTATAATGGACCCTTTGAAGTGCTAAATAAAGTGGGGAATGTGGTGTACTGATTGAAGTTACCTGAGCGGTTAAAGGTACACCCTACTTTTCATGTTAGTTTTCTCAAACCTTACTATGAGGATGTATCAGATCCGAATATGAGTCAGGTGAAGCGAGCACCACCGATTGTGAGAAAATAGTTCGAGGATCAAGTGAAGAAGATCCTAGATCACTGAACCATGGGTCAACATAAGAAGAACCGACATACCGAGTTCTTAATCCAGTAGAAGGGTAAACCCGTCACAGAAGCTACGTGGGAGAAAGATACAACCTTGTGGCAGTTCGAGGATCAGGTGAACACCTACCTTCAGACTAATTCAACAAGGGCGTCGAATCCATTTGGTGGGGGTGGTTTGTTAGACTCCTAAGTTTTGGAGCACTTCTCAACAACCTTCATAAGGAACCTTAAGAGGAAGGTTAGCCAAATTCACGCATGAGGAATACATGCGAAAACACTAAGGCAAACGTGGGCAAGTGAGATCAGACTTGGTGCGAATTTTAGTAAAGCCTCAGACCTTGTGGAGATTGACTCGACCCAGGCTAAGGTCTGACGGACTACGGACTTAGCCCATGCTCGGATGGATGGACCATGACCAATGGACTTGTTGTGGGAAGCATTGGATCAGGCCAGTGTGCTAGTGGGCTTCGGTGAGATCACATTGCATCATCAGCAGATAGAGATCGCAGGGAGATCTTGGATGATGTGACGATGTCTGTGAGTTAGAGTTACAGTGGAACTGAACATCTGAAGATAGTAGAGTTCTTTGAGGATAAGGATGCTAGTTTTATAGTTGATGTAAACTCTATCTTGTTATTATCTTATCTCATCAGTTAGAGTCCTATTTAGATGGGGGTGTCGTCTAATTGGTCCACGTGATGTAATATAATAAGGATAGATGTGATCTTAGCACGATCTTAGGTAGTTCGGATTTAGTGAAAATCTGAATGTAACTTGGATTCCAAGTTAGGATGCCCATATATAGCTCATTCGAGCTTTGCTCTTCTCATTCAATCAGAGAGAACATTCTTTATATTCATTTGAAGGAAAATATATAAAGTTGGTTTTATACCGTATCTCTGTGCGTCCTTGTTGCCTTTTGTTCTTATTGTTCTTATAAATATTATTTCTTCTAGTGTGTGCGAGGTAAACACTTAGAGAGTTGGGAAAGGTTGAGTCTTGCTTTAACGGATTTAAGTGAGATTGCCGTGCAAAGAGTGTGAGCGAGAAACTTTGAGCGAAAGTTTGAGTTCTAAGAATACTTTTATAACACCTGGCATGATCAAAATATGAAAATATCTATATACAATGAACTGTCCGGTTTCCTTGTCATGATTTGGATTGTCTTGTAATGCTCAAAATTTTAAGAAACAGCCAGGCGTCAGAACAAGCCATAGCTGCATATGGGTTCTTCCTTAACTTCAGAACGTCTATCCATAGATCGTGTGACATTCATGGATATGACAGCATGTTGTTGGCCTTGGCCACAGCAACAAAATCTGTATACTAGCTTTTTTCATTGTCGCGGGAGTTGTTGACCTTTACCAATATTTTATTCTCCAAACTAAACTAAAAAGAATTCTTTAGCTCCACACAAGCATGGCTTTGTTTATACCTAAACGGCTGCTATTCACTTTGAGCGTTGTGCTATATCTATATAGCCAAGTGAATTTAGGGGATAAGACAAATAACAGGCTACGGATTTTCAGAATGGTGTGAGTATAGAATTTTCTGTTCTCTTGAAAAGTGAAAACCCCTAAATAGAAACCGAAAGAAAAGGAGTTTTTGGCCTAAACTTTGCCTGTTGAGGAACTGAGGAAGAAGCAAGTAAGAACAACTATAACAATAGAATTGTGTATAGGAAAATATCATTCACATGCCTCGGTCAATGCATGATAGTCTGAAAGAATCCTTGGGGAAAAGAGCATGATTCACTTTGTTGGTTAGTATTCCGTATTCCGAAACAAAAAGAAGTTTTAGTGGAAAATAGCTTAGTCCCTGAGGCCAATGTTACATGCATTTTTGCAACAGTTGAGCATTAGATTGTATCCCCATTTTAGCATAATCAAAACAGAATGTGTAATTTCTATTATTACTGAAAATTCTAGATGAGCTAGAACGAGATAATAATGTATCTCAGTTATAAATTCATTGGGTTCTATCTAAAAGTTATGATCTTGATTTACTCTGGTTTCATAAATCCTTGACATAGATTGCGTCTTCATATGTGGTCAACGGAAAAGTAATAAGCAGTCTTTTTTAAATTTTATTTTTTAATCAAAATCTATTTCAATAATAACAGTTTTTATCTATTCTCCGTGTAGGATTGAACGATAAATTTTATTTCATTCTAGCTACATGTCAGCATACATGGAGTGATACTGTTGGCGCTTACAACTTGAATGCATATGTCAATGGCAATTCACTACGCTTTTACACCATGTATGTATCCCCTGTATTGAGGAACGGTGTTTGTTTCAAAGTCAAATCACCTCACATCCCAACTTACGTATTAGCACCCAAACTACCATCTATAGAACGGCTCTTGGGCTACGGTATCTATTAAGAACTTACTTTTACTAAAAATTCATAGGCTTGACAACTATTGAGTTACAAGATTCTGAAATTAATCTAATTTAGAGTATAATGATTGGAGCAATTTCAAAACCAAGTTTCTGTTAACCTTTTATATTTGCTTAGTAGTACCCATCTAGAAGTTCTCTTGGAAAGGTATGAACTTGATTAATGCATTTACATTTCTTAAGCTTGTAAGATTCTACTTATTGATTAGATTCCATGTGATCATTTATTATGTAAAAGCAACGTCTTTTATAGAGTCAATATTAAAGTTTAAGGTTTAAGATCACCAAATCCTCAAAATTCAAGATGAAACAGGGGAGGGTTCACTAGAGGGGACAAGAACTTTTTTTACTCTCCTTCCAAGCGGTTGTTTGGTTTTATCGCTTTAGACAACATAACAGAACTAAGTACCAACATCCATGAAATAAAGCTGGAAAGCAAAGAATGTCGCTTCCCAGGCACATTTGTCAACTCAATACTACTTTGCAAAGTGAAAAAAACAGAAAAAGGCTGCCATGCAACTATCTAAACTTTGTGACTTTATCCTTGCTTTTCTTGTTCTGTCCCGTCCAGTGCTAACAGAAAGCCAAAGGAAAATGCAGTTCTTCTGGTACTGAATATGACAAAGAGTTTGGAACAGAAGACTAAAGAAGAAAGTGATCGGATTCAGCACAGACACAAAAACATAAAGAATTCTATGGAATAAGAGGGGGGAAAACCGAAAAAGTGAAAGAAGAAGACCCTTTAGAGTTGCATTTGTAAACAAATAGTCATTGGAATTGATGCATGGGATTCTATTTTTCAAGTCTAACTAGATGATCCACGGGTCCTTGTTTCGAAGTCATCTTGCAGACACTCTTACAAAAGATAAAAATGGTTTTTTCTTTTACCATGATTCAGACTCAATAGCTAATCAGATCTCAACTTATTTATTTGTTGCCCTGCTCGTGGTGGTAAATTAAATGCCCTGCTTTTGAAAACTCACCTTCTGGCACTGGACATATCATTTATTTATTTATTCAAGTCTTATGCTGAGTTCCCTCTATCTGTCTGTTTGACCTGCAGCTGCAGGTTGTTATTAATAGTAAACAGAAAATTGAAGCAAACTTCAGTACCCATCATAAGGCATGTTACACACCCCACATGATTCTTGGTTTAAAAATAACTTCTGTGGATTCTTCATTGGAGCTTGATTTGTTCTTCATGTCAGATAGATTCTTGAGGTCTCATATCCAAGCTTGAAGCTTCAGCCTTGGCGAGTTCTCTCCATTTTCACCTAAGAAAACATGGACTGGGTTTTCTTTCAGAACAAGGAAACCACTTCTCTTTCTCCATCACAGCAACCATACTTACTTTCTCAGCCACCTCCTCAATCAAAACTTGATTCAGATGGTTTCAACTTTAGCAACAAGGTTAGTCCTAGTATATTGCTTATAATCATAATTCTTGCTATTATTTTCTTCATTTCTGGTTTGCTGCATCTCTTAGTGAGGTTTCTGCTAAGCCCCCCTATAAGAAATCCTGATGATATGGACAATGCGACTGCCCTTCAAGGGCAGTTGCAGCAACTCTTTCACCTCCATGACGCTGGTGTTGATCAATCATTTATCGATACTCTACCAGTTTTCCAGTATAAAGCCATAATAGGATTGAAGAACCCTTTTGACTGCGCGGTTTGTTTGTGTGAGTTTGAGCCTGAGGATAACCTCAGATTGCTGCCAAAATGTAGCCATGCCTTTCACACGGAGTGCATAGACACATGGCTACTGTCTCACTCCACTTGTCCTCTTTGTAGAGGTAGCTTGGTCCCCGATTTCTCTCCTAACAATGGCTGTTCTCCCCTAGTTCTTGTTCTTGAATCTGGTAGTGAGAGCTCAAGAGAATTTATTAATGACAGAGAGGCCAATGTTGGCCGAACTAATTCGGTGCTGAGAACAAATTCCGATGATGGTTGTCATGGAGACGGTGAATTAGGATCATCGCGAATGGAATATTCGCGCAAATCATGTGAAATCTTGGCAAAAGATGATCCGATCCCTCTAACAGTGGTTGATACTAGAGAGGCAGTTGTCCCTGTTAAGCTAGGAAAGTTTAGGAATGCGGGTACAGGAGAAGGAAGCGGCATCGGCATCGGCATCAACAATGTTGACTCGAGAAGGTGCTATTCAATGGGGTCTTTTGAGTATGTATTGGATGAAAATTCATCATTGCAAGTACCTATACGGACTCCAGTGAAGAAACAGTCAAGCAAGAAACCTTCTTTGCCATTAACTCCTGGGCACAGGCTAGCCATGTCTGAATGCGATTGTGAATCAAGGCGAGAATTCCTCGGTTTCCAAGGCATTAGAGTTGTTGAATCCAGGACTGACGCCGGCAGTGGAAGCAATGCCATTGCTAGTCAGAGAAGCAAAAGAGAGAGCTTTTCAATATCCAAGATTTGGCTCAGAGGGAAAAAGGAATATCAGCAATCGTTGGCGGTCACTTCCAGGAGGGCATTGTCGTTTCGTTTTCCGGAAAATAAGAACATTATTGGTGATGATTCCAAGGCAAAGAATGGGAATGCTGATACATCTGAAATGGGAATTTGCAGGTGGCAAAATGAGAGCGGTGATGAGGAAAAGCAGGGTTGCAACAGCTTGGAATCTCAACCCAAAACACCTTCTTTTGCAAGGAGAAGCCTATTTTGGCTGGTTGGAAGGCAAAGCAAGGTTGTTCAGTCACCCAAAGTCTAGCTCCTTTTTTTATTTTTCTGATTCTTTTTTCCAGGGACAATCATGAAATTGGATTTATCTTAAGTTCAGCAGAAGAAGAAGAAGAAGAAAAGAACAAAGATACCGAAAAGCATCTAAAACACGTTCCTTTTTTTCATGTGTCCAACAAATATTTGTCCTAATCAGAGGCTATGTTATTAATAAAATTTGGAGCTTCTAACTCATAGCTACACGTGAGTTGCTATGTACTCTTCTAGTTTAAGTGAAGTTGTGGATTCAAACTGCCCTTATGTATTTAATTGTTTAAAATTAGAGGCTACAATTTTGTCTTCCGTAAGGAACTTATTTGATTCGAACAGAGATTAGTTTGGATGTGGATGACTTAAAAGTATCTTCTCATAATTGAGATCCTCTTAAAACACCTCGTGAGCAAAAAAATAAAATAAAAGGGCCTTCTAACACCAATGCTCTTGTTCTGTCAGCATATACTCTATGAATCATCATTGATGCAATTTCCAGCAGAAACAGTTAAGAAGTAATTGCCATTAACAAGAAAACTGAGTGCCTGAGTTTTAGAAAAACTTGGATTTCCTTGGAAGATTAAAGACCTAATAATCTTTTCATCAATAAAAACAAATCAGAGTTTCATAACAAGCAACACATTTTTTTTCAATAATTCATGTCTATAGTAAATGCAAGCTCAAGTTTAGCAAAAGCCAACTGCTCCTCAATAACACTGGTCGTTTTCGAATTTAATGTGATTTTGTTGGTAGTATCAAGAGAATAGTGTGGAGAGCCGTTTTCAAATTTATTGGTGACAACTAACCTCATACCTCATGTGCTTATCCTTCTTATCAACACCACTCCAATTTCCTTCAATGCCAAAAGAATTAGGTACTTCTCCCAAAGTATGTGTTCGTCTGTGAGAGACATGCTAAGATCGTTATAAGTTACAAGATCTCAACTTCGAGTCTCGACAGCGACAGCGTGGGAGTTCATTTAATATGGTAGCCCTTTTTGTGCATCAATCACTGGGCCGCCTTTTTGAGAAGCTAAGTGAGATTAAACCGTGATTTACTCTCTCACTATTCTGTCGGGCCGGGGTGTGGGGGGCCCTGGAATGGACGATTCTACCTTTTAAGTGCAAAGAGGAATTGTGGAACTGTACTAAGAATGGAGAATGGAGATGGCTGGTGCGGATCCTGCTCAAACTTTTGTGGAATCCTCAAGTTTTTTTTTATGACAATATCAATTTGAAATCTCATGCTTTTAAATAGAAAGATATATCTTGAAAGGAAGTAAAGTATAATAAACATTTATATACAATGCAAGCGTGCATCATGCCAACTACATTTAGTCATTTGAGATCACGTCTAGTTTTCTAGTGAGATGCTCAGACGCATCATTCCACTGGATGACAATTTATTAGGTTGAGGCTCTCTCAATGTTACAAGTACCGATTCGTAGGTCGGAGAACGGTAATGGACCAATTATCGATACTAGTCATTACATAGTCGTATGGACTTGTATCGATCGATGCTCAAGATAGTTAAAATCTTAACCAAATTGAAAATTTTAAAAGTTAGGAACTAAATTGAAAAAACCCTTTAATCTAAAATCAATCCATTTTTATTCTCCTTCAATCTTTAGTTCACTCTTTGCTTCATAACAGTTGTTGCTACCCTCCCATGCACACCCCTTCCCTTGTAATTGCTGCCACTTCCCCCACCGCCGCTTCCTCCTCTACCATTTCTTCACCAGTTTGCTCTCCAGTTGCTCCCCACTATTGCTACTCATTGGTTACTGCTCTTCACGCACCGTTGTCCACTACTTTCCATGCACCGCTTGTGCATCCATCTAGCCAATCCCTGGTGCAAAAAAAGGTTTGGAGTAGAGTACTTTAGATTTCAGATTCCAGAAGCCAGTTCTACATCTCGTTGACTTGCAACCGAACTTAACCAGACCCGTGACCCGACAGGACCTGCATTCGTCATTAACTTGATTGTAATTGAACTAATTTTATTGTGTATGATTATGGAAGAATATTTAGGCATCGTGAGTTGTGCATAATTCAATAGCATATCATATCATTTGTTATTTTAATTATCATAAAAATGATATCAAAATTAATTAATTAAATTGTTAATTAATTTATACGAAACATGCAATCTATTCATTATTATTTGTATATAAAAGGAATTTAACATGTGATTAATGATTTAAATATAAGATTTAAAGGATAATTAAATCATTCATTATATGTAATTAAGTGAAAAAAAATTAAATGTTTGTATTTTTATATTGTTTGTTAGGACCCGACCCGGAGACCGGATCCCAACTGTTGGATCCCGTACCGGAGTCCAACTCTTGAATCGTAGAAC
>JANSVA010000217.1:19465256-19495943 GCA_025504915.1 Erythroxylum reticulatum
CCTATATATTTGCAGTTGAAGTTCAATAAAGTTGAGACTTTCCAGTATATTATTTTGTGTTTTTTGCAATTTAATAACACTACCAATTGACTTTGAGGAAGAAAATAAAATTTCTCTGAACTTCATCTAATTGATTACACCTGTTAACAAAAGAAATCTTTCCTCAAATAATATGGAAAACAGAAGGAAAGGAAATTTCTGTGGACTCTTTCTTTTAGGTTCCATTTGTTATTGTATTTGGAATTCTTACTATTTAACTTGTGCATCAGGTTTTTGGTGATTGGGCTGTTATGTTTGTTGGATCGTTTGATGTATGGTTCATGGGTCTTAGTGCAACTCAATTTTCTGAAGTTCAATTTTCTTTCCTCTGGCGGGGATTACTATGGAACTCATAAGTGGCACTGGTACTTCTCTCAAGGATTTTCAGTCATGCTTTTCACCTTTTTGCCATTTGCAATTGCTGGCATCATCAGATGTAAACATTGGAAGCTTTCTGGCCTGATTTTATGGGTTTTAACTCTTTACAGTCTATTAGGTCACAAAGAATTTAGGTATTTTATATTTCTTTGCTATGTTTTCTTATATTCTTGTTATCTACTTGAAGCGTAGATTTGACTTTTATTGGGCCTGTCATCAACGTCTAATTGGGCTGCTGAACTGCAGGTTCGTCTTGCCTGTACTTCCAATAGCTTTAATATTTTCTGGATATTCACTAGCTGTGATGGCTAGATTTGATACTTCATCAGTCAAAAGAAAAGGCTCTTCAAACACTCTTCTTAAAGGGCCATCTAAAAGTGGGTTTGCAATCTTCTTCTTGCTTGCCACGAATATTCCAATGGCCTTGTACATGAGCCTGGTACATCAGGTAGAAAAGGAGTCCTCAGTAATACTGGAGTTTGGTACAAGCTTCTTCTTCTTCAGTGTCACAAGTTAACATGGTTTTAGTGGTGAATTCCAAACATTTTGAGAAAAGTGATATAAGTAATGGTTTTTCTTTTCCCTGTCCTTCAGTCTTCATTGAGTAACGGGACAGGAAAATTCCTTTTATCGGTGACCTATAATGAAAAAAATCCTCTGATTTCCTTTTTGATTGACCTTTTACTGTTTCTTACTGCTAAACCTTCCCAACAGAGAGGAACTGAGGATGTGATGATCTATCTATCAAAGGAAGCACGCAATGAGAAAGTAAAAAGTATTCTCTTCCTAATGCCCTGTCATGCAACGCCTTACTACTCCACTTTGCATTCCAGTCTACCCATGCGATTTTTAGATTGCACACCAAGGTTTGAACTTTCAGATTTGATTGCTGTGAGCTGCATTTTTCATGCTGCCTGGATCTTCAGTTGCTTCAAATCATCAATTTTCCTTTCTCACTTCTCTTCTGGCAGTGAAGTGAGAGGAATACCAGATGAGTCGGACAGGTTCATGATGGATCCTGTTGGATTTGCATCGGAGATTAGAAGAAACTGGTCTGAACCTAGTCACATTGTCTTATTCGAATCGGAAGAGAAATTGTTGAAAGATTTTCTGGTTTCACATTCCTTCAAAGAGGTAGGTAAAGGTTAGGCTAACAATTTTCCGTATTCGACATTCACGTCCTTTGCTAAGCATTAGTCATTTTGAATTGTATTGGCAGATAAGAAGGTTCTTCCATGCTCATTTCAAAGTGGATCGTGATTTGCAAGCTTCAGTTGTTGTATATGCCTCCACTATGTAGTGGCAATTCTTTCTAGCCAGACATTACAGTTGGCTTGCCGCTTTCTTCAGAGTTTTGAGAGGATTAATATGGATAACAACCGAAGTAGGAAATAGACTTGATGCATACCACTTGGGTTGCTGAAAAGGAGTGTTCTTTACAAGTCCCTCAACATCTTTGAACTTTCCAATGGCTTATTGGACCACTTGTCTCTTCACTAACTTTTTGGAATTTCAATTATTCCGTTATGCATTCTTGTACGATTTGTACAATCGTTTGGTAGATGTGTTAAACAAGAAGTATTCATTTTTGTTTGAGAAACCATCAAATCTTTTTCTTTGTTCCTTTCAAGAGAGAGAGGAACACCCTCAACATATTTCGAAATGTTTAGCTCAATTTAGCACAAAACAAAACTTTTTTGTTTTTGTTTTATGTTGGTTCTTCTGTAAGGATTGAAAATTAGGCTAAATACTTATAAAAGGCTTGAAACGATTGCTCATGCTGTCAAAAACATGAGCTTAAGACCAAACTTCTCTTGAATAAGAGAAATTATTTTATTGGAAAAAGAAAAAGAAAAAGAAAGGCAGAATATGGCATTTATTTGTATACAAATACGAGTTAAGGACTAAGTTTCTCGGACGACCTGAGAATCTGTAAAGACTGCATAGGCAAGGGGGACAGGGAATAGATTTAAAGCTGACAACGGTTGTGTGCGTCTGATCAACATCAAACAGAAACTGAAAAGATGGAAATCGGTGCAAATTTTACATTAACTTTTCAATCTTGATACAGTGAACTCCAGGGGAGCTTTCTGAGAAGTGCCATGCGGTGTCTGCAAGTTCGCCTACTTGACTGATCGACAGGATGTATTCTCTGAATCTCCACCACAATGGGTCTTGGAGAGTTCAAGTTCCAATACTTGTGCCTTGCATTGCATGCCCATAATGACCAGTGCATGACCAGCTTATCTATAGACATAGCCCACTGGAGTTGCCGGATCCTCTGGGAAGATATTTTTACGCTTTTAAACAGCTGTTGGTGGTTGGATATATGAACCCGACTCCACTAGCTGCACCAAGATTAGGTTCCTGCAATGTAAAGCAAAAGATGTTCCAAGGACTACATGTTGCTACAGAAGGATCATGTATGCTATTCACTACTAAGTTTCCAAGTTTAAACCATTTGTTTTGTTTCTGATCCTAAGAAACGGAACTGATCAATGTGACCGTGAAGATGAATAAGAAAACAAATGGTAGACGATAAATTCCTCGAGGCTTGGTCTCTCCAGATGTTCCTAAAATTCAATGTAGTTTTTTAAGCGTGGTAAATAAGCATACTACACAAAAGCAGAGAAAGAGTTCTGAGTTCAGAAACGACATGGTGAATTATCATATCATAGCCAGAAAGGCAGATAAACCAAACTTGGTAAACGTGAATTGAACATGATAAAACATGTATATTCTCATTCCAAGTTCATCCAAGTAAAAATTATCTGGAAAGCATTGGCCATCCAAATGTGGGAAGGCTTAGTTCTTAAGATCAATTATACTGTTGACTTTTTGAGTTACTATGGCAAGTCCCAAATGCCTGCCCATAAAACTTGGGGGAACTTAATCTGCAAGAGATAATCATTTCTGTCAGACTGAAAAGGACCGCCAGACAACCTTTGGCTTGGTCTATATGTTCCCCATATTGCTTTGTAAAATTGTCCTCGAGTGTATTGTACCTAAGTATAGACCTCCATTGTCAGCTTGAGTTCTATAAACTTCCCAAAATTGCTCTTGACAATTTCTGAGTTTCTCTTAAAGTTTCAATCTCAATGAACAGAAGAAACCTCCCCAAGACAAAGAAAATCGGTTGTTTGATAGCAAAAAATAAAGTGAACCCGGAAATATTTGCAATGCAGTGAAATGTGGCGACTCTGAGGAGGATGATTCCAGGTTTCCAGGAGTTAAAATTATACCAAGTTAATGCCACACTATCTTCCCACATTTAAATCATGCAAGGATCAACCATGTTCAAATATGTAGTGTTATTAAGTTCAAAAGGTTACCTGTAGTTCTCAACCGCTTTGGTTATTCTGTGGATTCTATTTACCTGGCCCTGTTAAAATGACCTATTTTCTACATCGTAAGCAATAATCATTGACCATGTCAATGGGATTGACCTCCTTTTCCGTTATTGGTACATTTAACCAAAGACTTCTTTATATTAGTAATCTCAGGGGCTAAAAAGAGGTCTTGTTGCTTCGTATGACTTCTGACTACCTTGAACCATCTTAAGCCTTTCTTTTCAGTATCTTATACGTTCCTAAATCAGTTCTTTAAGTGTAAATGGCTTAGCCCTAAGTCCAAATGATGCCCTACTAATCGTGCTTAGTGGGACATTACCTTCACTGCAATCATTATCATCCTCGTTTCGAAATCGAGATTAATTCCTGTTCTTTTACAATATGATTGATGCTTCTGATTAATATTCCTTCTGCTAGAAAATTGTTAACCTTATCTTAATCTGATGAGATACCTGGCTTCCTTTCTGAGTTCCTGGAAATTTTGTAACTAGTAGCTTAAGCCATAAATATATTGAACAGTTCATACTATATTCACTTAGTAAACAAACAATTACAATATGATACATTATAATTACATAATTAAAGTACACACTGATAAGCAAATGTATGCAGTACATGGGAGCTGAGTGGATTCATTTCTTGTAAAATGGAAGATCATATTTATTCAAGGAACTAGAGAGCGTGAGCATATGACTAATGGTTGTGGCCCATGTCTTGTAGAAATGATAATCATCACCCAAGTCCAGCTTGATGACACCCTGAGTTGTGGTTAACACAATGAGATAGCATGTATCAGCCTCTGAATCTGAATCTTTGTACAACTCAGCATGCATGTCCAGTATTATACCTACACCAAAATTCATAATTAGACGCGACTTGATTTCTATCATCGCCTTGATTTATCAAAATTAACTTCAAAAGCAGAACTTACTTTCCTTCTTGCTTTTCAAAAGGTTGAGCTTCCTCATTCTAAGTATAACCTGTAAAGTTAAAATCAAGTTTCAAAGATCTTTCTTCACCTCATTGCACTCAAATTGGCCACATAACATGGCAAAATATTCATAGGGGAAATTAATTAGTGTGTGGCTTAGTCTAACCTTGGCTTGGCTGTTTAGGATGATAGACACTGATCTCACTCTAAAATTTCCTGTTTGCATGAGAAAAATTTATGACAAGCAGACATGACAGGAACAAAGTTAGAAGTACGAAACCAAAGGGCGACGAATGTTGTTAGCAGATGTTTGGAACCTTGGGCTCATCATCTATTATGTATGTTTTACATACCATCTGGGGTTTCAACATGGAGCTCCGCACCATTGGCAAGGATAGACCTACATTCCTCCAAGTTGAAGTCCAAGTCTTCGTTGCCCTCATCAATAGGAAGCACCGGTCCACTTCCATTTAACCTGTTCTTGCATTCTGTTCTTGCTTTAAGTGTGGCAGCTCCTCTCAAAGCTGCTTGTTAAAACATAACATACACAATTAGCTGAAGCAATTCACTTGCCATATGATTCATGGGCTTTATTCACTTGGTAAACTTAAAGATTTCAGCAAAGGGTACTATCACTTTTCTCATCTCAGAACCCCACATGGTCGTTAAAGGAGCTATGTTATTAGGAGGCATCGTTTGAAACAACGTAGGAGAAATTTGACAGGCTAGAAAACGTTGCTTATGCCTAGCCAACTTGTAATCAACACAGTTTATTGTTATGGTGACACTGTAACAAACAATAATTAGCTGATATGAGGTTCTTCTGATAAAACAAAATATAATATAAATTTAACTGTTTGAGCAAGCAATTTTAAGTCACGTTACTGTGTGGGAATTCAGGAAGTTGAAAATAATTAGAGTCAAGGAATGAGTTATTACAAGTAGCAGCAGCAGCAGTGAGTGTTAATACGTCACTTGCACTTGTACTACTCATGGCTGAACCTATCACACTACTAAGCTGCTCTCTCTTTGCTCCCATGGCTTCTGCGACTTGTGCACATTGAGCAGCCACCAGAGCCGCCGCGGAGGCCACTGCAGCCTCCTTGTTTGAGCTCATCACCAAATCTTCTTTCCCTGAGCTCTCAGCGGCAATTGCAGCTAAAGCAGCAGCCACTCCTGCTACTGATATGGCTGCATGAACTTCAGCTCTTTGTAACCTCTCTTCTTCTTTTCTCTTTTGCTTTATGTCTTTCAACCATTTCTTGATTGATAAGGCCTTAAAGGGTATTATTTTCCATGGCAACTGCTTCACGAATATCTCCATATCAACTTCGTTTACAAACTAGTCATATATCTCTATTCTAACACAGCATAACCAAATGATCACTATCTAGCTACTTACCCATTTCCTACGGAAACAACTGTTGTAATTGAGTTCAGGATGCATTGCCTGTTGCATCCATATCCATGACTGCAAGAGAGAATTAAGAAGATTGATTCAACAAAAACCTTTTTTGTTTCAGATAGTATGCAGATATGTATGCTCTGATCATGTATTTGTTTAACTCTATATATTACCTTCACATCATTGGATTTCCATGGCGGAAGAGGCTTGAATTCTGCTTCATCCATTTTCACACTCTTTTCTACCTTCAGCAAGTGAGGAAATCATCTCACTTTCATTGTTTAACTCCTATATCTCTTACCAATACAAGAATAATATATTGGAATGCTAAGAATGGATTGACTCACCGAGAACGAAGTCTTAACTTTGCAACCCAATTTCTTTATTTGATTATCCAGGAGGAAAATGGACTGATGGTCCTGCAGTTCTGGTTGCAGAGTCTGAACTGCGAAGTTGCACCAAGTACGCGAAAGAAAATCCATGGACTCCGGATATGCTTCTGATGGTGATAGCTTCATATTTGATTCCATGCAATTAGGAGCTAACTATCTTCTTACTTTTGATGAACGTATAATAGAGTGAGAAAAGTGTAGACTTAGCTTCAGATCATATAATACTTAAGTTGAAGTGTAACTAATAAATAGCTAGCCATGGTTCATTATAGTGATTGCAACAGTATGATGTGGGTACCAAACTTATGGACCGTGCACATCTAGGCAAATGCAAAGGCTAGATTGGGGTTGCTAGCAGGGAATAAAGTGTCCTGGAATCATTTCCATCAGTTGGTTGACCCACACTGCAGATCAGATTCAAATAGCTGTGATTAGGATTTTTGGTCAGGCGTTAAAAAGGGTAACATTGCACTTAGGTACAGCTTGTTCCTGCCCCTTCAGTGCAGCTCAAAAAGGCTAATGTGGACAGAGGAGGGTAATAGGTGGAAAGTGTAACAAAATGTTTAAAAATATACAGGCATGCAGAGTTTGGATAAAATAAGGACCTACCAGATATTAGAAGAGTTGATACAGAAATACATTTTGATTGAAGAGGGTTCAAGATGCATAGTTTTTGATTGATAAGAAAGAAAACACATGCAAACCATTATAGGAGCATGGAAACTAGGTGGAAGAAAATCATAAAGGGGAGCAAGAGGCCCCTTATTTGGTATCTTTAAATGGAAACCATAAATTTAAGCTAAGTATGAAGAGTTGGTTCTTTTTTTTCTTTTTTTTTTCTCTTTATGGTGAAGTGACCTTGAATTTCTTGCTAGAGCTGTCCAGGGCCACCACATTTTCCCATCTAACAATCACATTAAGAGAGCAGGTTAAGAAAAGGTACAAGAATTGTGAGGCATTATAGCCAAGCATGCACTTGGGATCCAACATTGCTAAAAAAGAAATATACAAGCATGATTGACAATGATGGATCATTGAATCTAAAACATTCTCTTCTTTAGAATAAACAAGTACCAATGAATGTTAACTTTTAGTTAATTAAGAAGGTTAGCTGAGTAGCTTTAGAGGGGTTGATTATCGTTCAAGATGGCTAATGGGGTCGCCACATTCTTTTATGATGATGGATTAATGGAGTTAAGGAGACTTGGTTAAAGGCATTCTCATTAAGCTCATGTGAGTAGGGAATATAGCTTTCAAGTGATGCTTAAAATAGTAGTGATCCAACGAAAGTTAGGATCAATTCATTGTTAACTTCAAAGTTATACAAATTCTTAAATGCTGCCGGACTAGAAGTTCGATACTCAACGGAAACAGATCATTTCTTTAATTTTTCTTTTAAATCAAGCAAACCATGAATGGAAATGAACAAGAGCTAATTACATATCTAATGTTGAATTTTCACTCTCACAATTATTTAGACGTTCCTACTGCACTTATATAAGAAATCATTTGACCAAATCCAAGAACATACTCTGAGGTTTAGCTTAGGCAATTGAGAACATGAGGGATTCATGTGCGTGGTTCGCTAACGATTTGATGGTTCTTTCTTTTCCTCTTTACAAGTATTTGAACAGATAAATAGATATCCACAGCAATAGTGTTTTGAAGATCAAAGTTAGAATTTCCTTTGACTAAGAAGTAAGAAGTACCATTTTCAAATTTAAACAAAAACAAGGAAATACTTCTTTTGAATATAATTAGTTAATTACCAACCAGGACAGGATTTAGTACTGCCTAATGAAAACATGAATAATTAGGCCTTCGGTCTACTTGTCGATGGATTTATATGGGCCTCTTGTCAGGCATGATGGACTTGTTCTGAAAAAAGGCCTTGGACAAGCCATTGAGCCGCAAACCTAATGGCCTGTAGGAAATCTGACCATCACAAGAAGCCACCTGAAAAATGCAATCAAGATCAGATCAGGTGAAGACACTACAACATAACGGACTTTTAGCGACGAAAAAAATAATTGCTAAAAGTCCAAAAATTGTGGCTAATAATAATTCGCAATGATTTACATTCGTCGTCAGAAATATCGCCCAATTTTTGTCGCTGAAAACTGTAGAAGATATTTTCCCATATTCATCATTAAAACATTTTGCCTACGCTTCACTTTCGTAGCTAAAAAGTACTAGTGAAATTTTGAGAAATCGTCACCAGTATATTTTCGCTACGAAAGATTATTTGCTACATTTTTTTTTTAATGTAGCTAAACTTTTTTAGTTATATCTTTATAAACATAGCCAAAAATTATTAGCAACATTTTTGAAAATGTAGTAGAAAACTTTTAGATACTTTTTCGAAAATATAGTCAAATTTTTAATATACATTTTAACTAAATGTTACACTATGTTAATTATAATTATTTGTGACATTTTTAATCCATATTGTTGTATATAATATTTAATTTTTTGTTGTTAATTTATTATTAAAAAATATAATACAAAAATAATTAAAAATTAGAAGCATTGTATATTAAAAATAAAATGTTATTAAATTATATTGTTTACAAATTTTAATTAAAAATTCAAAAATATTTATATACAAAATAAAAAAAATAAATTGGTCACTTAGATCCGTCTTCATTTTCGCTGCTTACATAATCCAGGCCAAGTAATTTTCTTAGGTATTTTTAATGCTTGGCCACCTTTTTTTAAAGGATTTGATTTCCTTTCAGGGCGTTAAAAATATGTTGGTCTTGATGAGGATAAAACAGTTGATTTAGGGCCAAACACAAGCCCTTTGATGTATCGGGATCGTATATTAAGTATCTTGTTGTAAATCTCATCTACATTTGGCTCATTTTCGTCAAACATTGATATTTGCAACAACTCTTGTATCTTATTCTAAAATTTAAAAAACAAAATCAATATTCAATTCAAACATTATTAGTTAGTACTACATAAGTAAACGAACTTAAAATTTAAATAAAATTTGATACTTACATAATTATTGTGTGCTTCTTTAAATATCCAGCCTTCACCTTCCTTATAGTGTGTTAGTTTGTAGACTGTGATCCTATCATACTCTTTTCCATATAGTTCGTTTTGACTTTATTTTGTGGAAAAATATAAAACACAATAAATAATGTTGTGTTTATTGATATAGTTATAACTTGTAAATAAAGAACTTACACAATCATTTTGTAGGACAACAAAAGAATTAAAGCCTTGGTTGTGAGGAGTTTTTTATTTTTCCTCTATTAACATTGACTTTTTCACACTTTTCCTAAATAAAGAAAAAGAATAGTCATTAAATTGTGTAACAAGATTAATGGAAGCAAATGTGAAGAGAAAGAAAACAAACTTGAACGTTGGAACAGGCCCAATAATCACGCAAATTGTTCCAATTTTCTTGAGACAATTGTTCCGAAACATGTTTTCTTATATTCTCATCCGAAGGAAAAGATTTGTAATATTTATGCAATCGATAACGACGATTCTTGATCCTTTGTTTCAAAAGTAAACTGACATAGTTTGAAACATTAGGGTTATTGATATCAATGATATTCAACTTCATCTGTGAACAACAAATAAACGTCAAATTAATCTTTAAATAAGTAAAAAAATATTGCTTGTAATTAACTAAATTGAAATTTTACCAAAACTTTATCCAAAGCATTTTTTGGCAAGTTGTTTTCTTTTAATTACTTGCATGCTTACAACAAGCCAATTTAGCTTTGGCAATTACCCCTAGCTCACTATATAATTTTGTCAATTGAACCTTATCTACAGGATGACTTTGCAAGGTATCAATATGTACGAACAACTTGTTGTTCATTGCAACATTCATTCATTGAAACTCACAACTTTTAGTTATATCTCTCCACTTTTTTGATGGTCGTAATGGAACTTGATAAGAAATGAATAATGGTAAGAAAATACACACTAAACATATAAATATATATTTGAGCACAAGTCTCTTTGTAAGTGTTAATGATTAACAAACCTGCAGATCATTTTGTACTAGTTGAGGCAGATGGAGGTTGTTGTTGAGTTGGTTAATTGATGGATGAGGTCGATTGTTATTATTGGCTAAGATCTAATTGATGTGGTTGTTATTGAGTAGGATCTGATTGATGTCTTTATTATTGACTAGGGAAAACTTCGATACTTGCCACCTTCTTTCCTTTGTTTCTACCAGGTGCTATTATATTGGATATCTATAACACAAATATCAGCATTATATATAAACATAAGTCAAACATCAGTAATACGGATAAACATAACTTAAACATTAACATTCCACATTAATATAACTCAAACATCAACATTTCGTATAATAGAAAACCTTGTTGTAATATCATTCCTTGTATAAAATAAAAATTTCTTAAGTAAAGACTCTAAAATGCAATTTTTAGGATGGTAGGCATTAAAGGGCTTTAGTTGAAAACTACCAGGTTGTCTAACATGACACTTAGGAACAAGGTTGATTCACAGGGTTATCCTATTCAACAAATAAATCCTGAAGAAAAGAGTTCGTTAATTGACAATCAATTACTAAATTTCTTAAATATTCGTAAATATCACATGAAACATTGGACTTTCCTATAGAATGCACATTGACATGATCAAAATTTTTAGCTAAAGAATCTATTTTTTTCATATACATACTCAAATTAATTAAATATGTATATGAAGAAATTACATAAATTCATTCCATTGACCTAGTTTTACGATAAATGAACTTAATTGACCTTTTAATTTGATTTCATCCTTAAGAGAACTTTCATTGAGCACTTTATAGGCTTCAAAAATTCACCCCTAACTAACTACAAAAATCGTGTCTGTTACCTTTCTTCATCAACATTAACACATTAAAACAAATATTCAACCATTAATAGTCCAAATAAACCCAAAAACTCAAACAACATTCATAAAACTGATTAACATCAAAGCATATAACAACAACAATGAATGCAGAAAAAAAAACCCAAGACCAAAGCACATACAACTAACCTCGATAGATGTCAATGGAAGATGACAACGATGGAAGAGAAAAAAATTAACCAAGATAAAAAAGGCATGTGGAAGTTTTGGGGATGGGGGGCTCAGGTTTTTTACTTTCAACTGAAGTGAAAAAGATGTCATTTGTCGGTAAACAAATGAAATCATTTTCATATTATTATTTTAAATGTTGTAACATTTGGCAACAATTTTCAAAAATCAACACCAAATGTTAAATAGATGATGATTTTCCAAAATTGTCACAAAATGTTAAACAATAGGCGATAATTTTCGAAAATCGTCGCCAATACTATACATGTATATAAAATTTTCATTTTGCAATTTTTTTGTCATACATTATTTCTACAAAATAGTATAGAACTTATATATGATAAGTAAAGTTTTGTAAGGCCACATAAAATTGTCCGATCATATATTTTATAAGAGATTAATAAAAAGTATAAATAAATGTAATATAACATAATTTTGTGTTCTTAGTTTTATAAAATTTTTGTATGACCGTGTTGTTAAGTAAATTTATTATTAGAATTACAATTATTGTGAATTAATTTGAAATGTCGCCTTTAAATTGTTACCTTATGGTATATTCTAATTAATAAAAAACTGTCTTTTTGTTTAACAATAAACGACGTCATTTTGTTTAACAACCAATAATGTTATTTTCTGCTAGGTTATTATAAACACGAAAATAAAGCTCTCTTTGCTTTTGTGTTAGCTATCGTGTTTTTGAAGAAGCATTGTCTCTTTTGTGGTTGTTATTTCCCATGTTGTGATTGTCATCATCGAGCAAGCGTAAAGTCTTATGTTGGTATTGTTCTTCTTTCTCTTTTCTATTTTCAAGAACCCTCCTTTTTGTGCTCAATTTTTCTACTAAGTTTTAGAGTTTATTTGAGTTTTGTGTTCTGCAAATGGTATATGGGTTTTTCTTTGTGTTTGTGTTTGTGTTTGGAAGATGGTGAATTGTGTTTCTGCGTTGGATGTGTATGGTTGAAGTTTTTTCCACCTTCCATGCTTGTTTGATGAAACCCTGCAACCCTGCTAACTTCTGCAACAAATGTTTATGTACATATTTACCATATGACTGCTTTTACACCAAATCTATACCACTTGCAGTATACACATATATCCCTCATAAAGACTATTTTAACGTCTCACGAGGCTATCATTAGACATAACAATTAAAAGTAAAATGATCAAAACCAAATATATTAGCAACACATCAGAACATATATAGGTAACAAATATATAAGTTGGAACCATGATATTGAACTCATTTGGGAATGGTTAATTGCTTCATGTGAATCAATAACTACATTATTTGTTACTTATTTTCATTCGTAAATATAAGTATCAATTAATAACAACAAATGGTAGGGGAAAAAACAAAAGAGTAAGTATAAGTATCAATTAACCAAGTCTTACAAATATACAGCAAAATAGTCCAAACTATCCCTAATAGACATTTCATCGAACACTTCATATGCTTCCCAAATACATCCCTAACTAATAACAAAACTACTATATTTTTCCATTATTCACCAACATAGGATCAAGTGTATCATCAACAAGAGAATTGGTTTAAATCTAACGTTGGACTTAAGTTATGTTGTTTTTGATTATAATAAATAACAAGTTATTGAGGAGAAAGTTGTTTTTAGCATCATTGAAAAGGAATGACCTTTTCTTTTTATTGCTAGGATTTATATGGTAAAGTTACATTCAATTTTGGATCAATTCATTCCTCCCTTAAGAATTTATGAGATTTGATTAACAAAAGAATTTAATTAAACATAATGAATTTTATGCTATATTGACGTTTCAGAATAAAACTATTAACATTAATTCATCGTAGAATGTCGATGTGACAACTAATTTTTGATGGCAAAAATGAATTCTGCTAGGAGGAATATAGGAAAATTCTCCCTAATGAAGAAAAAATCGATGCAGAATAAATTTCCTTATAAAATGCTAAACATCGGTTGTCTTCTATGGTCGATCTTCTTCATCAAAGTTTTTAGTATCATCTGAATTACCTCTCTTTCTTTATTATTTATATCTCATTTTTTTCTTACAAAGCTATTATATGAACATCTGATTGTATACATTATATATATGTTATGTAAAGCTTCTTCAAATCTTCAAGAGAACATAGATGGAAATGGAGGCGATGGTGATGTCCCAATGGTCCGAATAAGATTAGGAAAATCAGTTGTTTTGGAATAGCACCCTTGATTGCAAAACTATGTTTGTTCATTGTAACGATGATGGAGTCATTTAATCGGGTTTGTTCATTGTAACGATGATGGAGTCATTCAATCAGGTATGCATGTGTTCAAAATTAGGTTCCTTATACTGTTTGATTTAGCTTTGATTATTCTATACTATTTGCTCATTAGGTGAAATGCATGGTACATGTGGTTCATCTAATATAGTGATCCATACTATATCTAGGAAATCATTCACTGTATCTACTGCAAATTTAGTTAAAGCAAAGAAGTTGTTAAAAGAGAGTGTCAATATACCAACATCTGAGGGAAGATCTTTGACTGTTTCAATTGATGCCTTGGAATGTGTAAGGAGCCTTCTTGAGAACCCCTTTGCCTTTTCTACTGAGTCTAATTTCACTTGGAATTTATAAAATAATTATTTCTTTTCCTATTCAATGGAATATTAGGTGTGAAAATTTATCTATTATTTTGTCTGAAAGAATTGTTAAACTTCTAATTAAAATCTTGTAGTACTTATCATATATCATTATGTTATATTGCTTACCATATTCCAATATTTATATGTAATATTATTTTATTGTTAATAAATATTAATGATTAAGAATATTATTTAACTTAAATTTATGATATGAGTGAGTACCGCCTCATATGTTTGAAAGAAATACAACGTTTCATTCCAATTCTTTTCTATGCCATATAAAATAGAGTTCAAGTTTATCCTAAGTTTCCATGTCACAAGTTATGATTACATAATATAGTAAATAACATGACTTTGGAATAACAAGTTTGACTCATATACAGCTGGTTTTTTGTTGTACAAGCTTAGAATTGGCTGCTAAGACAATTGTGTGCTAATAAATTTGAACTCAATAGGGTACGTCCTCATTTTCCATTTTGAATATTAGTTACATCAAATAGTTCACACTCCATTATTCATTAACATTAATTAAAGTGTTAGGCAGTTGCTAATGCTAATACTATTTTTATATTAACTTTTCAGAGATATGATGAGTAGGTCAGGAAAAAAGTCTATTGGGAAATATTGCGTATGATTGTATATGTCAATATTAGGCAGGAGATGAGTTTTGTATATAATTAGTTTGTGTTAGTTTAGGTAACTTGGTATTGTCTTTCCATACAAGTAGAATAGGCTAGATCATACGAGTTGTGTATATATTAATCACTTTTAGAAATAATAGGTAAGATACAAATTCCCTAAATTTATTCATGGTATTAGGGCAACTTAGTCTTTAACTCGAAACGAACAATTGATTTTTAGCCATTATGATTGACAAAGATAAGGATATTGATAAAATTGGCAGCAACAAGCCATCGATAATGGACCCGAAATCATCATATTACACATTCTGTATCAATAAATTAGGTTTAGTGATTGAACATGTGGTTTTGAAGGGGGATAACTATGAGGAATGGGCCAAGGTAATGCAAAATGTACTTCGAGCAAAGGAAAAATTAAGATTCGTTAAAGGGACGATCTCTAAACCCACAAATCATTAATGAATTTGAATATTAGTGTGTAGTAAATCCTTTGTTGATTGTATGGGTGTTTAACAGTATAGATCTTGCCTTGCAATCCACGATCTTTTATATGGAGATTGACAAGGAAAATAGGAAAATTTGTAAAAATGTTTCTGTTGATCGTCAATGACATGGGAATTTATTAATTAAAGTTTAAAATTGCAAACTACAAACACAAGGGTTTATATGTAATTAGTTGAATCATAATAAATTGAAGAGCATGTGGGAAGAGTTTGGGACTCATACTAAACAACCAAAGTGTACGTGCAAAGGATGCAATTGCTGCGCGATCAGAGAATTAGCCCAAGAATATGAAAAAGACAAAATCTATCAATTCGTTATAGGTTTAGATGATGCCACCTTTGAAACAATGAGGTATTGAGTTTGGATTCCTTGACACCTCTCAATTGAGTTCTTTCCACCATAAGCCAAGAAGAAGGACATCGGTATATGGCTTAGGGAAAAGAAGAGAAAAATGAGGTGTAAGCTTCATTGTCCAAACTATTGCAAAAACTCAGAGGTTAGGAAGTGAGAGTAGTGTTGCTGCTTTAGGTGATAAGCCTACCTACGCCTTTGAAACAAGGTGGGGTACTAGGTCAAAGACTGTTTTATGCTTATTAGGAATCCATTTTAGTGGTATAACATACATGGAGGATGAGGAGGAAGAGGTGGTAGTAACAATGCAGGATAAGGACGTGGAGCGTAACATAGCACATACTCGTCCTACTAAAGCAATGTAGGTCACTGGCACTGGTGGGCCAAATAGCTCGAACTGAGGAGGATTTCCAACCTTAAATGACGATGAATGGAGCATGTTTATGAATCTCCTCAAAACTCACAAAATTACCTAAAACTTCACTAATGGAAAAGAAATAAAAATGGTAAAAAAGGGGACGTCAATCTCAAGAATAGTTAACACTGTGAAATATTCCATATGTGCCGAGGTTAAATTGCAATTTGATCTTCATGTCCTAATCAATGGATGAGATAATTGCACAGTCACTTTCTTTAACAATTTTTGTATCATACAGGATCGAAATACAAGGACAGTCATTAGTAGGGGTTAACAATATGACCAAGTCTATCTATTACACGTTGTGGCTTTAACTGGAGCACATTAGATGAACAAGGTGTTCTAGTAGTTCAATTTCTTACTAATATTCGTAGTAATAAATTATGAGCTAAAAAAAATTAAGATGTCTTTCATAATAGTATCAATAAAGTAGTTAAACCTTTTCATCATGATTTATAGGCACCTTATCATGTTGTTTCATCATATGGTGCTCATTATTATTTGACCATTGTAGATGGTTATTCACGAAATGTTTGGATTTATTTATTAGTTGAGAATAGTGAACTTATTACAATTTTTAAAATTTTATATATTACAATTGTCACTCGGTTTGATAACAAAATTTGAAGTGATAATTGAAAAGAATTTTAGGCCCTAAATACACCTTTTATAAAATAAGGAATCCTCCTTGAGACGTCAATAGTTGGCAATCTCTAACAAAACAGTCTGGTGGAGTACAAACATCATCATATATTGAATGTTACATAAGCAATTGCCAATTCATTTTTGGAGTAAGTGTATTTTAGCTATTGGATATTTAATTCCCATAACTATACATAATTTAAAAACTCCATATAAGATTTTATTTAGGAAGGAACCCATGTTTAATCTCATTCTAACACTTGAGTGTCTTTGATATCCTCGTCGTTAAGCTCGTGATAATGATAAATTTACATCATAAGGGAATTTTTGTATGTTTGTGGGCTACCCTTTGGGAAGAAGGGATAAAGTCTTTATGACTTAAAGAGCAACAAATTTATAGTGTCTCAAGAGGATTTTTTTTTTGTAATAAGAATTTCCTTTAATTTTCAATCTTAACATGACGACTCATTATCCTCCTCTCCTATGAACATGTGCTCTATGCCTCTTATCATTGACGAAGATGAAATGGACACCTCGCTACTTGCTTCTTTACCATAGCCTATTAATCAACCCGAGACTTCAAAAGAAAAGGAAAGTCTTGTGTATGTATCTAACTCTTTAGTAAGGAGGAGTGACTAGTCCACCTTATCCATTACCAATGAAAGGGGGACTTTAACTAATGATGAGCTACCCATAACACATAGTGAACCACTTGGCCAAAGACTTTGAGTTTAACGAACTCTAGAAAAGTTGAAAGATTGTTGATAACTCCCCTGCTAACTCATTTACTATAACTTGGTCCTCAAGTATCATGTATCTTATTGCTTACTATATGACAACTTTCTTATTGGTGTGAGACCATGAAATGACAAATTATAACTCTAAAACATAAAGACAGTTAAGACTTTGAAGGATTTACCCTTGGATAAAAAGGATATCAATTACAAATGGGTCTACAAAATTAGGTATCATTTGGATGATATGATTGAAAATCATTAAGCTTGGTTGGTAATTCTTGACAACAAACAAGTTAAGGGCATAGACTTTACTGAAACATTTGCATCGGTTGCTAAAATGATTTTAGTATATACATTTCTAGTAGTTGTTCTAGTAAAGAATTAGGACCTCTAACAGATGAATATTCACAATGCATTCTTGCATGAAGATTTAAAAGAGGACATACATATGCACTTGCCTCTCCAATATTTTACAGAGAGTATGCAAATTACAAAAATCACTTTATGGCTTACAGTAGGCTCCTAGGAATTGGTTTGCTAGTTGACTATTGCATTTAAGGCTTTTGCGTTTTTCTAATCTCTATTCCAAGCATAATGTTATTTTGAGTGTCCTTATTTATGTTGATGACTTAACATTGGTTGGTAGCAATAAGGATGTGCTAAGGAAATTCAAGTAGTATTTGAGTCAATATTTTCAAGCGAGGGACATAGGGTAGTTGAAGTATTTTTTGAGTGTTGAAATTGCTCAAGGACCAAAAGGGACATTTCTTTGCTAGCAAAAATATGTGATTGGTATTATTGTTGAAACAAGATTACTTAGGGGGAAGCCAAAATTAGCACCTAACTCTTTCAGAGGGCTATTCCTTAATTAATGATCCTGAGATATATCATCATCTTATTAATGGATTGATTTATTTGACTATTTCTCAGGCTAAACTCAGTTATTCATATCATATTTTAGCACTTGCAACATTCATATGTGGACCATTGGGAAGCTGCCTTGAAAGTTTTTCACTATCTGAAGGAAAATCTTTAAGAAGGAATTTTTTGCGAGGTGACAATGATCTTTAATTGTATGCATATTGTGATTATGATTAGGCAAGCTACCCCTTTACTCGATGCTCATTCATTAAATATTTTATCATGTTGGGTCAATCAATCATTTTTTAGAAGACTAAGAAACAACAAATTGTCTCCTGCTCGTCTATTGAAGCTGAATACTAGTCCAAGACTACCACTACTTGTGAATTGAAGTGGCTCAAAAGCCTACTTTGTGATAAGGGGAGTTGCACATCCACAACTAATTTGTCTCTATTATTACTGTCAGGCTGAAATTCATATTACATATAATTTGGTATTACATGAACATATTAAACATATAGAAGTTGGCTGTCACTTTGTTTTGAAATGATACTATAATGATTGTTCATGCTCGTACTTACAATATGTTAGTTGATATTTTGAACAAAGTTCTTAGGAAGTATGAGTGTGAATACTTATTTTGGAAGTTGGCAATTCAAAATCTCTATGCTTTAACTTAACAGGGAGTATTGGAAAATATTGTGTATAATTATATATGTTAATATTAGACAAGAGATGACTTTTTGTACGTATATATTTAATTTGTGTTACGTTGGGTAACTAGGTATTTATGTTAGTTTACGTAATTTAGTATTGCCTTGCAGTATTAGTCTAGGCTAGATCATATGAGTTGTATTTATATTAATCACTTTCAGAAATAATGGTTAAGAGGCAAATTTCTCAAATTTGTTCAGAGTCCAATGTCCTCATAATTATAGTACGAGAATTTGGCAGCATTGAAACTAACAGTTGAACACTTGTGCGTTAAAAAGCACAGTTTTAAGCAGTAAAGTGCATGACCTTACAGCTTCTTCCTCAAAATCATACGCACTTCTTACCATCATATAAATGTGGTTTGCAGAAGGCTTTGCACGAGCGTGCAGTTCGGCCTTTCATCGGTATCTCGTGTAAACACCAGCTTTATATTTTCTCGCCTGTACGTTATGCCTCAATGATACAGATACCTTTTCAGTTTTTCTATCAAAATAAGTAGATAAGAATAGAACAATTGCCCAAACACTGCTTCATATGGTAAACAACTTTGATGAATGAACCTAATTTCTTTCCTGTTTTGCCAGAATATGTATATATTTAGCTAGTTGACAATGACAGGAACAAGAAAAGTTACTAAGATCTATTCAGCTTTCTGTTATCGATGAACCTTCTATTCCTTGAAAAATAGGAGGAAGTAGTATGATGAATAGATAACATAGGAGCTAAGCTGAATTCATGGAAGCCTGAAGTAAGGACAAGTAAAAGAGAAAAGGATGCACTTGGGTTTTAGTACTCAAAATATGCTTCTTATCTGTACATATTTGTGCTACATCATCTCTCATTTTTCCTTCTCTTATGCTACTCTTGAAAACAAAAATATATGATAATAGTAACATTAACCAGGGAACTAAAAGGTAGAAGGATAGATTAAACAAGATCCCATTGATGTCCTATTTACCAATCATTGCATCTCTAGCCTTAGCGAGAGTTCTCATTACAACAACCTGATCCCGTAGAGACTTAATGTAGTCTAGGGCTTCCTGAATCAAGGAGAGTTCATCCATTGATTCTCCTCCTGGAACAAGACTCTTTAACATATGTGTTCTTTTTTTTACCATTCTAGTCGCAATAGATTTAGCAACAGCCACTTGAGATCTATTACTTCTTGTCGTCGACATCATCAATCTTCGAGCGCGGCAACTTCTCTTCAAGATCCTCTTGCTCCGAATTATCTTCATGGTCACGGATGATTCGGTCGAGACTTTCTTCAAAGTCTCGCACTCTGGAGCTAACAATTGTCCAACAAGGACTTTATTATCGCCTTGCTTTGAAGCATCGGCAATGATTGCTCGACTCCACCTAGTCCTACCATTCCTACTACAGGCCATGGCAATATCTGCCCATAACTTTATTGCCTTCTTTCTCTCTAACACGCTCATGTTCCTCTTTGTGGAGCTGCATAATTGAATACCCTTTACCCATTTCTTGAGGAAGTCCTGCTGTAGTGATATAGGGGCACGCATTCTACGAAAGAATAAGGCAGTACAAGGAAAACTATGGATCAATTTACAGGAAGCTTGCTGGAATCTTATCATAGTGCTGTGTGAAATTCTTAGGGCATAAAGTCAAAGTATAAACTACACTATGATGAATTACACGTCATAATGCAACATTGTCACTTCTTTCTTCTTTCTTTATAGTGTTATTATTGTCTATACATCCAATTATTTCTTTCAAGAGAGGACACAAACAATAAAGCAGTGAACTTTCGAGATGAAGCCAGAGAAGAAACGAACAAGTTACAAAAAAATGGAACCAGGGTTTTGAGCATGGCATCGACAGTGTACCTAACACTGAAATAATAGTAATGCGTAAAGCCATAATACACCAAAACCTCACGTTACCTTGCTAGATTATATGATCTCTCTATTCTTTGTACTGGAAAGGAGAAAATTACGTAGTCAAACTCAGACCGAGTAGAGGCGACTTACAGGGAGATGCAGTACTTCTCATCTATTCTAGCCCTGCAGATCCAAGAAAATGTACCTTAAAATTCTGGGATTTCAGAGAGATATGGGAATGTGAGAGAGAAGAATGTGGAGAAGCCTCATTTATTTCCGGAAAGAAGAGAAGTGGTGGGTCTCAGAGAAATACACAGCACATGCGAGCACATGGTGGCTGAGGCCCACCGCACAAACGCTTCAGTATATTAAAAAATTTAGGTGTCTTTGATTGTTTAAAAATTAAAACAAAACCATTCAACATTTGCGAATACAAACAAAACCTCGCTAACAATCGGACATTTCGTGAGACCTGTCTACTACCCTTCAGTTCTTCATCGTGGATCTCTCTTCATCGTATGCTTATGTTTAGCTCGACATCACACAGATAAAAGCGTAGTCATAATTATAATTATCATTGTCTTTTTATTAAAGTAACATATAAATTATATAGTTATAAGAAGTCGCATTGCAATAAGTATAAGGCAATATAATTTTTTTATTGGACAACAAAATAAAAATATTATTTTAAGTTTTGACTAAGACAATACATTAGTTTCAAACTATAGCAACAATATTAAATAGATATTGCAATATTTTAAAGTTTTTTTAAGGCAACAAAGTGAATTTTTTTAGACAACAATTTGTAATAATAAAAGTAACAATTTATTCTTTCATTATCAATATTATTTAATATAAAATCAAACTCTTATCATTATGTAGGCAACGTTCATATATACATTAAATGAAATATTTAAATGTTAATATACATCTTAGTTACGTACGTACTATCAAATGTAAATGACCAAAAAGCTGCATTTATATATAATATATAGTCTATAAGGACTTGTAAAATTCAACATTTAATATATTCAAAATATAAAAGCAAATTACATGTGCTTTTATTGTTACAAAATATAGAAGTGAATTCTACAATTTTCAACAATTGCAAGGAAAATTACATGTGCTTCAACAACTCTTTATCATTTGTAGAATTAGAAGTCGGTGTCAAGCTTCTTCACATTAACTCTATAACCTTGCTCAAAGTCCTTTGGAAATATAACATAAAGAACTGCATGCATTCTAGCATCTTGACAGATAGTTACAATCTGTGAGCAAATATCCAGATATGATGAAGACAAGATTCTATTCAATATTAGATATTATGGTAGATATATTGAGCACTGAGGGGTTAAAATTAAAATTTGAGAATTATTACAGACAATTATTTGTCAAGATAAATATAAGAGATGCATGCTTCATTTTGTTTATACCATATGCTTCTTGCAAGCGCATGTTGTTCATACCAAATGCTTTTTACAAGCTAATCTATTAGTGTCAAAACCAATGAAAATGTTGTAGTTTTTTTTCACGTTGTTCACATTCACTAATAAAAAGATTGATAACCACATACAATAATCACACAATAACTACACAATATGAAGAGAAACCTAACTAACCTCAACGTTAACTTTATCAAGCAGCTAAACATAATCTTCCAAGTTCATCTTATTACTTAGATTCATTTTACAAGTGAAAACCTATAGAAAGAAAAATAATAATTTCATAATCCCAAGTCTACATAATCTCAAAGCTGCATAAAAGCAAAAAGTTAGCCAAGAAAAGTCAAAAAAGCAAATCCTTTTATCACTTTAGCTGCAACTTAACTAACCAAACAATTTTTAAGGCAATAATCCCACAACTTTTAATAAACTGAAGCAGTTCTTCAGAGTAGCATGACTCATTAAATGTCCATAGGTAAAGTTCCTTGTTCCTTATAGCCCTGCCAATCTTAGCTTGCCATCTTCCATGTTAATGATGCCTACAAAGTATCGAAACATAAAGATTCAGTAGTTCCTATTATTGCATCCCTAAGTAGTTGTTTAATTAATGTTATGCTAGCTATCTAAAGCCACACTAGACCTAATTTTAGTTTCCTATTTTCTAGTTTTTGATCATGCATAATGGATAGTTCATTTAGCCAATATAGCAACTATTTCTTAGTCTTTGTTTCCTTAAAAACTAAACTGCTAGATGACTTCCACAAACCAACCTCTGTGTTAAACAATATTTCATACAACCAAGAGTGATGCTTTGGTAATAGTATGACTAGAAGGAACATTAGTTGAGGGAATCTTACACTTGTTCGATTGTTAGGAATTACCTCCTTTTGTCCATTCTCAATTTTATAAACATGGGAATTTAAAATGAGAATGTATAACAATTATGGCTTGCAAGTCTTGGGGATATTAGCCTAGAATGGTTATAACAAATTTATAGCATCTTAATCCTTAAACAATTAAGATTCAGATCTGTCAATTTTGAAATCAAATTAATATTCACTATAGATAACTAAATCTTTAAGAATACCTAGAACATTGTATAGTTTAAATTAATTCTTCTAAGATTGATAATTCAACTTGAATTTAGCAACAAATGCTACATTTTCCTAATATGGATCAATGTTTAGTATTAGATCAACATACCATGAACACTAATAAGTTCTATCATAGTATTGCAAGATTTAATTGCTTAAGAAGTTCCAGTTAATGATTCCATTATTAGGAGACATAAAATCCCACTAATATATTGATCATTAGCAGGCTCCTCATCATAACCGATTCACAGTTTAGCATAGAACAATCATTTATCCCCAATATAATTCTACAATAATAGTAAAGGAGACTAAAGCCACAGTGATAATTACTAAACTATGTTGATAATTGTGGAAATTACTAATCCTATCATGTGCAGGCAAGCATAAGAACTGATTATTTAAATCATATAAGCACAATCAAAGATGAACAACTAATAGATAGAGAAAAACTTCACAAGTTGTCCACTTATATAAACAATTGGACTCATAATCGTAACAACTTAACATGTTGAATCACTTACACTTTCTGAAAATTTTGGGTTGAGAATCTTGGCTACTAAGGATCTTAAAAAAATAGGGCAACTTGAAGAGGAGAGCTGAACTCCATACTAGATGAGGCAGAAACTACTACATCATTGTTTGTTGGCTCATAGCAAGATGGGAGGACCTCCACTACAGTAACATTCAATTATGATACTATGAAATTATATCCACCCATAGCAAGTAATGCTCTAAGGGTCCTTAAATCACATATCAATGTTAAATACCTTCAGCAATGCTTGTCTTGGAAATGATTCCTTTCTCACATTCACCCTCACTATTTTGCTCGTCATTGAGAATTGACTGCAACTCAGTTTCAACGTCCTTTTGCAGTGAACCAATATTAGTATGAGCTTCCTCTGTTTTCTCATGTGCAGTATATGACATTAGATTTGATCCTTAGTTGTACTCATAGGTGGTTGGAGATTTATATAGATCCGAATGCCTATATATTTAAATGACAAGACAAACTTTCTATAAAGTATAAATCCTTAACCTGAACATAACATCTTCTTTTTCTTACCTCTATGATGGGTGATTTCTATCATTAATGCTTCTCAAGTCCTTTATCAAGTCTTTAGAATCTTCAAGTTGAAAATCACTATCAGGGATACTTTGTCTGAGGCTGTCATTTTCTTTACTTCGATGATGGAAATCTTAAAGAACGTGCAGTATACATGTTTTAATATAATGACATACAAAACCTATGTGCATCAAATAAGTCTAATCAAAGACAACATTTTGAATACTACTACATATACTTGTGAGGACAACACCGTAAGAAACACAATATGCTGAAAAGTGCTATACAGCTAAAACGTGATATACCTTTTAAGCATTTTCCAGATTTTGTTCTGTATTCTCAACACTGACTTTTAGTGCAAATTAGCTTAGAAGTTCTACTTGTTATATCAGAGCAGTTATCTAAGGATCATCCTTCTTGAGAAAATTTCCTTGAAGTTTATTGTTTTAAGCTGTTGATAAAGAGCAGGTATGCAATTTAAGAACTGTCATGAGATTGAAAATAATGAAAAAAGGCTAAATTAATCAACACATAGCACTTTAAAAAAATAAGAAGTATCCCTTTTAGGAATCTCCCATTTGTGTTGTTTTCTAAAAATAACTTGTGTAGAAATCCAACCACATAAGATTTGCTTGAACTGACTTATCATTAAAGGAAACCTCATTAGCATAATCATTAACCTTACTGAACAAAGAATATAATTGGCAAACAATGCTAAATGCAAAAATCTCATATAGATTGACCTATGAGGCCAAGTGAGGAAACTAATAGAAAGGAAGGAAATAAAAACAATATAAATGAGAAAGAACAACTTGATTGGACAAATTGAACAAAAATCTTCTCCCTCTACCTTCTACCTTCTACCTTCTACTTATTTCTTACTCATGGCTAATGAATGTCCAGGCATCTCAACCTTGAGGAACAACACCACCTAACAATTGTGAGTTAAAAATGATCACAATGGAGTAAGCTCCTAAAGCTCTAACAAGATAGGCATTACCAGTCCCACTGATTTTGCAAGATTTGAACACAAATCCATTAGAATAAGAAGTAAAACGTGGCATGCAAATGGGTATTAGATTAAGAAGCAACAAAGCAAGAATCCAATAAAACAAAAACTGAGAAGAATCAAACAATCGTAGAAGATGAAATATAAAAAAAGGTGCAAAATTGAGGAAAAATAATTTTTCTATGCCAATCACATACTTTGATTATCGAAAAAGACAGAACCAAGATTTTTAAATACCCAAACAGAAATAAAAATACCCAATTTTAGAGGAAATCATATTACTACATTGACCACAAAATGAGGAATGAATTCAAACAGAAATTGAAGTGCAGATCAAGAAGCTATGTCTAAAAGAAAAGAGAATAAATATAAAAAATGATAGAGTTGTATATGTGTTTGTTTTGAGGAGAATATAAGGGAGATTGAAGATGAAAGAAGAAATGATAAAGGTAAAGGGACATTGGTAATTGGGTGGAATAATTTCGATTTTTTATTTTTCATTTTTCCTTTGATTGACTTATCAAACACATGTTTACATTTGCAAAAGAGTAAATGCATGTGTGACCAAAGATCCAAATCAAAAGATGAATTAACCCAATAAGGTAATAGAACAAAAAAAAAAGAAGATAAAAAGACAATGGAACTTTTAGAGAGGAGATTGGGTGGGTAGAGAGCATTCACGACTCATACTGTCACGCCTTGGTGGGCTCTGTCGATGAAGAGCTCAAAGGCATGACTGACATCTATGGATGGCAGCCAATTGCTAGAAAAGCTAGTATCAAAATTGCGGAGAAATTGGAGATGTTGGTGGTCTGGGTTATGAGTTCATCAACTTAGTGGGTTGCCGCTGTATTGAGCCTTTCATTTTGTTTATGTTTTTTCCACTTGAAAAATATGTGTGTAATAAAGTGATGTCTATTAGCTTATGCTTACACGATATAATATAAAATAGAACTATAGCAACAATTCTAAATGTTGCATATATAAAATTTTATTGCGACCTTTTTTAATTTTGTTGTCTTTTCTTATATATAACAACAAATTATTATTTTTGTTTCTTTTTAATATTATTAAAGTAACACTTTAAAAATTATTGAACTATATTAATTTTTAATAATATATTTTTTAACTGATGCACACATTTATTTGCCTACAGCACTTTTTGCTACATGTGATTATTAGTCGAGTTTTGTGATATGATCCGAGTTGCTATAAATGGAAGCTCTGATCATTGATAACGTGCGTCTATTATGTGCATAGTTTGTCCACATAATGGCCACGTAAAAAGTTTTAGTCCCTTTGTCGCATAACAAGTTAGGTTTTGTCCGAATAAGAAACCATTGTCTTTGGACTTCTCAGATAGTGGGATATCACCTTTTGTGATTTTACCAACATGTCGAAGGTTTAGGGTCGTACCTTAACCAGCCACACAAATTGTATAACAAGATTTATTAATTAATTAAGTTCAAATCATTCATTGGAATTCATAAACTTTTGGAGAACGTTACTTTCCATGATCCTGTGAGCAAGCTGCCTTTGGCCTTTTGCACCGAAGAGAAACCGAAGACGGTAATAGAAGACAATAAGATTTGGTGAATTAAGAAACGAAAGAGAGATTTGAGGTAGACTTGCCTCTTAGAAAACTTTTTGCACTCCCATGTAACAACAGTGAAGTCTTTAATGCTGTAGATCACTGTTGCACCAGCTCTGTTAATGACCTATCAATAGTGTGTCTACAATTCTAGCAATTTGTTTGATGTCATGTTTAAAGTAGTCTCGATTACAAGAAAAGTCATGATTGCAAAATCCTCTTTTACTCTCTTTGTGTTTCTTCAATACGTAGAGGGCAATTTCAATTTATTTACTAAATTTCCCATTAACCCTACAAAATATATTTTATCTAATGATCCATATGATCGTGTAAGCTATATGACTTATAATTTAGCACCTCTTTAAAGGAATTTTTAAGTTTAATAATAAATGTTAAAGTAACTGTTAAATTTAATAATAAATGTTTAAATATCTAACTCTTCAATTCATTGTGAACGTAAGTATATTGACAAAGGTTACCAAACATTACAAATCAATAAGCTCAATTGTCCTTTTACTTGTTATAAATATCTTCAAGCTTGAATAGATCTGGAGAAGAAGAAATGCATTTTAGCAATTTTTGACAAAGAAATTAAGATTATTTTAGTTAATCGTGAAGTAGCATTCTATTGATAACTAAAGTAGTGTCCCCAGCAACTCATGCAATCAAGAATTAAATCAATAAGTTAAAATAATTAAGTTGGAAAGATCGGTAAGATTGAAAATCTAGGTACCAAGTGGCAATGAAAAGTAGGGGATTTCGAATTAATTCATAAAAGAAAAGGAAGGAAATGGGAGTTAGAGTTCGGGAATGTAGTGTTTAGTTAGAAGAATTGGCAGGATCCGGAAAGCATGGAGAAGCAAATAAGAGAGGCAAAAAGTGACCCACAAGAAGAGAAATTCTAGGGCATGAGATTTGGCTTCGGCTATTTAGAGTAAATTAAAGAAGAGAGGGAAAAAAGAAAAAAAAAAAAAAAAGGAGAAGAAGAAAATCCCCCACATGCTCTCCACATGGAGGTTTTAAAAGCTTGGTCTTGTGATGTGTATGCACTTTCTTCTCTCAAACATGCATATGTTCCCTTAATCATTGGTTCTGTGCTTCTCTATTTATACATTTCCTTACGTCTTCTCCGTTTAGCCATGATTCTTTCTCGAATTTGTAATGCATTAAGCGCAACAAACAAGGAAATTGTCTTCAACGTGAAAATTTGAAGAAGTTCATGCTTGATTTCGGGGATTGTGGCTGAGGTGGTGGTGCTCCCAATTCATCTATCAGCGCACTTTAATGCAAATACCTGAAACCATGCATGTCGCAGCACACAAACAAGTCCAACTGATTCTCTCTTGATCCATCCACTTTTTTTTCGGTACACACAATTCAAATGTAATTCTGAGTTGCATTTTATGCCAACTAAAAAAGCTCTTTTGGATGTGCGAAATCGATGTGAATTTGCACAATTGAAATAATTTCGTAAAAATTTCCCCGAGAGAACTTCTTTGACAATCATTCAACTGTTGCGTACCTAATTTCTAGATTAGGTTGTATAAAGACATCAACTACAAGACGGATATCATCACAAAAAGTAAAAAGTAAAAAAAAAAAATGATGACTAATTATTCTTTTGAGAACAAATTAGATTAAAATTGGAAGGTAAATTAGTTTAAAATGTTTCTCCGGATACAATTTTGGAAGCAAGAATTTGTACCCCAACAGTTAATATAGTGGCATCATCTTTATATACGTATCCACATGAATTTCACCCAGACCAACTATGTTTCTTTTTTACTTTTTTTAACAAACTCGTTAGTATTCTCTTGATCACATTACGAAGAGCGAAATATCTGAGATATGGAAGACCACGAGGGAAGTAGTTAGTGTGCATGCACAAAGAGGGACCATGAACATACACATAACACAGGGTGAAGGGACAAAAGTGGGGAAAAATTCAGCCCAACTCAAGCTGGCCATATCTTCTGGAAACTAAAGAAGAAGGGTCAAAACCCCCGTGATTCACGCGTAAACTTCCATTTTCTGATTTACAGAAGAACAATTCAGTTATAACCTACCATATATATATATTATATAAACACTATTTTCCTGTGAAAAAATGAAAAATAAATAAAAGGAAGTAATATAATTTTTTAAATGGTTTTTGCATTTGGGTCCACTTCTCGTACGTTCCGCACTTAGCCTTCTTAGTTTGGTACTAGCCTCTGCTCCATTTGTTTCTTAAAGAAAGTGTCCTCATGGCGGGGTGGGAAATGTGGATCAAGTACAAACGAGTGTATTGAGGAGACGGTAAAACTATTTGAAGTGGGAATGATCACACATGTGAACACATGGATGGGACCCCTAATTGTCCACACAAAGGTATACAGGAGTAAATGGCGCAATGATGTTCATAGGTCTAAAAGTAGAGGCCTAGCCTCTTACTGTCAACCCATGCAAGTCTCACTATTGGCTTTTTATGCCTGCACCCATGGATACATGTGCACCTAATTTTGGCATCATTATCCTTGTTTTCTTGCTTGTCTTGTCTTTAATTCACCGCCCTCTTTGGTGGGCCGTACCCTTTCTCCTTGTTTCCTGTTTGATGGTTCACGAATTAAGTTTCTAATGAAACAGAACGTACATACGTATATCTTCGGTGATAATGTGTGTAGCTTCTTATGCGCAAAATCTAATCGAAAGTGGAGATGCCTAGTTGATGTAGTAGGAGCACCTAATGCTCAAATATGGAAGTAACGCATGCCTACTCGCACAATTGGAATAGTAACACATCAAGAGTGTGCTTGATACAAAATGGGGTCTTTAATTTCTGTATAAGCATTTTTAGGGAATGGAGGCACTTGTAATAATGGAAATGCATATTGAAAGAGAGAGAGATATGGTTTAGTATATTGCGCCCTTCCATCTTTACAGCTGTTAGTCCATTTGGTTAGTTGATGACTTTTCTCTGTAATAATGCCCCTAAAATCAAGGCCATGGTCACCTCTACCACACTCTGATTGAGGGATTGGAGTTAGAGATGCGTCTTCCTCTCCGGAAACTGCAAATCTAAACTATTTGGATCATTAATACACCTAGGGTCTATCTACTATAGCTTCTAGTGCAGCCACATAGCATCAGGCTAAAGTCAAAATACAAATCAGCGGCCACAGTACTTGTAAAAGGGATCCGTTTGGATTGTACCGAAGATTGCTGTTCTACTGGCAATAAAAATAGGTGCAAATATTGTAAGGATGCAAATGGAATAACTTAGGACCTATTGGGGGGTTGTATTATTAAATTTTTACATTTAATTTTTAATTTCTTTTAGATTTATAATATATGAAAATTACCAAGGTTTTAAAAACCGGATCGGACCTTCCGGTCCGACCGAAAAAGGTTTGAACCGGTTAGTGGTCCGGTTCGGTTTTATCTAATAACCTCTCTGCATAAAACTGGCCGGTTCAACCTTTTTTGGTCGGACCGAATGGTCCAATCTAGTCCGGTTTGGTTTGGTCTGATTTTTTAAACTTTGCAAAATCCCCTTCTTTTCTTTCATCAAAACTTTCACATTTATAGAATTGCTGCGAAGAACATGTTCACTTAATTAATAAGCCAAATT
>JANSVA010000217.1:19524728-19536001 GCA_025504915.1 Erythroxylum reticulatum
AGTATAACAGTCTCAGTATCAATAATCATCGGACTAGGTCCAGCATTCAACTTTTTCGTTGAGAATCAAAATATTCAATTAGGCAGTCTCATTCACATATAAGTAGCACTTCCAATATTGTTTGCGTGCATCAAATGCCTCAGGCATATATTATCTGGCATTCAGTACACAATCAGTCAATGCAATTCAGTAATATACAGAATAGAACAAATAAAGTGAGATCGTCTAAGGTTACTCACAGTTGCTCCTTTAAGCCTATTGCCTTGACGTTCTAGCAATATCTGGAAGTAGTTGCTTTAGTCGCTCGTCTATATACAATAAAAACAATTGCATATTACTATAGTGCTTATGTAAAGAATAAGCACACTTATTAATGTTTCATGTATCATACATATTCAATGACAAATTCTCAGGTATATTTCTGTATTACAAAGATGTACATGTCAATTGTACTCCAATTGTATTAAAATTCAATTACTCATTCTACATTTCAACTGTTTCTGAATACATTCCATTCAGGTCAACTGTATATGATCAATAAGATCCAGAAAATAAAGGATTTAAATAACACTTCCTTCTAAGCAATTGTTTCTCTGTGTCTTAGGTATTTAATGACATTAAGATCATTTAATTTGGTTTAATATACTAAAACTTATACTCCAAATACGTCAGTATGTTCTTAAGATATAACAGAACTCTTACTTCAATCCCAGAACAGATTTTGGAATTCTTCACACTAGAATTACAATTTTATTTCTTCATGAAAATTGTATCTTTATGTCTCTAGTTTCATTTGAATTAAGAATCACCTCATTTGAAACTCTCACTACTAGAAAACAACCTCTTTTGCGATGTTTTAAAAACGTTGCAAAAGGTCAAGAGACGTCGCAGAATCACATTTGTGACATTTTAAATATCATCAAAAAAATGTCGTCGAAGGTGGTGTAAGGAAAAGGTTTCCACGATGTTTTATGAAAATCGTTGCAGAAAACCCTGTCATTTTATGACGTTTTAGAAAACGTCAAGAAAAGGTCGGATAATCTACGACGTTTTAAGAAAACGTGATGGATTATAACAGTTTCAGCGACATTTTTTAAAAACGTCGTAGAAACCAGTAAGCAATTTGTGACGTTTTATAAACATCACAGAAACCTTACAATCCGCGATGTTTAGGGAGAAACGTCGCAGATTGTAAGTAATTTAATTTAATTTTTGTAAATATTTGAAAAATTTTTATTTTAATAAATTTTCAATTTCAATAATTAAAATTTGTCATTCATCCGAAAATAAATTTAATTTTTATAATTATTAAATTCTAAATTTGAATTTTTTCTTTTTTTCGTTTAATCGAAAAAAATTTTAATGTAATAATTATTCAATTTTAAATATTATTTCTTTTTTCATTAAATCCAAAAATATTTTTCAATTTTAATAATTTTTTATTTTGTTTCAGTATTTCGAAAATAATTTTAGTTTAATTATTATTCTAATTTAACAATTATTTTTAAATAACATATTTTATAAACCTTATCAATTTTTTGAGTATATCATTAATTTTAATAATTATTCATGTATAATAAGAATTTAATACCTGCAGTCTTTTTATTATTTAATTGCAATTTCCAAATATGTCATAATATAGTAATTAATATAAACAATATGTGATAAGTGTTTAATATATCAATATGAGTATTTATCTAATCTAAACGAATATTATATGTAGCACATAAAAGTTCTAAGACCTTTTTTTGTTGTTCGACTTCGGTAGTTAATCGATCTTACATTTCTTCAAATTTTTTAGTCAATTCATTGACTAGTGTTTGATACAGAAGTTGAAGGCATCTCTTGAGAAGTTGATGGAGAACTAATATTGCATCATATATTCAAAATTTGTTCATACTTACCTCTAGATGAGTAATAGGCATAGATGTGACATCTCCTGGTGTTGGAGTAGGCTCACAAGGTGCAGGTATGTGATTTTATGACTGTGTACGAGCAGATGCTCATTAGCTGCACTTCCAAGAAGCTGACGATACGGCGACTGCAGTTGTATTAGTACTAAGTTGCTTGGTGCAGTCATATTCTTATTCTTGGGTAGACCAGGTCCGATATGAATCACCTGCATTTAGTTCGAAATTATATTTCAAAGAAACATGCATCAACCATATTTATAGAAAACAAAAAAAAATTACATTCAGAAAAAAAAGTTATCTAGATACTCATAGAATTTACCATAGTCAGCCATCAATAATATAATCACAGAATTTGGCATAATCAATCATGCACAATAACTAGTCTAATAACCAGCTAGCTAAAAATGCAAATAGTGACAATCTTTGCACAACTGGTCAAAATTGTATAAACTTCAATGAAATTATAATATGGTACAAAACAAACCTTACATTATACTTTCAAAAATAATATAAATTCCCCCACTGCTGGGAAGGCCCTTGTTGATAGGTAGAATGAATCAATTTGAAAGTTGAAGCTTCGAATTGGATGGACAATAGGGAAAATGAAAATATAGGATCTGCATATGCCGTAAATAATATAATTAAGCAAGTGATAAGCTGAAATATAATCCAACAACTTGTAGCCTAAGATAATAAGTAAATACTTGGCTACAAATGTCGTATCACAATGCTCTCAATTATTATAGCAGTAAGTAAATTGGGAATGGTGGGTGAAATATATGCACTAAGTATTGAGCTACATACCTAGCTCAATTAGTTTACCTCTATATCTTGATCAGGTTAGTATAGAAACTAGAAGATTCAATTTTACTTGAATGTGTGTAGCTGTGGATGCATTTTCAGAGCTACCTAAGGTGATATAAATTATGAATTTTGATGTAACCAAGAACAAATAAGTGTACCATTGGTGAAGGATAAAAAATTCCCTTCTCTAATTAGCCCCATTTGCTTTGTAGTTGCTCTCCAATAGACTCCAACTAGATTTTTTGTCGCGAAAATCTTAAGCTCATTAAAGGTGTAGTCAAATCATATATGTATACAATTTGTCCTCAGCAAAATATGGCAATCAACTGGCAAGAACTTCAAAACAATCAGTTTTGAAGAGCTAATGGGTGAAGAACATGTTCAAGAACATATTGGTGACACCAATAAGGAACTCACTCCAAACTCACCTTCTGATACATTGTTTTAAGGAAAGCATGAAATATAATCTTTTTTTTAGCATGGAAATGTCCACCTTAGATTTAGGCTCGAACTTGAGTTTGATAAGTCGAGTTTAATAAGTTTTTTCCAACCAATCAACCAAAAACAGTCCAACAAACCAACCCAAAAACACTAACCAAAACATGTTTGACCAGTTGTCGTCCCTACTCAAATCATTCCCTAAGAGGCAAGCCAAATACATGGACTAATTTGTGTATAAAGATAAATCAAAACACTCATTTATCAACTAGAAAAATCTCTTGTGAAAACCCATCTAAATGCCCTAAAATTTTATAAACTTATCTCATTTTATAGGAAAACAATTTTTTCCACACAATCATTTAACCTTTTAGGAATTATCAACAATTGAGACACATTCCTCATGATGAAATTATTCCTCATAACCTTGTATTATTGCATGAATTTGCTGAAACTAAGCTTATTGATATTATACATTTCCTAAACTCAATAATCGAGTTAAATAGTGTTGTTAACTCTTATTGCCTTATAACTGTTATGTGCAATATAGTTCCGCTGAAACTAAGCATAATGATTTTGAAACTAGGTAGCAGAGTTAATTAGTGTAGTCAACTAGATTTGCTTTACCGTTTAGCATATGTCATTCACCTACTTGTTTGGTAAAGTCACTTGAAGTTGTTCTTTAAAATTCTAGAAGTAAGAGAGTGGCTAAATGAGATTCCTCAACCTATATTGCTCTTTGACTTAACTTTTGTACAGATTACAACTCCTTCGCCTTAGAATAAAACTTCTTTGTTTTGATCCATTTATTCTTTTCCTTTGTTGCATTTAGTAGTTTATATTGTTGCATTTTACAGTTATTGCTATTTTTTTATGTTAGAAGGTTATAAGCTTTTATAAATGAAACAATTAGTAACAAGGATAAATTCCTAAAAACCAGACTGGACATACCAATTTACATAAGATCAAAAGCTAGAGTAAAAGTACTACTAGCCACAACATAATTAAACAACCAATGAGCTGGTACAAGGGTTCTGCTAATATGATTTTATTAAAATAAACAAGCAAAAGTAACCTGCAATTCAGAAAATGTTTTTGTTGTTATAACAGTACATAGACACAAACTAACTCCTCTAATTTATATCCAAATAAAAAACTTTTAGTTCTAATGATTATATCAACTTGATTAACATTTAGACAAGTTAGAAATGAACTAAATTAGTTAGAGAACAAAAGAAAAATAGCTGAAGAACTTTTTTTTTTATCCAAGTGAGCATCCAAATCATGAATATGCTGAAGTTTTCACGATATTACTGGAACTTTTGTTTAGTTTAAGTTGTAGTAGCAGTAGCAAGATTAGACTCAGACCTATAGAGAATAATTCTATTTTTATTTGAATGTATCTTGGAAAAGTGACGTATGGTAATAAGATTTTTTTATAGCATTATGCTTATATTTTAGATATCTTTAGAGGATTTAATAATACAAATGGGTTATATTATATGCTAGGTTTTGTTTCTACATCTTCAAGGAAAAGGAGCAAATATGGAGAACAAATGAGTCCATCTGCTATAACTTTATAAGAAGTGAATGAAGATTAATGAACATGGTAGGAACATGACACTATATTATTGGTTATGTTCTCTAATGCCCCATTCTATTTCTAGCGAAAATCTACAATCCAAGGAATATGGCACCTACATACGTCTATATTTAGGTTATATTCACATTATGTAATTATAACACCAAACATGTTTGCACATATTTGCAAAACAAGTATCACAATTTGCTAGTAATCAAAATTTGTACTATCAAATAATCTTTAACAAGAATGAGAATCGTGGAATGTCTTAATTTAAAATACATTTGTATCTTATGTAAGGCTTACATATATTCTTCATCCATATTTCTTCTTGCACACTATATTAACTTTTGTCCTTTCATTCTTTATACAAACATATTCAAATCCCATCTTAACAATCATGTTCTTCAAAGCCTTTCATAACATAGTTAAGGGGAAAAGGAATAAGGCCAAGATATTATGCTTGAAAGCACTAAATTGTACAATGGTAAAGGATTAGGAGAATATGAAATTAATGGCTTAAGGTTACTTTGCAAACCTATTTGGAAGAAGTTGTAAGGATAAATCAATTCCCCAAAATGTCCAAGCATCCCTGAGAGGCACATCCTCTACTTAACAGGCGTTGGAACTTACCGAGAAAGTTACTCCAAAGGAGATTAGATCTTTTATTTTCTTATTCAAACATGACAAAGCACTAGGATTAGATTACTTTAGTGCTAAATTCCTTTAGTCCACTTGGTGCCTCAATGATTCTTTATTCATCAATACTGTCTAAAAGTTCTTTGACGTGAAATGTCTTTTTCTAAGCTAAACAAAACATTTGTCAACCTCATTCCTAAGGTTCCTAATTTAGAAAATCTTAAGGAATATAGGCCAATTTCATATTACCTTGTCATTTAATAACTTATCTTCAAGATAATAGCTAAGAGGGTAAAAAAAACTCTCAAAAGTTTCATAAATACTTTTTAGGGAGCATATGTTAAAGGTAGGAATATAAGAGACAATGTTTGCATAGCTCAAGAGTTTTCTAAAGGTCACTCTAGCAACAAATCCATTAAGAGTTATGTAATGAAAATTAACTTCATTAAGGCTTTTGATAAAATTAGTTGGGAATTCATATTGGATGCTCTCCAAGCTTTTGGTTAGTTTAGAATGGATTACTAAATGCCTAACTACTTAACCTTTATATTAATTATAAATGGTAAGCCATCTGATTTATTCAAAGCCAATAGGGGATAAGGTAAAGGGAACCTTTGTACCTATTTCTCTTTACTATTGATATGAAAATATTGAACAAAATCACCACCCTTTATCAATTAGAATTTGAGTTTTAAGTACCATAATAGATGTTAGGAACTCTAAATCTCAAAACTTGCTTTTGCTCATGATTTACTGATACTATGAGTTGTAGATAATAAGTTAATTAACATATTGAAGAGATATTTAATCTCATTCAAGGAAATATTAGGTCTAGAATATAACCTTGACAAGAGCTCTATTTACTTATCTTGCAATTAAAAATTTTGATATATAAAACTGGAAGCTTGAAGTTGGAATCACTTCATTCAAGTACCTGGGTGTTCGTATCTCTTTAATTAAAATCCTTACTAAGGGTTGCAAACCTATGATAAGTTATATCAAGAGAAGAATCAGTTCTTGAAGTAACAACTGGCTTTCCTATAGAGATATAATTTAGCTATCAATCATCGTACTTAACAACTTAAGCACCTACTGGATATCTCACATGTTTTATGTGAGTTGATCAAACAATCTCAATCATATTAAGAAAACTACTGAACGACTTTCATCGAACACTTCAAAGGTAAAATGTTTAATGACTTACTTCCCCACGTAAATCCAAATTAACTATTGTAACGCATTGCAAATCTAAATGCACCACATATAATCAAAACAAAAGCAATAACACTCTCAAATCCAAATTAAATCGTCAAGCACAACTTACCTCCACAAAAACACAGAAGCACTTCGAGAAGACAAAATAACAGTAGACAAAAGCTCTTCGATAACCTACGCAAATGTCAGCAATGAGAACACAAATCAACAGTTGAAGGTGGCTCGAGAGAGATGGAAAACGCGACAGCAGTAGGCGGGATTGATAAAAAATTACTTACCTCGGCATTTTTTCGTTGACATCGAAATTGAGACGTCGCTTTCTTAGGATGGAGGGGAGACGGCGTTAGTTAGAGGGGGAAAGATAATCAGGTAGGTTTTAACAAAACCAAAACAACGTCGTTTGGTTTAAAACTAAACGAAGTCATTTTCCACTGAACTAGAACAATTTAACTTACCCTTATGTGACGTCGATTTTTTAGGGGGGACAACGTCGATTAGGGATGGGGGCTTGGTAGTTAAAACCAAAATGATTTCATTTGACTTTTAAACCAAATGATGTCATTTTGCTCTTGGAGTAACTTAAAACAATTGGTTAGCCTTCCGTCACATTTTTTTAATAAAAACATCATGGCTTCTTTTTTATGACATTTTCCTGCTAAAACGTCTAACAAATCTGTGCAATTATTATAAAATGTTGTAGAAAATGGGAAGTTTTCGTGATGTTTTTAAAATTGTCATGAAAGCTGTTAACAATTCATGATGTTAAAAACGTCGCAAATTCCACTGAATTGTTGTAGTGTCTAAAGATCAAGATATAATCAAAATAACGAAGTATGTTTAGTAAAAATTACCCAGTTCTCATACTTCAGTACAGTCGCATTTTCATCTTAAATTCATCATTAAATCTATTTCAGATGGATATCAATTTTTTTTGGAGATGAATATCAATGTCTTAGGAGTCTCTTAGTTCAAGAATCAAGTCATTTGGATATCAGGTGAAGAATTTATAGTAAAAACATCAAAGGATGTTCAGAAGCAAACTCAATGTTGAAGGTCACGATTGTGTAGATACCTACACCTGCGAAGTCACGAACATGTTTACGCACGATCGTGAGATCAAACTTCTTTTAGCAAAGTCATGATCGTGACTTTAGACATCCAAAAATAGCTTATTTCTTTCCCCCATCTCACGATTGTGAGTTTTATACTCATGAATAACCCGGAACTATTAATCACGGGTGTGAGAACTTCATGCATACCCATGCATATGTGTTTCTTTCTTCCATTTTCTGTATCTTCCCACTAGTCTTTCCATTATTAATTCATATACTCTGCATTTCTATACCCAGTACAAGCTCTAAACACATCAAATGCAAGTTTATATAGTAATTGATCAAAACCGAAACTTCACATACATTTTCTCTCTCTACTATGTTTTTCATTCTTTCAGCAATATATTCACAATTTCACAATACTCAATAAACTTAGATTCAAGTCTAGATACACTTAAAAATTTTAGTTCCTCATCTAAGTCATTCAATGTATTTCTTCACCGAAACTATACTGCTTAAACTTCTAATGTATGTATATATATATTAACACCGTAAAACATCATCAGAGTTACTTACATGATTTATTGTTAACAACGAGAGTAAATCACCACAACCTGATGCTCGGTGTTTGGTAAACTAGAAATACATTTGATAACAAACTACTCTCAGTGAAGAACAACGAAAGAGAGAACAGCAGGAAGACAACATCTAAAACACATATCTACGTGTTCTCTTGCATGAATTACACTTATCACTGTTTCATGTTGCCACGTGTCACGCATATACATAGGATCATCAATTTAATCTGTCTATGTGTCTCAGTATAATTGCTCCATATTTCAATATTCAGAAATTCCCAAAATTCACCAAAATTTTCGAAATAATACTATTAGTCTCCAAATAAATCTTTAACATCAATATGTCACAATTCACATTTTAAATTGCATTAATTATTCAATTATACCTGAAAAATGTCAATGAATGCATGAACAATTATTTTAAATATGTCAATAATAACTATTTACATGTGTGTGAATATATAATGATGCATGAGCATATAATGCACTTCTAATTTCTCACATTATGCTAAGTTCACAATTCTGGGGTCTAGCCCGAACATGGGATGTTACAATTAGTGTATTAATGTACATAATTTATAAAAAATGAAAATATGATATAAAATAATGAATTTTAATAACACACTTAAGTAATAATGAAAAAAGGTTAAAGGAAAAGAAACACAAACCGATTTATATTAGTTAAGAACGGCCTTTGCATATGTCTACTCCTAAAACTCTTCTTAGAATTCTACAATAACTCTTCTTTTAAGATGAAGAATAACCTTTGTACAATATTTTTTAATCAATGAGGACCCTTTTACAATCTTCTTTTATGATAAAGAGGAACCTTAATGCCACTTGGAACACCTCCAATTACAATATATAAAACCCCAACAAAAGTTTACAACTTAAAATACCTCACTTTATCACTTTTGATGATTTCAAAGAGGCTTATTCATATAGTTATAAAATAATGGTGTTCAAATACTTAATACACACCTAGAAATATGTGTATAAGATACCCAAAATCTTTTCCATGCAAGAACTAATGAGAAAACTTGTATTTATAGACTTTTGGAACCCCTAATAAGCATTGGAGTCAAAAAATAATGTAATATATTAGTCGACTAATGTAGCGTTAAATGTAGAAGTGCACTAACTATTGAGACATTGGTTAGCCACTAGGGCATACTAGTTTACCAATATATCTCTTAGAGAGATACTAGTTGGCCATGCTACTATATTGGTTCATTAATATGTGAATAAACTCATTTGTTACATATGTATCTTGTAACGATTAACTACTAACCTCTATTTATCAAACAATCTCTAAAAAGATATGCTTTTAATAACTTTAAATGCTCAAATTTGATTTGTTTAATGCAATTATAATTAAACTAACTTTCAATATGTTTTTTATTGTAAATTATTTGCTTACTATTATCAAATTAAATCATAGAGAAACATATTTAATTCAAGATGTCGAGCATTCCATATATAAAGTAAAATCATACATTATAAAATTGTACCAACAAAAGTGATATAACATTAAAAAGATGATCTTTTGTTCTTGTACAAGATATCAATAATAGTTTAAGCACTTCTTATAAACAAAACAATACAGAGAAAACTTCACAAAATAGAATATTTCTAATATACTAACAAAGATGCTCAAATTATGAAAACATTTAAGCATAACTCAAACGACTACTAAGTATTGTCCAACTCCACGAAATTGTAGCAAATAATAGGGTTGGTTAAGATTAACTAAAATTATTGTGAGACAACTTATACACTAATTATTTGATTATAATTAAAGCAAACACCATATAACTTTACCATTCACAATATGATCACTTATTAGTTACATCTTCATTTATTTTATAATCCGAGGAAAAGGTATTCAAATTAAATTATATATAGGAAGTGATAGAATAAGCCAATATAGCATTATAGTATTCTACAATTTTTAACCTCTCAACTAATTTATTTGGTTGAAGTTACACATTCTTACATTCTATAATTTTTACAGCAGCCACCTTTTTCTCTTTGTTTTTATAAGGTGCCATTATATTGGTTATCTATAACAAAAAATAGATAAATGTTACCAATATTATAATAAGATAATAAAAAGAGAACTTTAAATCCACACAAGTGCATTAAGTGATTAAACATTACATAAGTCTCACTTATCTTATGGCTAGTAATGAGGGAAAGACAATCAATATTGGATAGAATTAGAGATGGTACCAATATCTCAACTTTTTATCAATTGTGTATATGATTTGATGAATCTATTAGCCAAATTTTCTTCTACAACCATTTCTCTAAATGTATATTGAATGAAATTATAGCTCAATGAAATTTAAATTACAAGTCATAGATTGGATCTAGGTTCTTCAATAGATTTAAAGTATAACTAATATTTATAAACATGACCTAATAGTGTCCTACTTATGTCTTGGAAGGAAAAAAATTTAAGGTTTTTTAAAGGGTAATCCAGCTCAACTAAAGATGTTAGAGTGAGGATTTGTTAGTTAGATAAGATTGGTGTTGATAGTCAGGGTCTCCAAACTCTCAATATCTTAAGATTTAACATCATTTAATTTGGTTTCCTGAAAATGAAAAGAATGTGATTAAAAGAAGAAATTAACACTTTTAAGAATCCTAAGGAAGCAAGAATATAGTCAAAATGAATAGAAATGTTACCTTTGTAAATCCAAAATCTATAAGTTTCATATATCCATTTAAATCAACTAAAATATTTTCACATTTGATATCCCTTAAATTTTAAAAAAGTTCAATGAGGATAAGTGTATTAAGCATAATGTTGCTATAATTCACTTACATCTATATGTTTGTTTAAAACATGAATCACAAGAGATAATAAAAGTGAGTAAATCATGCATATTTCAAAAATTCATTGAATAAACAGTCAATGAAACAAATAAATTTCAACTAAAAATCAAATACAGAATATTGTTAGACCATTCGAACAATTGACAATGAATCCACCCATTACTTATGAACAACATCACAATCATGAAAATACTTTAAATTATGCAATATA
>JANSVA010000217.1:19575535-19585823 GCA_025504915.1 Erythroxylum reticulatum
TTGTAAACGTGTTGCCCATAATGGAACATTTTTGAAACATGATATCATAAACATAACATCTTTTCAAAAACTATTTTCACAGTCTTTCCAGAAATTATCAACACAATTCATTACCAAACGTGTAGCAATTTCTCAGTCATTCAAAGAAGGAATAAATGTAACATTTATAACACAAATGAGAACATTTAACTTTCTTAAATTTAAAAATGTTCATAGCTCATAAATTTCCACCATAAACATGTAAAACTTTCTCAATGCATTTTAGAGAGCAATAAATACACATTTATAAAGTAGTTGAAAACATTAAATTCCATTTATTTGAAAGACACATTAATGGCTTATTTACTCAATTATAAACATGAAACCCACCTTGAATTCCTTACTTAACATTTGCTTAAGAATGCCTCTCTTCTTGCTCCCTTTTCCTCTCTGGATTTCCTTTAACATTGACAAAAATTTCCATTCAATAAGAATTCAAATTGGAGAACTAAAAGAACATATTCACCAAAATTGATTCTAGAATATTTAAACCTGTGCATTTTCTAAACTCCATGAGCTAAAACCCTTCAAAATTCCAAGGGATTAAATATGACCTTAGCTTGAATCTTCACCAATAAAAGGGATATTTGGCTTAAATGAAAGCACTTTCCTTGCTCCTCCTTTTTCCTTTCTTTAACAACCTCAAAATCTCTCTCTTAAAAGTTGGAACCCTAGCTTGTTTTTCTCTTCTTCTTCTTTTGTCCCCAATGAAACTCTCCTTCTCCTCTCTTCTCACTCACATTTTCTCCTTCTCTCAATGCAAGACACCTTTGTTTCTTTCCTTAATACCCTTAATAAGTATAAAATGTCCATTCCCTTATATGCCTTATGGCTTTTATTCCTAAGTGACTTGCTAAAAATTCCCTTGAACATTTTTACTATTTTAATTCAACAATCCAATGAAATAAATATTATTAACATAGACATAACAATTAAACCCCAAAAATTAAACTATCAAAACCTCATAATTCATTTAAATCATGCTTAACTAAAGAAAAAAATCCAAGGGCCAAAAAAAGCTTCCACTAATGACAAGTTGATCTGAGGCTTCTTAAGTTTCTCTAAAAACTTGGAAAACTGAGTGTCCACTTGATGTTGTCTCACCCTTTGTGGATACGAAAGTTTAGGCTTGTAGGGTGGTGGTGGCACATAAGGCCTCTCTTTTTCTTCCTCTTCTTGAATCTTCTTGCCTTTTCCCTTTCATTGGCTATCCTTTCACACACTTGGTTCCTCCATCTGCTTGCCACTTCGACGTGTGATAGCCTTGAGTTGTTACCTTGAGAAGGCCACAATATTGTTTAGTAGGCTACTTGTATTTCTAGAGGGTATAGTGTTAGCAAGTTGACTTACTTGTACCTTCAAGTTGTGGATGGATAGGGCATGGTTCTTCATGATCTGACCAAACATTGCCTCAATCCTCTTTTGACTTTCCGCTTAGATCAAAAACATCCTCTTTTGGTTCTCTTCTTTATTTGCTAGTCTAGACCCCAAAAAATCCATCAACTTGTCCATTGTTTCTTAAAAGATCCAAGTCGATCTTGCTAAAATCTAGGAGGTCCTTGTGGTCTTGATTGGCCACCTGCATTATTAGTACTCCAAGAAAAATTTTTGTGCTTTTTCCACCTATTATTATAAGTTTTAGAGTACGATTATTACCTAGCTGTGGTTGGTCCAAATAATTTACTTGTTCTTTGCTACTAGCTCCTAACAAGAAACATTATTCTATACAATGGTTATCCTACTAACATAACTCACACTATGATTACATGGCTTTAGTTGTAGATGAAGATGCTCCTTGCATGTCGCTCAACTGCTTGATGAGAGATGTTATAACATCCCATTACCTATGATAAGGCTTGAATAGTGAACATCAGAAATTACTGAGAAATTAAAACGTACAATTCATGCTTAAGCTAAATATGACATGCATATTTTTACATGTTAAAATAATTGTATATGCATTCATTGACATTTTCTAGGTATAATTGAGTTATTAATGCGATTAAAATGTGATTTGACAATTCAGGTATATTTAGGGTATTTTGAAATTTTTGGTGAATTTTAGGAAAAATATTGAAATTTGGACCAATCCTAGTTTGACATATGGACTGGTTAAATGTTGACAAATGGATTACATATGTCATGACATATGGCAGCTTATAGATGTGACAAATGGTTCACATACATAGCGACATGTGGAAAGGTATTAGGCTTATACGTGGTCTTATTATGGTAAAAAGAAATTACTATTGTTTTCTTATATATTCTTCACCGTAACACCAGCCGTTTATTCGATACATTTGATTCACTCTCACTGTTGGAGACTCTATTGATTCAAGTAAATGATTCTTGATGATGGTTTAATGTACATAAATGAATACATGTGTGAGTAAGAAGTGAAGCTCGATGATGAATGAATGAGATGAAAGATTTGTGAAAAAAGAATTGTCCAAATCAAATATAAGAAGTAAGTTCTATTTTAGATATGCAAAAGTTCACAAAAGTTGATGCAGGCATGTATATAAATATACTCTTTTCTTGTTTAGAGAAAATCAAATATGGGTTGTTGTTACTATTCATATGTGACTTTGTGGAATGTTTTTAGAGATGGATTTAAATGAGTTTTAATTATATGAAATGAAGTTTTGGTGAGGTCGTGATATAGAGTTGATTAAATGATAAATTTATGAAGAACGAGTAGAAAAGTGGGAAATGCATCAGATGAAAGTAGAAAGAGAAAAAAATGCAAAAATTGGAATTTCCAAGTATAAGAATCAGATTTTTTTGTTTAAGTGAGAATCTTGGATTTTTGAATTGTTATGTTATAATGAACTAAAATGATGTTAAAAGAATTGGTTTAAGTGTCTTAGGTGTTCATTGAAGAAGTTTGAAGTGAGAATAAAAATCTAGCAAAAAATGAAAGGAGAAGAAGGAGAAATATTAGGAAAAAAAGGGAAGAAAGAAGATCACGATATCACACATTGCTGTTGATGGCCAATCGTGACTTTCAACTGTTTTTTTGGAAGAGTTTATTCTAAACATCCATCAATCTTTTTGTTATAAATTCTTCACCTAACCATTAGACTCATCACACACTAATCTATATCCATATAAAATAATTTGGGAGAGACTGAGAGAAAAATATGGGATAGGTATGATTTGGTGTGCACAGCTTTGCGTTGAAGTCTCACAACCATGATTTAATTTCATTGGTGTGCATAGGAGTGAGTTTTTTATTACACTCCCATGACTTTTGCATAGCCGTGAGTTTATGTAGAATGGCTGTGACTTAATTTATTTAGCCGTGAGTTTATTGGATTTAAGTTAAAAATGTTGAGGAGTACTGGAATATGATAACTGTTATGGTTTCACTGAACATGCTTTGGTATTTTGGTTATATCTTGATCTGTAGATTTCCAAATGAGATGATTTTTGATTTGGAGTGAATTAGAGACAAGGGATAGAAATTTTATGAAGAAATATAGTTGTAATTCAGTCTCTAGGACTTTCAATTTCTGGATGGAAGGTGAGTTTAATATATTGTTACAGAATGAGAATAGTCTGAAAATAATTGGAGTATAACTTTGAAAATACTAAACCAAATTGAATGATTTTGGTGTCATTAGAAACTTAAGACATTGGAAAATAATTTTCTAAAAGGAACTCCTATCTAATTGTTTCTTATGCCTTATTAGAATGAATATGCAAAGTTAACCCAAAAGTATATTGTTAGAAAAGTATAAAATGATCAATTGAGTTATGAAATTAACTCTACACTATTTTATTATGGTCCAAACCCTAAGTACTAATTATACTTAAAAGGGGTTTGATATTTGAATGATATAGTGATAAGAATTTGATAAGATACTCAGGATTTTCATTTATGCATTGTGCATCTTGTATATACATAGATGTGCATAAGGACATGCTTATACATTTGTGCAAAAGTGTGATATTTATAAATGTGTTTGTACGATATAGAGGAGCACATTGGATGTTAGTCAGACATTGCTAGACCATCCACGCAATAGCATATCGAAGCATACTGTGAGTCAACGTAGATGATTTTTTTTAGGATTGATTGAATTTGTTTGACTTCCAATTATTATCTGTTTGTGATTTGTTTATAAATTTTGGACTTAAAGTTTGAGGAGCTAATATTTGGGAATGTTTGAAAGTGTTCTGATTGTTGTGAAATTCTGAATGATGTTTTTATTCTCAACAAAAGTTGAATGCCAGAGTTAGGTCCGATGATTATGAGATTCTAATTGTGCAACACATATGACTATTATATATGGCATATTTTGTGTTTGATGCATTTCATAAAATGCATAATTAGATAAAGGCATTGTGACCAGAGTAGCTAATATAAAAGCACTTACACTTAGAGTTTTCCTCTGTGATTTTATGTTTTGTACGTAGAGCTTTGCTCCGTGATTTTTGCTCTGACTGAGCCTAATGGGCCAGTATTTATATATGTGTGTGAAAGGCACTCGACCAGAACAATAATAACTAATTTGGAGTCTTATATTCATTTGTATTTTGTAAATGTCTGTTCTAAACGTGCAATGATAATATGATATGCCATGATAATGTGAGTATTGAATTATTCATGATCTCAATGAATACATGTGAGTACATGTGATTTGTGTATTTGCCTTGGGTGAAATCATCGATGATGGTTCGCTCATTGATTTCTCAAAACTCATAAAAATTGCAATATATATTTTCAGGTTCCAAGTAATTATTTAGTTAGGCTAAGTGGAGTATAGCTACTAAGATCAAATATGGATTAAGGGTTTGGATCAGTTTGCATCTATATATGTCTTCAGTGATTTTATTTTTTGAAATTATGTTCCACAAGGATTGTATAAAGTGTATGTGAATGATTTGGTAATCAAATAACATTATGATTGTAAATGTTTTGTATCTAAAATGGGCCCAAGTGGCTGTTGAATGTAAATGTTTAAAAATTAAGCAAGCCTAATTTGATTAATGATTTCTGCATACGTGTACACTGTTTAAAAAAAATAGAAATTTGTAATAAATTTTGACTAAATGACTATGCTAGAATGCCACTCTTGTGGAGTACGTACTTGAATATCACCAGGGATGTCGGGTATGTGTCTTGCGAGAGTGGGGTGTTACAGTTATGATATGTGCCTATAAAGTTGTAATAAAATCAACTGGGATCATACCTTCTTTCTCCTTTTTCCCCTATCTAGTCCTTTGGCTTAATCACTTATAACTATTGCTTACCAACTCTTCCAAAAGATTATGAGCTGCATCGATAGTTTTCCTCATCGAAAAACTCTAACGACTGCATCTATGGTTCCTCTTTTGCTCTGATTTATACCATTGTAGAATGTTTGCATGGGGAACTCCCTTGGAAGGTTGTGGTAGGGGCAGCTTCTCTATAGTTTTTTAAACCTCTCCCAAGCTTCATATGAAGACTCCCCATCACTGTGCTGAAAATTAGTGATTTCCTTTATGATCTTTGTTGTGTTGGTCAATAGGAAGTACCTAGTAAGGAATGCCTAGGCAAGTTGTTCCCATGTAGTAATTTGCTCTGAACTAAGTGAGTTGTACCACTCTTTTTCTTGATCTCTCAAAGTGAAAGAAAATAGTCACAACCTCACAGTATCACCAAACATCCCATTAAACTGGAAGGTGTCGCACATCTCCAAAATGTTAGTGAGGTGGGCGTTGAGGTCTTCATTAGATAATCCATAAATTGCTCACTACTCTAAAGAACGTTGAGGAGTGTTGGCTTGATCTTGAAATTGTTAGTTGTTATAGTTATGTAAATATAGTGCCCTAGAAAGCAAGTGTATTTACTTGTAACTTATTTTTCTTCTTGTTACTTTTGTAATGAAAATATTTATTATTAGTAAAATAAAAGAGTTTGGTTTTATTTTTATGAGCATTATTTATCTAGTCATAAGGAACGAAGATTCTTTTGTAAGTAATACACATGTACATAAAGAGATATGGGAAACATGTATACTATTAGAACCTAAAATAATTGATTCACAGTTGAAAAATCAATTTCGTTGCTTGATTATAGTTTAGATTGTAATGTTGCAATTTATCTTTAAGTAAGTAAAAGAGTTTACTTTAAAGGAATGATGAGTTTTATATCATGATGGTAGTTGACTATCAATAATGGCACTATTAAATGAATCTGGAATCAAGTATTTTTTCAAGAATAATGTGGGTCGTTACTTTAATCTTAAAACATATAACTTAAGCAATTATTTATTATGGACCACAATCTTGATGAGTGGTGAACTCATATATGTTTCATTATAATTGTTGATATGATCAAAATAGATTTTTACAAAGTATCAATCTAATGTTTGCTTGTTGGAATTATTAATTGAAACATGTATCAGGGAATATTCACTTAAATAAAGACTTTATAGTGATATCATCATGTTTAGATGTTTTATAGAGATTGGTGATTAATCTCGTGCCAATAGTTTGATAAACTAGCTACCCATCAAGTCTTAACACTAAGATGAGATCTTGTGTGTTAATCTCTATATACAGTAACATAAGGGATCTAGAAGAAAAAACCAACATAACGGCAAAACAGTAATTTTGCCCTTTATTGTGTGGATGGCTATAATATGGTTCATATTAGGGTTTACAATTGGACATCTTATTTAAAACATGTATTCTCATAATATTTAGTAATTCAAGAGTTCAACTAATTGTCTTTAGTGGAATGACATATAGTTAACAAAATGGAATTAATTCTAATGAGATTAAATTAATTCTAGGTTTATTGGATCTTGAATTATGTAAGTCCAATTAGATTCCCCATTTGGCTTCTAGGAAGGTTATAAAGCAAAGTAAGAAATACAAATAGAGGTTTTAAAACCTATGATTGAATGTTGGGCTTACTTTAATTAAATGTTAATTAGAAAACGGAAAAAAAAAGTTAAATTAAAGATAAAAGTTATTAAAGATAAAAGGAGGTGGATTTTTAGTTTTAATGGGCAAAATGTGTAGCTGCACATTTAACATTGGTTTGCTATATTTGAGATGATTTTTAACATGCTTATTTCATTGAATTGTGGTTCTTATACCTCTCCTAGCAACTATTAATCGTAGGTTAACAATAAGCTCTATTAACCTTGGTTTTCCTTTAAGTCGTATTTAATTAAGAAGAGCTTGTTAATTAAACTTAGCTATCGAACAACGTAGAACAAATTCTCTAGATCTAATTTGACAATTACACTATGAGTTAGGAAAACAAATTAATCAAGGCAACAACCACATAAGTTCAGGTTGTTTAACCTAGGTCATATTATCCCTAATGATTAAAAATCATTAGTTGCCAAAAATAAATCTCAAAATAACAATTACAGATTATATTGAAATTCTAGCAGTGGGTTCTTATATAAAAATAATCAAATAGAGAATTCAATCATTCTCTGTTTAGTCCAATTCCTATAGATATTTAGATCATCTTTGCATTTATTTTACATATTCATTCATTCATTATAGTAGCATTTTTTAGGTTAATTGATTTACTTGCATTGAGATTGTTATGCATTTTATTTTCTCTTAAACTTAAACCAATGGGTGACATTTCAGTTGAAGAAAAAAGGGACAACGCTGGAGAAAAAGAAGAAAACGCAGGAGCCTTGGGTGAGGATTTTAAATTGAGAAACACAGCACATGGTAAAGCACAACAGAAGAAGAGGCTCCACCAAGGAAAAGAAAAGAAACACAAGCCAGAAAATGAAGAAAAGAAACAAAGAAAGTAGCTTTTACTTGAAGATAAATGGAGCAACAATTAAAAGGAGCAAGCAAAGGAGGAGAAAAAAACAACGTAGGTGGAGAACCACACCCCCAAACTCACGCTACAGGAAAAAAAAGAAAAGAGAATGCAGGAGGCTCCACCTAGGCTAACCCAAACAACAACTACAGTGAAGTCACTAACTTCACGTTAAGAGAGGAGAAAAACAGGTGGCGTGAAGAAAAGGCATGCAAAGAAGACCCACTATGACCCCACGCAAGAGCAGAAAATGGAGAGCTACAATGCAAGACTGGAGATCACTAAAGATTGAAGGAGCTGTTGGCAACAAATGATTGAAGGAGTTGGGGGAGTTGTGTCAAGCCAAAAGAAAGAAAACAAAAATCACGTGGGAGGGGAGCAGAACTTACGCAAAAAGCTCCAGGAAAATTAAAGACACAAGACTAATGTTACAGCAAAGAGAGGAGACCACCACGCCGACACAAAAACATCAAGCTACAGTGCAAAAATAGCAAAGCAAACCCACAAACGCAGACGCACCATGTTAAAGCAGAAGGAGGATAGCTGGAAAGAAATAAAGGAGAGCTGGAGTGATTAAAAGCCATGCACAGCAACCCCACCAGCTGGAGACGCACTACACAAGAGAGAAAAAAATAAAAGGGAGGAAAATAGCGTGGATTGGGAGGTGCGTGAACTAGAGAAAAATAGAAGAGTTGAAGGGAAGAGGTGTGGACTAAAGGAGAGCTGTGAGTGTGCGTGAAGGAGAAAAATAAAGGAGAAAAAATCGTGAGCCTTGTGAGAGTTCAACGTGGCAGCTAGTGAGGAGAGCATAATACGTGAGCTACTAGTGTAAGCCTGAGGACACGTTAAAGTTGGTGGCTAGAAGAAATAACGTTGGTAGCTGGACTGGAGAAGGAAGAGTCACGTAGTGAGGAGACAACAACACACATCACGCACATAGGAGGCACTCCAGGGCACTAATAAAGACAAAAACGAGGAGAGCAGTGGATTAGCGGCATCGTTTGGGGGTTTTAATTGGAGCTGGGATTTGACGCACTGAAGAAGCGAAGGACGCATCTACGCAGGAGACTATTTTCCAGACTTGTTTTTTTTTGCCGCTCATGTCCAAGACTCTCCAGAGTTTTTTTTTCCGTTCCTACTCCTCTAATGTTTATTTTTCTTGATTTAATATTTATTTTGTTGAACATGAACATGATTGAGTAGATCTCTTGCTAGGTTTCAAAGATGGGTAGTAGTTTTTCAAATTTCTATATGATTTGATTCTGGATTTTATTCGATAAAATTTATCCGTGGTTATTGATTCTTGTTTTGCGTATTATTGAGCTTGTTATGTGTTAGGCCTCACATAATTTGCGTCGAAATTATCGGCTGAAGAACTGAAAGGTGAAAATCGGTAATGGAAAATCAAAATAAGGAACTTGTAGGTTTAGACCTAGACATAGGGAAAAATCTGTGAGAGGAATTACCAACTAGATAAAATTCTTAATGGATTTTAGTTAATTTCATGAGCCACGATAGTTGGGATTAGTTTTAACTAAGATATTTCTTTGATATCTCGATAGAGAATCATAGACAATTTGGATCTAGTTTCCTTCAAAGTCTAGGGATCAAGTTTATTGAATAAACTAGAAGAGAATAATTAGAAGTCGATTATGAAACCAAATTTGAAACCTGTCTTTTACATATTTGATTCATTCCTTTCAATCATAAATTGCGCGGTTGTTCTGTTTGTTTTATGATTAGTTTTAGCAAGTCGTTAATTAATCAATTCCTTAATTATCAACATTTAAGTGATTAGTCCAATTAATTGAGTGATCCAAGCCTAGTACTTACACACTTACTCCCTGTGGGACGATATTATACTATACTACTTGGGACCCGTTAACTTGCGGAACCATATCAAGTTTCCGCAAGTTATTGAATTTTGTTTTATTTTATTTTATTTTATTTACTGTCTACTTTTTATTTTGCATTTTCTACACTTTGTCTTTGATCTTACTGTGTTTTTCTTCGTCTATGCGAAAGGCCGTCACTGCTGAAGAGTTATTGTTTGATTCTGAAATCGAGAAGACAGCTAAGGCTCTAAGGAAGGAAGCAAAAGCTAGAAAAGTATAGGCAAAAGCTTTTAACGCACAGCTGGTGCAGGAACGCTGGATCGAACCTGAATTTACTACAACTTTTCCAACAGAAGAGACAATCGAATTAGAAATGGCCGAACAGAATCAGAGAACTATGAGGGACCATGCAGTCCCAGATTTTGGGGAATTTCGCCATAGCATTACAAGATCTTCTGTGCAAGCGAATAATTTTGAGTTAAAACTTGGCCTTGTACAGATGGTGCAACAAAATCAGTTCGGAGGGCACCCAACAGAAAACCCACATTTCCACCTGCAGCAATTTTTGGAGATTTGTGAAATGTTGAAGCAGAACGGGGTACCTGAGGATGCAATAAGGCTTCGA
>JANSVA010000217.1:19585923-19605071 GCA_025504915.1 Erythroxylum reticulatum
GATCATATAAAGGAGGGTGAAATGTGTGTTAAAATTTTTTTATGTTTTTTTTCAAAAATTAATGATTTAATTGTATATACTAATGTATGATTATGAAAATTTTATATAATTTAATAATTAAAAATTCATAACAATAATAAAATAGTGCAAAAAAGACATAAAATTCATTTATAGTAGTTCGACTAAAAAATTGTTGACATACGTCTACTTCCTAAACTCTATTTAAGAATTTACTACTTTATTAAGAGGAACTTTTTGTACATGCATCTTCTTGTAAGTGAAAAGGAAACCTTACACAAGGGTAAAGAGGAACCATTTACACAATTTTTTTCATAGGTGAAGAGAAACCCCTTTAAAAAATAATCTCTTATAATTGATATGTTAATAACTTGAATATAATATAATAATTTATTTCTAAATCATATAATATAATAATTGCTCATCATTCTTATATATATAAAAATGTAATAAAACTCTTTCAAAAGCTTCTCAAGATTCCCTTTGATGCTAAAGATCTATTACTTATATGTGACCTGTTTATACCGATAAGTACTTAAAATGGTCACTAAATACACAATCTAGTTGTTATAATAGTTAGTTTCTATACATAATAGGTTAACTGATGTTATAGCTTCGACTAGTTTATGTCATTTTAGTTAAGGTATCAATTAACTTATTCTTTAATTGAACACTTAACCCTCATTCTGTCCAATTTTGAAAAATATTATTGGCTAGTCGAATGAACAATGCATTCGATTAGCGAACATTACAATGGATGTACAATATTTGGTCAATGAACATTCCAATTTATGTATAGAGTCAAATAGTAATTATTCACATACTAAGTAATTCAAACTTAAAATTTCAATCCTTTAAGTTTTTTCAAATATTTAAAACACGAATTCTTTAACAAAAATTTCATTGCTTCATTAATTTAAATAACATAATACATAAAATCTAAAATGGATAAGTAATTTAAATTTAAAACATAGTTTATAATAATCATGAAGAAGGTAATAGTAATAGATATGTATGGATTTATATCATTTCATTTTCATTTTAAAGTTAATATGTTAATTAATTCATAAAAATTATGATGTTGCATTTATTTAAATATAAAATATAAATATAAAGAGCTTTTTTAATAATGAATGTAATAATTGATTTTTATATTATTTATTTTCATTAAATTTTAAGGGCTATATCAAGAACTATTTTTCATTAGAAAATATCAGTTGTCAAATTTACAGAGTTAACTCTACTATATAATACATACACACACACACATATATATATAAACATAGAAATCTTTTTATATATCTAGCGCGAGAGAGGGAGGTCTAAACCTCTATACATTTGATATGGAAAATTTCTAGTAAAATAATAATACTTAATACTAAGTAAAGAATATACCCATACATTTGATATGTAAAATTTTACATTTAAACTGAACCAAATTTTAGTAATTGGAAATTGCTCTTTAATCCAATTTGAATCAAAGTAAGTTTACTCATTTTTTAAAAGAATTCAAAATTGTTCAAATTGTATAATCGTCAATTACTTCAAATTTTCTTAATTCCCATCTAGATAAAAAGTTTCATAAACAGGTTTATGATGAATCCTGAAATTTGATCACTAATCTAATTTAAGTACCTCTATAGGATAAAAGATCGTCTATCTCATAGTAGTGTACTTCAGTCCCCTTACAAAACTTTCATTATTGGGTCAGCCATAGAATTTACATGTTTTTAGTGATTCCTATGGCATCATCAAATAATACAAGTCTTGGATAAGACTCTACAACACACTACATTTCTTTCTACCATACTAACAGATATTAATTATTTTATCAAAATTTTGAATTTTTTTAGAACTTTTGATTTTTCAAATTCTATTTCATTTTACATTTAAGTATATTTATTTGAATTATTTTTAGAAATTCAAAATTACTAGAAAGTATGACCCCTCCCTTGATATCTTTTATGACTGGATTATTGGATTTGGATCCATTGGGACTGAATTACTTATCCCTCATTCTATTAGTGAACTATCTCTCTAGGGATTGTGAAAAATGTTCCTTCTCTTACAAAGATTACCTCTCCAGTGATTAATAGCTCTAGTTGTTTGTTGTTCAAGAATTCTTGTTTAGACAGTTCATACCATCCATACATAATGCTTTGATCTAATATTTCAATTGTTCCATATTTCTATAGTAACATAGTGTTCCATGTCTTATACTTCAAATAAACTTTTTTGGGGATGGCAAAAGAAAGAAATATTCATTTCTTTCTATACAATAATTAGGAACAAGAAGATTTAATCATAAATCAAAATTTTAAATTATTTTCAGGATTTGCTACTATGTTTGCTTTATTTTCTCTTTCTAGTTGTTCAAAATTGTTTATTAATTTGTATGACCGTCGAGGAATTTTTTTAGAAATTTTGATAGAGCAAAACATGGGTTATCCATAATACAATTGGAATGAAAAAGTGGGGCTAAACTATATGCAAAAGAACTATAGTTATATTTGCATTTGTTACCATGAGATATATTAGCAACTACGAAGCAGTTGATTGGATGAGTACACTTGATGATATGAATCATTTAAAAAATAAACTTATTCATTTTGTAGCGGAGCTATTACAAGATCAATTTGGGTCGGCAATTCAAATCCTGGTGTCACCTTATTAGCAAGACAAACAAAAAGCATGAAACACTTGATTGCCATTTGTTGATAGAACTTATAAAAAGAAAGTATGTTATGAAGAATTAATTACTGAGCTGGGTATTTGGGAGTCAAAATTTTGTTTAAAAAATTTATTTAAATTCTTTATATTGTAATTAATATTAATTAATTATGAGTGAATTAAGGATACCCACTAGAAAGACTAATCCAACCTCATAATGATGTATTAGAAAAACAACATTATTGATACTCGACCAACCTTCAGGAGAAACAAATCTAAAAAAAATCTATTAAAATGAAATAAAAATATTATTATATATAGATATATGGAAAAATCTTCTATAATTGGTTATTCATAACCACTAATCAAGGATTCCTCAAAAAGTTAAAGATTAGTAATCTTTTTTAGAAATCAAATGGATTTGATTTAGAAAAGGTCATGTTAGATCCTGTATCTATCTGTATATACAATCTATATATTTAAACAGAAAAACCTATGGAATCACACCTAATGTCTTTCTCTAGTACAGTGATGAGTCTTTCTTATCTTTATAATTAATAGATTTATATAATAAAAGATTTTATCTATAACTTTTTTAAAATTATCTTTTTGTCCCAGTAACAAACTAGAATTGGCCAAAGATTATGGACTTATTAAGAATGATGCTAATCTAGTTCATATCCTATTAGAAGTAGAAGATGCTCTAGTGGGATCCTTACAGATAGAAAAAGATTGCAGTCAATCTAATAAATGATAAGTGACATTTCTTCTTCGGGTAGAACTAAAGAGTATGAGAACCCACACCGGTTGGAGAGGAGAACAACATACGCCTTATAAGGGTACGAATACCTCTCCCTTATAAATATGTTTTTCATGCCCTAATGCATCGGATCTCATCAGAACTCCGAGGTTAAATGTGCTAGGGCAAGAGTAGTACCAAGATGGGTGACCTCCTAGGAAGCTCTCGGGGAAAGCAAAACCATGAGAGCTTGGCTGGGCCAAGGCTCAAAGCAGAAAATATTTATGAGCGGGTGATTTGGGCTGTTATATTAGTATTAGAGCAGGTTTTTATGTTTTCAAAAGTGTCATTTCCATTTTCAAAAACTTCATGAGCCTTAGGAATCGAGTTTGGGTGTCAAAAGTATTTGGTCGAGAAGTTGAGTCTCAGATCGTTAAGTTGACGTCCTTAATGGTCAGATGATTTTGACCTCGATCAGAGTACTTGTCGACATTCCTTGGGATGTTTGGGATATCAGATAAGCTAGGCTTAGTTTGATCTATTTTATTAAACAATGTCTTTTTTTTTATTCTATAGAGATAGCAATCCCCCATCTATTTGATTAGTCAAGTAAGAATTTCGATGATGAATTTTTTTAAGGGGGAGAGTTGTAATATCTTGCCTCCTAAAATTGTTAAAAGATTAAAATGTTAGATTGAGTCAGATGAGTTATTTTAGAAAACATTGCAAGATAGTTTATGCACTCATTTGACATGTTCCAAGGTAGGAAAGGTTTTTACTAATCATAATGTAATTGTGTGTTGATTTTGTCTTGAAGTTTGTTTTGATGGATTTTAGTTAGTAAATTAGGAATAAGTGACAAATGACTCAATTAAATGGATGACAAGTGGCTTGAGTATAATTGTGATAAGTGGCCCTTTAAGTTCGCAACAAATGACACTTTAGAATTGTGACATGTGTAGCTTTACAAATGGTGAAATGTGTAGCCTTAAAATGAGTGACATGTGGAGCTTTAAAATCAATGACATGTGGAGCCTAAAGTAAGTGACACATGGACCAATGAAATGGTGACACATAGATTAGTTCGACCTTCTTAAATTTTATAGAGAAAATGGATGAAAAGTCAATAGAAGTAAGAGTGAAGGTCTTCCATAAGGATAGAAGAGAGAGAAAAATGAAAATGAGAGGAGAAGGAAAGAAGTTATCAAGGTAAGTTGAAATTCTGGTTTCAATTTCATCTTTCTCTTTCGGTCTATTTTGCATATCCTTGGGGCACGAATTTGTAGAAACTCAAAGAATGAAAGTTGTAGATATATGTATTAACTTGACCTCTGTGAAAGTGGATTGACAAAATAGTGACTAGGGCTAGATTTATACTTGTTTCCCTAATACTGCCTGTGCTAGACCCCCTATGCAGGAACCTTGTATTATGTCCTAATTTTTTAGGACTTTCAAGTCCGAATTAGTGAAATTGTAAAAAAATGAAAAATGATTATTGATGTCTTATTAATGCTTTTGTGAAACGATTTTGTTAGGAGATGTATTGATAATGAGTTTATTGATCGGTTGCCATTGATATTGAGTGCTTCACCCTTGTCATTTTTTAACTTCAAAGCTCTATAGGGAAATGCCTGAATAACCTTGAAGGGTCCACTCCATCTTGACTTGATATTTTGAGGAAATAATCAAAGTATTGAATTAAACAAAACACTAAGTCCCCATTCTTGAACTCCTTCTTGATGTGAGCATCATGCCACTTCTTTGTCCTTTCCTTATACAACTTGGCATTTTCATAAGCGTCAAACCTTAATTCTTCTAATTCGTCAAGTTATAACAATATTTTCTCACTCGTAAGCTTTCAATCCATGTTTAACTTCCTAACGGCCCAATAGGTTCGATGGTCCAACTCCAATTGTAAATGGCACGCCTTTCTATACACAAGTTTATATGGAGTAGTTCCTATGGGTGTCTTGAAAGTGGTCTTGTAAGCCCATAGGGCGTCTTCTAGCTTCAATGCCCAATCCTTTCTTGAGGTGCTCATTGCCTTCTCCAAAATCTTCTTCAACTCTCTGTTCACCACTCCACTTGACCACTAGTTTGGGGATGGTAAGGAGTCACCACTCTATGATGAACATTGTATCTTTTCAGAAGAGCGTCAAACAGTTTGTTGCAAAAATAGCTCCCTCCATCATTTATAATCACTTTAGGCACCCCAAATCTCGTAAAGATCTTCTTGATGAACTTTTTAACCACCTTGCTATGATTAGTTGGAGTAGCTATAGCCTTAATCTACCTGGAAACATAGTCAACTCCAACTAATATGTAAGTGTTACCTGAAGAGGATGGGAATAGTCCCATGAAATCCAAACCCCACACATCAAATATATCCACCTCCATGATGTTTAAAAGTGACATCTCATCCTTCTTTGATATTTTTTCTACTCTTTGACACCTATCACACTTTAGTACAAAGTCTCGAGCATTCTTGAACAAGGTCAGCTAATAGAATTCACACTCCAAGATCCGAGCTACAGTCTTGTTAGCTCTATAATGTCCTGCATAAGGTGAAGGATGACCTTGCATTAGAATCTTAGGCATTTCATCTTCGATGATACACCTGCAAATCACATTGTCAAAACATATCTTATATAATACAGGCTCATCCCAAATATAACAAGAACATTGAATCACAAATAGCTTTCTTTGTTGATAAGAAAGATCGGAAGGAACAATACTACTTAAGAGGTAGTTTGTAATATCTGCAAACAAAGGACGAAAAGGATTATCTACCATTTTTAAAGCCTTATCAAGAAAGCTCTCCTTGATTTCCTCTTCTTCTTTATGATGCCATCCTTCAAGTCTTAAGAGGTGGTCAGCTATAACATTTTTTGCTCCCTTCTCGTCTTTAATCTCAATGTCGAATTCTTGGAGTAGAAGTACCCACCTGATAAGCCTAGCCGTGGCATCTTTCTTCACAAAAAGATATCACAATGTTGTATGATCTGTAAAATCAATGACATGTGAGCTTAAAAAATAAGAAAAAAATTTCTCACACGCAAATGCCACAACAAGCAACTCTTTTTATGTAGTTGTATAATTCAGTTGTGCTTCCGTCAAAGTCTCACTTATGTAATAGATGGCGTGCAGTCTCTTTTCCTTTTGCTGACCAAAGACATAACCAATGGCATAATCACTTACATCACAAATAATCACGAACGGAAGAGACCAATCGGTGACATCAGAATGGGTATTGATATAAGTTCCTTCTTTAACCTATTAAAAGCGTCCAAACAAGCATCATTAAAAACAAAAGGCGCATCTTTAACTAATAAATGAGTTAAAAATCTAGCGATAAGAGAAAAATCCTTGATGAATCATCTGTAGAACCCTATATGATCAAGGAAGGCTTGGATGCCCTTGATGTTGGTGGGGGTGTTAAATTTTCAATTACTTTGGTCTTAGCTCGATCCACCTCAATCCCCTTGCATAAGATCTTATGGCCTAATACAATTCTCACTTGTACCATGAAGTGACACTTTTCCCAATTCAAGACTAGAAGAGATTCCTCATATCTTTGAAGCACTATGTCTAAATTAAACAAACAATGATCAAAAAAATCTCTAAAGACAGAGAAATCATCAATAAATACCTTTATGAAGTTCTCATTCATGTCCGCGAATATGGCCATCATGCATCTTTGGAATGTGGCAGGTGCATTGCATAAATCGAATGGCATCCTCCGATAAGCAAAAGTCCCATAAAGATAAGTGAAAGTGGTCTTCTCTTGATCTTGTGGGTATATAACCACCTGATTGTACCCTGAGTATCCATCAAGAAAATAGTAAAATGCATGGCCAACCACCCTCTCATTCACTTAGTCCACAAAAGGTAAAGGGAAGTGATCTTTCTTGGTGGCCAAATTGAGCTTCTGTTAATCAATACATACCCTCTAACCTTTGATGGTCCTAGTAGAAATCTTTTCACCTTTTTCATATTCCATCATTGTCATACCTCCTTTCTTAGGCACACATTGTATCGGACTCACGCACTCACTATTTGAAATAAGATAAATAATCCCTGCATCCAACAACTTTACTACCTCCTTCTTCACAACCTCTTGTATGTTTGGATTTAACCTTCTCTATCATTACACCATTCCTCTAGGTTAATCCTATGCATCACCACATTGGGGCTAATCCCCCTAATATTAGAAATTTGCCACCCTATAGCTCTAATCCTCTTCCTAATGGTCTCCACCACTTTCTCTTCTTACTCAAAATCCAATTGGTTTGAGATAATGATGGGTAGGGTATGATTCTTACCTAAAAAGGTGTATCTCAAATGGGGAGGTAAAGGTTTAAGCTCTAAATTAGGGGGCTTAACGAAAGATGGTGGTGTAGGTGTATATGTTCTCTCCAACTTCTCTAACTTAACTTCCTTACATAAATCCTCTTCTCTCACACTCTTATCCTTGTGTACTTTAGTAACTTAATTAACTTCCTCTTCAACCTCCTTCACATATTCATCCACAACATCAATCTTCACACATACATTACCATCCATCGGTTTCTTCAAAGATTTAGACATATTAAACTCAACTTGCTCATCACAAATCCTCAAAACAAGTTTTCACTCATACACATCAACTAAATCCCTACTAGTATTCATAAAGGGCCTACCCAAAATCAATGGAAAATTTTTATTAGCTTCAAAATCCAATACTACAAAATCAACAAGAATAATAATTTTATCTACTTTTACCAACACATCTTCTACAACTCCATATAGCCTCTTGATGGATTGATTAGCAAGTTGAATCAGCATGAATGTGGCTTGACCTCTTCTAATCCCAATTTCCTAAAAACAGACAAAGGCATCAAGTTAATGCTTGCACCTAAATCATATAAGCATTTAGAAATTTTAAAGTCAACAACAACACATGGAATCGTAAAACTCCCTAGATATTGTATTTTTGAAGGCATCGTGATTGAGATAATCGAACTACAATTCTCTATCAAAGTGATCGTTTAATTGTCCTCTCAAGTACATTTGTATGTCAATACTCCTTTCAAAAACTTTGCATACTTAGGCATGCACTTCAAAGCTTCCACCAATGACAGGATGATTTAAAGCCTCTTTAGTTTCTCCAGAAACTTGGAAAACTGAGTGTCTACCTGATGTTGTCTCACCCTTTGTGGATATGGAAGTTTAGGCTAGTATAGTGGTGGTGACACATATAGCCTCTCTTCTTCTTTCTTTTCTTGAATCTCCTTGCTTTTCCCCTTTTCATAGCTATCCTTTTTAACACTTGGTCCCTCCATCTGCTTGCCACTTCGAGGTATGATGCCCTTCAATTGTTCCTTTGGGTTGGCCTCAGTATTACTTGGTAAGCTACCTGTACTTTTAGAAGACATAGCATTAGTAATTTAACCTACCTGTACCTCCAAATTGTGGATGGATGAGGCATGGTCTTTAATATCTTATCAAACTTTGCCGCCATCCTCTTTTGACTTTCCTCCTGACTTGAAAACATTCTCTTTTGGTTTTATTATTGATTTGTGATTCTGGACACCAAAACATCCATCAACTTGTCCATTTTGTTATAGAAAGATCCAAGTCAATCTTGCTAAAATCGTGGAGGTCCTTGCAGTCTTATTTGGCCACCTACATTGTTAGTATTCCAAGAAAAATTTGGGTGGTTTTTTCACCACATATTATAAGTATTCAAGTATGGATTGTTACCTCACTGTGGTTGGCCTAAGTAACTTACCTGTTCAGTGTTACTAGCTCCCAACAAAAACATTCAGATGTGTAATGGTTGTTCTACTTGCATAACTCACAATGTGATTGCATAGCTTTGGCTATAGCTAAAGATATTCCTTACATGTTGCTCAATTGCTTGGTGAGGGCTGTGATTTGTGCTTGTAAAGTGGTAATAGAGTCTATTGGGATCATACCTTTTTTATCCTTCTGCCCCTGTCTACTCCTCTCACTTGACCACATACAACTATTACTCGCCAACTCTTCCAAATAGTCATGCACTGCATCGATAGTTTTCCTCATCAAAGATCCTCTACAACTACATCTATAGTCCTTCTTGTGCTCCGATTTACATCACTATAGAATATTTGCATGAGGAATTTCCTCAGAAGGTTATAATGGGGACAACTTCTCTATAGTTCTTTAAACCTCTCCCAAGCTTCATATAAAGACTCCCCATTGCTTTGTTGAAATTTTATAATTTTCTTATTGATCCTTGTTGTCTTGGTCAATAGAAAGTATTTGGCGAGAAATGCCTGGGCTAGCTATTCTTAAGTAGTAATCTACCCTGAGCTGAGTGAATGTACCACGCCTTCAACTGATCTCTCAAAGTGAAAGAAAATAGTCATAACCTCACGGCATCGTCAAACATCCCATTTAACCAGAAAATGTCGCATATCTCAAAAAATTGGTGAGACGAGCATTAGGATCTTCATTAGACAACCCATAAAACTACACACTACTTTGAAAAGTGTTGAGGAGTGTCGGCTTGATCTTGAAATTATTAGCTTGAATCGCTAGCCTCACAACTCCTTGAGGACTGAATCCTGGTCTCATAAAGTCTATCAATGTCCTTTCTGCCCCTTCTTGTTCTCCTTCTTCTGCCATATTTCTTTGAATAACGTCTTGGCACTTCGCTCTTCTTAACTGTTGTTTATGCCTTGTGATATCTACTAACTCTTCGTCATGAAATTTAGTATTCCTTCGCGTGTTCCTTGTGTTCATGCACCTACAATGACACAAGCAAAAGTATCAAAAACTCTTAAATCAAAGTAACCAAACTAAACAAGATCCTAAACAATCAATCCCCAGCAATGGCACTAAAAACTTGTTGAATGCAAAACACACTACTAGTCTTACGCTCAAAACTGCAATTATACAAGTCATACCTATAGTTGAAAGTGGATATTGATCCCAAGAGGATTGTGCTTAGTCACCACTTAATTCAGGCTGTTCTTTGTTTAGGAAATCGTTTCAATCAAAATTTTAAAAAATAAGTAAAATAAAGATAAACTAAAAGTAACAAGGAACAATGCAACCTAAACCAAAATCGTAAACTAAGACTTGGAAAAAATTAAGATTAAACATTAGGACTTATCATTATCTTTATTTGCTCCCTTCTGATTAATTGATTCAATTTATGCTTGGCCCAAGATTTCCTAAAATTCTAGGTACCTTCTCTCAAGGTGTAACTAAATGTTAATAGTCAAATAAATTAGAATTAACTTTGGGATCTCTCGATTTGTAAAGTCTTTCCTAAACATTCAACTATATACGAAGCTATCCTATAGGTAGTGTATTAATCTATTGAAATCTCTTTCTAATAAATCAATAACTTGTTATTTATAGGTCTATTAATTGTCAACTCTCATTGTACAATTAACATAGATTACCAAGCTCACTCTCAAGATTTATTGCAAGGTTTAATCACAATAAATAACACAAACATGTATATCATTAAATCAATAACCAAAGGTTCACAAATGGTTTAAACATGTATATCATTAAATCAATAACCAAAGGTTTAGTTCAACAACAAACCCTAAAAATTGTTTTAGCTAATCATAATATCCATAACATCCCTAACAATCAAATAATCCATAATAAACATGCTAGAAGAGAAAGAAATTGAAATAAGACTAAACGGGGCAACTCCCCCTTTTCTTTGCCCAATCTAGAAAATCTAGATGACGGGTACACTTTGCCCAATCGAGAATGAAACCTTGAATCTCCCCTTATCTTTAGGTTCTGAATTTGTCTTTTAGCTCCAAGAAGCAAGTTCCCTGACCCTCTGGCAACTCTCAGGATTCTATATCTTATCAAGTCATAAAAACCTTTAAAAAATACATCCCACGATCGTGGGAATTATACTTGTGCTTCCCAAGATCGTGGGTTAACTTAACGTAAACTTTCTCCATAAATTTCCCACAATTGTGGAAAACATGCCCTTTTATACTGTCATGAGTTCTTATTTTTTGGCAGCTCCACTTCTTTTCTCTTCTCTTAGTCCCTAGGTTAACCACAAAGGTGTCCACCCTCCATTCCTACACCAAAATGATCAATTCCTACCATAAACCAATATCAAACACAAAAGAATAACCATGAAGATCAAACTAAAAAAAACACACAAAATAAGTCCTAAACCACAATAATACTAACTTATTACATAAGAACACATGCCAAATACTTATAAAAACATATACTAATGCACAACTATCTAGACACCATGAAGAAGTTCTAGGAGTTATGAAGGAAATTTCAAGCTCATATTGGTCATAGGTTGAGAGAAATTTCTAAAGAATATTGTATTATAATGCGATGATAAAAAATGGGTGGCAAAAACAAAATAAGCTAAAAAAAGTTAGAGAAAATAGAACCAAGTCAAGATGATAAGGATCAACACCTTCTTCTTGAGCCAAAAATCTTACGATTTTCGAAGGAACTGGATTTATATCTCCTTTCCATTTCCATTCAAAAGTTCTTATGTGTCTCCAAGCCCCTTTGAGACTCCCAAAAAATGGACAAATTCCTTTTCTTAGGAACACATACAAGATTCGTCATTACAAAAAAAAAAAGATAATGGCAACCCACCATTACCTATTCATTTATAAACTACTTCATTTATGAATTATGAATTTTATAGTAATAGAAATGAAACACATGTCTATCCTACTGAGACAGAATTTGTAACTTGATATCCTCTCTACAAGAGATCAAATTGAAATTGATCTTCCATTTTTTCTGTACAATTTTTGACTTAACAAAATATGAATAGAACCACACTCTGTAGGATTTGAACCTACGACATTGGGTTTTGGAGACCCACATTCTACTGAACTGTACTAAGAGCGCCCAAATGAACAAATTCAAACTTGAAAAAAATCTTTTTGACTTTCAAAGAATAAGGGGTAAAGAAATTGATCAAAAAAGATTTCTTGCTTTTATTACAAGTTATAAGATCATGGTTAGATCTGCATATTTTTGGTAAAAAGAAGAATCTTCTCCTTTGAGAATAATCAGAAAAGAAAAGTGTTTAATTGAAAATCTCGTGTACAATTTTGGAACAAAAATTCTTTGAATCGAATGACTACAGGAATAGATGGGTGTACTTCTCCTATTCGAACTGGGGTTTGAAACAAAACTTCTCATCAGGAGGATAGATGGGGTGATTCAGGTGAGATCCAATATAGACCAACCTTCTATTCACTCATGGGATCTGGGCAGTTTGAGGGGGACCACTGCAGCTCTTAAAATTGGTACAAGAAGTTGTGGACACACTTCTTGATAAAGGAGTTCACAGATAACCAATAAGGGAAAATCATACTAAGTTTTACAATTTGTTTTCATAAGTAATTAAAGGTAAAGAGGGAAGATTTCAAGAGACCACTAGATCACCGCCCCCCAAATCAAATTGGTGCTTGTTGTTGTACTAAGAGCCATTGGAATAGGTATTAAGAATGGGTATTTTGTATCCATTGAGCAAAGATGGGTTGTAATTGTATAACAGTATCTGAAAACATATCTTGAGGCTTGCTATTAATATGGGTTTTTTCATCTCCAAAGTGGGCTCTACAACTCAAATCAAAGCTTTGAAACAAGTACCTGGTAAATTAAAATTAGAAAGATTTGAAATAACTTTACACTTGATGAAGGTGAAGTTTGAAAATAAAAACAATTACTTCTGTTGTGTATCTTAGATTAATGCAGCCTTTGATGCTTCTGTTGTCATTCTAACATTGAGTAAAAGGTGTTATGCCTATGGTTAGAGTATAGGTTCCATATTGCAAGGCCATTTGGAGTTAAGAAGATGTGAAGGCGCCTCTCTGTCCATAAAAATTGTGCATTCCGAGGTGGAAGTGGAAGAGAAGGGATTTCATAATTGGCATTTGAAATAAGAAGACCTCCTTCACTATCTAAAATTAAAAAAACTAAAAAAAGATTTATTATTTCTTTCTATTATATCTTATTGAAAGTTAAACTATTCGTTGAAAATAAAAGTACATTGAACTCATAGGAAGTTTTACCATAAGCAGATTGTATCCACTGGGCAAATATGGGTTCAATCAAGATTTGTTTCTCAGGTGTACCAATAAGATTTTTTAGATTTGATAGGACAAATTTAATATTTCATATATCTCTCTTTCAAGGCCTAGGCTTGGGCCATAACACAAATATCGATTTATTCTAATCGAATATAAAATGTAATTTCTATAGTATTCGTTTAGAAGAAAAACAAAATTTGCTATTAATATGGCATAACCATCAAGGTGAATTCGAGAGAAAGAAAAATAAAGAAAAATGACAATTCTTAAAAGATTAGATCAATTTAGAAGTAACCACCTAAAAAAGGAATATTTATTATTTGATCCATATCTTGACATAAGAAGTCTAATAGGAGTAATACTTGAAATGGCAATCCATAAAAAATGCCAACTATTTATGTTCATTAAGATACTAAAGTGGATGATTGACTCATTCAATATTGGAAATAATTGCAGAAAATAGTTTGATAACACGGATAACTTATGTCAAAATTTAAAAATTTTGTGGCTTAAATCTTTAGCATTCTCTTATTTATTACTTGTGTCTACTCTTTAGGTAGGATATCGTCCTCCACCACCGTGACCTTAGTTATATTCAGATATAAAAACCGTTGATTCTATATGACTTACTATTACCCCTTTTCCACTTCATTCAAACATGAGCTCAGGAGTTGTTTTTTACTTCACAAAAGGTCATACTAGATCTTGTATACAATCTGTATATTCAAATAAATAAACGTATGGACTTCCACCTAATATCTTTCTCTAGTATAATGATGATATCTACTTTTACAATCATGCTCTATGCGGTATAATATCTTATGACTTTATGAGAATTATGTTTTTGCTAAATAGTTGCTCGAACTTGGTCATTGCGACCCCCTTTATGAGGAGGCAAATGAAAGTTTAACTCTTAAAGAAGAACTTCATGAAGCCTCCCGAAATTTGATTTATTTATTTATTCCTTTTCTGCATGCTTTGTTTTTCAAGTTTCTAATCTTTACCCTTTTTGAATCAAAATATCTTAATTTTCTCTTGCCATAAATATATGTTGTATATGTAATTCTTTACTTAGTCTTAAGTATTATTATTTTACTAAAAAATTTCACATATTAAATGTATAGACGTTTAGCTCTCCCTCCCCCTATCTGTCTCTCTAGATTTCCATATGACACTTTGTTCTAAAGAAGATAACTTATACTATTAACGATAGATACTCTCCAACTCTCACGGGTCTAACTAACTAAGGTCTGAAATCTTGATGAGCCCAATACGTGTCTCCACTATTACTTATTTTCACAACGGGCCTGGTCCAATTGAATGTACAGCAGAAAACGAAACAAATTTTATGTTGTGTTTGTATTATTTATACATTCAAAGCTAAAACTAACGCACCGGGAACTTTCCGTCGCCGGTAAACAGTTGATTCCTCCGGAAAACCCAACTTAGAGTTGTGTTCTATGGTTCCTTTAGATTCTATAAAATGAGAGTAAAATGTAGAATTTGGTGGCCGAAGGAGATTGCCATTGATGCATCATCATCTTCAAATTATTTCTTGTTTGGTTGGTTTGTGGACTCGAACCCATTCTCTCTTGATGTCGTTGTAGCTTTTATGCACCATGAACTCTCTGTTCTTTCATGCCAGTCTCGTCTACAGGTACGAAACCCAAGTTCCTTTTTTTTTTTTTAAAGTTTCGACTTATGAGGGTTTTAGTCTTCTGGGCATGTGGTCCCACTGTTTTATGTTTGAGTTGATTGCTTTTATGGATATTGTGATTATTGCTAACCTTGTCCATGAATGCTAATTGCAATTTTGTGATATAAAGGAGGAAAAGGTGGTTTATTTAAGGCTTCTCGGAACTTGAGGTTGTAGATTTTGTGACATTTCAGTGGCTATGTGAAAGGTTTAAGTTTGGTGCTACTAATGTTCGAGTTGCTTTAAACAGGATATCCTTCGTGGCACAAATGAGAACATGCCCTCATTTCTACAGGAGAAGTCTCTGTTCCGTTTGCTTGGTGATTGTTCCTCGTATTGTGGTGGTAATGACAAATTATCAAACGATGGAATGCTGAAAGATAGTTGGAAGAAGCCCTCATGTCACTTCATTGCTTCAGACACAAATGGGCAAGGAATACTTGGAGAAACTTATAATATGATGAATTGCGGGTGTCAACAACTTAATGGGTTGGTTGAACAGTTTTGGCAGGATTCTATTGAAAGCAAACAATGGATTCAGATTTCATATGATTCACATGCGCATTGTGGTGGAGACTTTCATTTCATCCCAAGATTGCATCATATTCATTGGAACAGGCAGATAATTTCTCAGTGTGATGTCCATGTATGTAAGTCATATTAACTAAACTCTGTTTTCTCTCAACCTAATGTGTACTAGTCAGCAAAGCTTAAAATGTACTCTTTGTTTGGCTACATTTAGGTGATAGTTTATGAAACTCCCACATACAGGGTGCATCATTTCTCATTGAATTCTTGGAATTCTTGTGAGCAAGTGAAAGTACCGCCAAAGAAACTGAAGTGGATTAACGAATGTCAGAAAGAACCACTTGAATTGGTAACACAGTTCCTTGGATCCATCCCTTATGTTTTTTTTTTTTACCTAACTTGTTAATCAATGATTACATTTTATGCACAGGATACAGTTATTTCGGCAATCAACAGTGCTGCTGCTGCTAAAATCCTTGTTGAGACGCATATGGGGATCAACAAATATACTGGAATTTCCTTCATTTCCATGTATGGTCTGTTAGACATTTTGCGTGCTGGATCTTGCTTTTGTTTGTGCTATTAACGGTCCTGGATATGATTTCTCAGGTCACTCACAATTATGTGTAAAGTGGTGGCCATTTTTGTGGCATCAACTTCCGCTATATTGTATATTTTTGCTCAACTCTTTTATGACTTCTCACTTTGTGGGTCAAGATTGATGTACACAACATTCACAAGGGTATTCAGCACTACATGGAGAATTATCCAATTCCGATTTTGGGAAATCTTGTACTGGCCCATCTTTCTTCAAGACCATGGTTTCAGGTGATCAATCGACTTCATGCAAAGTTTTCATATGATATTGTGTACTTGGTTTTTCTTATGAAGTCTGATGTCCAAATTTTTGTTTTAGTAAAAAGGTATGTAGCATTCCAAAGTAAAAGAAGGCGTGTTCCCTAGAGATTTTGCAGATGAATAAGTTAACATACATATATTTGGAACTAACTGTGTATGCTTCAATTATAGCTCCAATATATGACACTCTTATTCAATTTCACATCCATGTACCAATATATAGCTTTTATTTCTTTCTTCTGATTCTTGATATAATAAAATTGTGGTCTTGTCCATCCATTGTGTTCTGCTTGAATTTTAGTAATAGTTATAATGAACAGTTGATAAGCTGGACTATGGTCTCTTCTTTGGCTGTCATTGAATTTTTGCAATTAGGGGAATTTTCATGATCTTTTTCCAACTTCATCTTTCTGATTATTTTTCTATTCCTTTTTAAATTTATTCCCAAGGTCGCACTCATGTGTGGAATATGCAGAGAAAGCTGCATTACTCAGGCATTCTATATGGTCAAGGATAGCTGTTGATCTTCTTCTAGGGAATTTATTGGGCTTTATCCTGCTGCATCACCAAGAATCTGCTTGCTTAGCGCTTAAAACATTCGCAGATGACATTACAAATGAGTTTTTGCGTTCAGGTTGTGTGTGGTTGATGGGTGTACCTGCGGGTTTCAAATTGAATACCGAGCTGGCAGGAGTCCTTGGAATGATTTCGCTAAATATAATACAAGTTTGGTCTACAGTGTGGATATTAATTGGCTGGCTAACCATTCATTTCATTAAAGGGCTTGCTTTATTCGGGATTCTTTTGGGAGCAACAGTTCCTGCTGCTTTGATCATAGATTTGATTTCCTTAGCAACATTGCATGTGTCAACTATTTACTGGGGTGTATCACTAATTTACTCGTGGCAGATAAAGGCATTAGCAGCTCTGTGGCGCCTTTTCAGGTAAAACAGAAAATGAACTTTGATAAAGAGCTTCAGTATAAGAGATCTGATGTTCTTGTATTGAGGAAAAGTATTTGTATTTTTAACTTGGTTGAGTTGTGGTTTTGGCATCATTCTTAATCATCTTTTCATGGTAGAATATCTCTTGGGATTATTGGACAGTAAGCAATTCCCCTCTTGATAACTCCCATATGTTGAACTTTGCGTAGATGCTGGATTTGAATGAAATAATACACCAGTCAGTGTATCTATGTATACAAGAACCATGGGATTTCTTTGATACAAGTAATTTATGTAGTTGTTAAACTTTTGGCAGGGGTCGCAAGTGGAACCCTCTTCGACAAAGATTAGATAGCTATGATTACACTGTGAAGCAACACATTGTTGGATCCCTTTTATTCACACCACTACTGCTTCTCTTGCCCACAGTTTCGGCTTTCTACATCTTTTTCACCATTTTGAAGACAACAGTGACCTATTTTTGTTTGTTGATTGAAGTCACTATATCTGTAATCCACTGTATACCCTTTTTCGAAATTTTCCTTTTGTTGGTGCGACAGAGAAGATTGCCTTCTGGGATATGGTTTAAAATGATATATTGTAAGAGTGGTTCTTCAGGGTTTGTATACTTTGATGAAGGCAGTTCATTTGACGAGTTGATGCAGAATAAGGGTGGAAGCAAAATAGGATCTAGCATTCTAGTTTCTGTTGTTCACAGCAACTTCTTGACCTTTGGTGAGGCCTCAAGCTCTCTGTCATTCCATCTTCGTACTTTTGCCCTAGTTGAAGTGACCAACCAAATCCATTTATGAGGCTTAATTAAGGCTATGATTTTTTAAGATTAGAGACACTTATTTGTTTCTTATGCTTTGCACCATTGTTCATCCAATGTGTAACTCGAGGCAGCTACAATGATTACAGGACAAGTAGTCTTGCCACACTGTAAGAAGGTATTCTCTGGGATTTCTAGTTTTGTTGCGGCAGCTGCATATGGGGCCCTCACTGGTTGTAGGTGAGTAAGAGTTCCATCCGTATCCTATGATCTAGCTGGATGTTTTGTTCTTTGACGTCAATTTTGTCAACTAGTTTTGTTGTTACTTTTTAATTGTTCTGTCTTCTGTTTTGTCTTCGACTTTTCATCATCAGAATTCCATCTTCACTGGGGATCAATATTCCTTCAACAATGCCATGGATGTCTATCCCAGGTAGAGCATACTGGCGCCTATGCTATAATTCAATTCTTGACTGCATGGCTAAACGTTGATGCCATTCATTTTAACGATTTTCGGCCACCGTTTGTTTGAATTCTGTATCTTGCGATTACAACTTTGTCACTTATCATTTTGTTGATAGAGCTCCCTCAACCTTGGACTCTCGGCGTAAGGCTAGGCGTTAGTGTTCTTTTGTGGCTTGTAAATGGCTTTGAGGAAATATCTCAAGTTCTTTCTGTTAATTTCTGTCTTGAAACTTTTCTCCCTCAAACTCCAATAATAATCAATGTTTTAAAAACCGGACCGGACATCGAACCGGTAGAAAGAAAGGTTTAAGGTTTAGAGGTTCAACCGGTAGTAACCGCTATAAAACCGATACATAACAAATAAGAAGTAAAATTT
>JANSVA010000217.1:19606566-19620274 GCA_025504915.1 Erythroxylum reticulatum
CGGAAATTTGTTCAGTTCGTTTGACTTTGATTTCGAGCCAATTCGATTCGTTTGATCCGTTTAGCCATTCGATTCCACTTTCGCTTTTGTTCCGCATTTTGTTATCCGATTTTCCGACTCGATTCGCTTTCGATTCTTATGATTTCCGATTTGGATAAAGTTTTAGTTTCGCTATCCGATTTGTTTCTGTTTTGTTTTCTTTGTTTCCGAGATTATGTAAATCCGTCCTTTCGTTTAGGATCTGTTCTTTTGTTTTGCCTTTCGTTTTCTGCTTTTCGGGTTGGGATCCAGCAAATAATGACTGGATATTTTGTAAATCAATATGATCTTTATTAAATGACAAATTATGAAAAGGAAAAGGGAGCATTTGTTGTTGATCAATATAAAATAAACATATTAATTTATTCACCATTGCAATTTTTTGTTTGAAATGAAAATCTTAATTAATTGTTGCTATTGATATTTCATAAAATACAAAATTTTCCATTACCTTAAACTTAATAATTCTTGCTTTATTAATCTAAAATTAGGTTAATATAAACATATGTTCTTATAAGAGGCAAAAAGATTTACCCAAATTCGCATTTCATCATATAAAGAAAAAGTTGCAAGCATATATAATAAAAATAAGGTTTACACTATTTTGATCTTAAAATCGACTGGATACAGAAAAGTTACTTCCCTTTAGATAAGGTGGTACAATAAATACCAGACCACCTATTGGAGGTCACATAATTGACCTATAAATGGTTTCATTATAAGGGATCCTATAAAATTTTAAGAAAGGTAAAAATGATGTATGAGATCCATTAGTTTTTTTAAACAAATATATAATTGGCGATTGGAAAAAAGAAGGTTATGGGATTTGTGGCTGAGCAAATTTAACTAGTTCAGTAACGCGCTGTAGAATAGGAGTAGATGGGAATAAAATTTTATTGGTAGTTGTTGCATAAGGTGATCCAAAGGAAACATATTTGGCATTTAACGAGTTAATGTAGGGGGAGGTTAAAGAAGGAACGGGGACACTTTGATCGTATCTCTTTAGCCTCTCTCACTAAAATCACGTTTCTTCTTTGATTGATCTGGTTCTTCTTTCGTTGGTTAACGATTTCAGGCATTAACCAAGTACTTATATGGAGCCCCTTGATCTGGAGGGATAACTCCACAAGCGGGTGCGCACCTGAAAATGAGAGGAGGAGACCGCCCCTCAACCTCTGACATTGTATAACGTTGTTGTGCTAGGACCAATTGCAACTGCGAGTACTGGTAGGGCATGGCCAGAAGAAGATGTCATTGCCATTGAAGAAGGAGACATCCAAGTATCCGCGGAGCCGGGGGTAGGCATCACTCTTTTTACAAACCTCAAGGAAAAGCTGGACACGTAGTGGACTAATGCAATTGTCGTCAAGCTGTTAGGACGAAGGATCGGCTTTTGGCTCCTAAGCTTGAGGTTAGCATCCTTGTGGCATCCAAAGGGGCAGATGAAGGTAGTCGACCTTGAGTATGACTACTTCCTCGTGTGTTTTAGGGAGGAGATGATTACTTCAAAGCATTGACACAAGGGCCATAGGTTATATTTGGACACATCCTTTCGGTGTAGAGATGGCTGCCCACGTTCCGGCCCTCCCATGGAATGGTGAGTCATACAGTGGTGTCGGTTAGAATTCTTGACCCGTCCATTGTTCATTATCACCCTCAAATCCTAACAGCAGTGGGCAACTTGGTTAGAATGACCGTCAGAATTGATGAAGTTACGTTGCTGAAAACACGGGGCAAATATGTGAGGTTAGCGGTGGATATTGATTTCAGGTCACCGCTGTGCCACAGTATCAAGCTAGATGGAGAGACTTTGCTGCTTGCTTATAAAGGCTTTCCCCAGCTTTACTTTTCATGTGGTCAGATTGGACATGCCGAAGTTATGTGTTCGTAGCACTCCCAAGCTTCACCGAAAACTCGACCAGGCGATGGCATACCGTTGATGAAGATGACCACCGAAACAGCACCAGGCGCGACAACAATGGTTGTAAACACTAAAGGCTATGGTGAGTGGATGCAGTTATAAAGGAGAATTCCAAGAAAATCAATGCAACGAGTATCTTTAGTTGAAAGTGATAGGGAGGGTACATCCAAGGGGGGCTCAAGGATTAGGATTCTAGCAGAGCAGGTAGCCCAGGAAAACCAGAAGGAGGGAACTCACGTGGGTCAATCCAATAATTCTCCTTTTGGGTTTGGAAAAAAAATTAGTGTAACCGAAGGCTTAGGCAAAGGCAAACAAGTTCAGCAAGGATTAGTTTTTAAATTCCTTAGGCCTAAAAATAACGCAAAAAAGATCACAAAAGGCCCAAAAACAGTATATACTTGGATTATCTGGGGTGAAAGCTCCTAGGCCAGGGCCCATCCAGCGACAGGACTACCTACTATCCCTCAAATCCAAATCCAACCCTCCCTACAGGAAAATCATCTGGCAATCAAAATCTCCTTTCACACGGAAATGGTGTGTGATAGCCAGATAATTAAGGAGCGCCATACAGGTCTCGAGGAAAACCTCCAGCTCATAGAAGGAGTCGAGGACCATGAGGTGTGCATTATCAAGGAAGGTCATGCAATCCCTTCTATCAACCCTCCAGATATAGGAACTGGGCTGAATGAATCGAAGGATCGGTTTCAACTGCGGGATGACAAGGAACAGAAGTTAACGATATAGGATGCGAGAAACATGTCCACTCCTGTAGGAGGTACAACTTCGACCTTTATCGTAGCATAGTCTTCTTCTTTTTTAGTATTATGTCGATTTTAATTTGAAATTGTCAAGGGGCTGGGGAAACTAGGTTCCTTGTCATCCTGTGCAATTATTTACGTACATACAAACCAGGTATCCTAGTATTACCAGAGATGCATATTAGTGGTACTAGGGCCAATGCAGTCGTACACTCTTTGGGTTATGACTTCTCATTTATAGTCGAAGTTGTAGGATTCTTGGGTGGGATCTGGCTCTTATGGAAAAATGATTTTCATATCTCAGTAGGGATTGCTCATCGACAATTCGTCCATACCACTATCAAGTTTGTGTCTGGCTCGTTTGAATTCACAGCAGTCTATGCTCGCCCGCAGCGAGTTTCCCAGTCTTAAGTTGGGTAGGTCGCACTACCCATAGACCCTGGATAGTGGGCGGTGATTTTAATGTAAAACTGGACCACTCGGATAAACTTGGAGGTGCCGGGTCAGCAAAGGTAACGAGCAAGCCATTTCAGGATTGGGTATATGGGTGTGGCCTTCATGACCTGGGTTTTATTGGGTTGAAATATACATAGTGTTGAGGTATGATTAAAGCCAGACTAGGTAGAGTTTTCGGTTCCTTAGCGTGGCTTTAAGAGTTTCCTCACACGGTGAATCACCATCTACCTTTCATGGGGTTTGATCATTGACCCATGCTAATTCACTTACAAAGACAAATGCTAAGACCTTCAAGATTTACGACTTTTCATTTTCAGAATGCTTGGCTCTCCCACCTAGGTTTTGATGAAGTGGCAGCGGAGCATTGGCTACCGCATGCAGAAACGATGAGTCAATCGCTAGGCACTTTCTCCAATCATCTCACAAGATGGAATAAAGAAGATTTTGGTAATATTTTCCATAGGAAAAGAAGACTGCTAGCACGTCTAGAGGTTATCTAAAAGAGCATGATGGATGATACCTTGGATTCCCTCTTAACTTTGGAGGAAAAACTGAGCGAGGAATTGAGCCAGGTCTTGTGTGAGGAGGAAATTGTTTGGCATCACCGAGCTCATTGTGACTGGATCTCGAAAGGGGATCATAACACTAAATACTATCACACGCTCACTTTGGCTTGGAGAAAGAAATTGAAGATCGAGCGGCTCCTTGATTCTAATGGAGTATAAATTTCTGATCCCGACCAACTCGGCCAACTAGCCAAGACGTTTTTTGTCCAACTTTATACTGTCGAAGCAGGAGCCCCTCCTAGTTTTCTACTAACTACCACCTTCCCTTCGATTTTAGATGATGGGCTTCGTGATCTTAATCTGCCCATCCATAAAATCGAAGTTAAGAATGCGGTTTTTGATATAAATCCCAATAAAGCCCCAGGGGTAGATGGCTTTAACGCCTTATTTTTTGAAAAACAATGGGGGAAGGTTGGGTCCACAACAGTGGCTTACATTAAGGAGCTTTTCAGAATGGAACGATGGGGAGAGGATTTAAATCAAACCATTCTAGTTATGATCCCAAAAACCACCTCCCCGACTAGTATGGCTCATTTAAGACCAATTGGCCTCTACACTGTGCTATATAAGGTAATTTCCAAAATTGTTGTGAATTGGTTAAAGCCATTGATGGCGTATCTAGTGTCAAAAACTCAATTTCATTTCATTCCTGGTAGCATATCATGGATAATATTATCATAGCCCAGGAGGTCCTCCATATGATGTGCAAGAAAAAGGGGAAGATTGACTACCTCACGATTAAGGTAGACCTCGAGAAAGCTTATGACAGGATACGTTGGGAGTTTATCCAAAGCACTTTGAGGGATATTGGTTTGCTTGAGAAGCTTCTCAGTGTTATCATGAAGTGTGTGATTACGGTTTCAATACAAGTAACTTGGCAAGAAACTTGGACTACTCCCTTTAAACCCTCTTGTGGTATACAACAAGGCGATCTGCTCTCGCCTTACCTCTATGTCCTGTGCATGGAAAGGCTCGGCCACCTAATTTCCTAAATGGCGGGCCAAGGTCTATGGAAATCGATAAGGATGAGTCTTACTAGACCCCCATATCCCACCTTTTTTTTAGATGATCTGATCCTATTCGTTGAAGCTATGGAGTCCTAAACTCATTTAATTGCAAACACCTTGAAGGTGTTTTGCAAAGCTTCAGGACAAAAAGTTAATATAGAAAAAACTAGGATCTACTTCTCTAAGAATGTTGCTCCTACTACTGCGCGTAAACTCAGTCAAATCTTAAACATAACCTGTACGAGCAATCTTGGGAAGTATTTAGGTGTCCCACTGATTCATGAGTGTACTACAAGGCGTACCTACTAGTGTATTTTGGATACGGCTCACAAGAAACTTTTGGCTGGAGGGCCAAGACTTTATCTTTAGCAGGGAGAGTTACATTAGCACAATCCATCCTCTCCGCCCTTCCTATTTACACTATGCAAATAGTGGGACTCCCAAGGCAACTTTGTGATGATTTGGAGCGTACCTGCAAAATTTTATTTGGGTAGATGCCGCTGAGCATAGGAAAATGCACCTTGTTAAATGGAATGATGTGTGTAAGCCCAAACAAGCAAGGGGTCTAAGCTTAAAATGTATCTGAGATTCCAATGATGCTCTTTTGGCAAAACTTGGATGGGCCTTGATTAACTAATTCTCCGCTTTATGGGTTAAACTTTTAAAAGCTAAATATCGGCTGGATCTGGACCATATTCCCCTCACTATCGATAGGATAGGGGCTTCTGCTACCTAGCGAGGCATAACAGCTATTTGGCAAATTATTCGTCAAAGTTTACAGTGGAAATTGGGAAACGGAAGAAATATTTTATTTTGGTTGGACACCTGGATGCCTGATTGGGCACCACTAGTTTCCATGGTGAGCTCCCCAATTCCAGAATGTGCTCTCTATGCCACAGTGTCGGACTATACGCATAAAGAGGGCACCTGGCAGTGGCATCTATTTCAACAGTACCTTGCAAGATCTAACCAAATATGGTGAGCACAATGGAGGACATCCTCATTTAGGGGTCAACTAATCATGGGCAATTTACAATGGTGTCCGCTTATGATATTATAGCGGGCAATTTCTCGACTGCGTCTAGCTGACCTTGGGACTTAATCTGGAAATGGGTAAGACCTTAAAGAATTAGGGCTTTCCTTTGGTTAATGATAAAGCAAAAGCTTATGACCAACCAACAACGAGTAGCTCATCATCTCACCCTGGAGAGTAAGTGTCCCTTTTGTGGCCATAAAGAGACAATCTTACATGCCTTTCGTGATTGTTTGCAAGTTAAAATTTTCTGGTGTAAATTTTCCCCCGAGTGGTTTATCCAAACTTTTTTCAGCATGAAGTAGAGTAATGGGTGACTTCCAATCTCATGAAACACACTTAAGTGCAATAGACTCAATGGGCTATAATTTACGGGGTAGCATGCTGGTTACTGTGGAAATGGCGAGATCGCAGTATTTTAGAAGAGGATTTTACTTGACCCAACGATGGTAACAGAACAATAATGGAATACGTTAACTAGATAAACAGGGCTAGGACTATGTAAAGTTGTGTGTTTGGTGACCCCGGATTAGCAGAGAAGCATCTTATTAGGTGGACCAAACTACTGGAGGGATGGGTGAAGATTAATACGGATGGTGCAGTTAATCACGATCATCAACTTGCTACTATAGAAGGCTGATTAGGGATTATCATGGTCAGTGGTATGGTGGATTTATCCACCAGATTAGGGGAGGCTCGCCTCTTGAGGTCGAGCTTTGGGGTATCCAATCGGGTCTTCAATTGGCTTGGTCACTTGGTTATCGACTTATCATCATTGAAGTCAAATCCCTAAAGGTGATCAATAGTCTCTCCTTTTCTAGCCTTCTAGGGACCGAATATTATTTTCTAGTGGCTGGTATCCGTGGTCTACTGCGCCAGCCTTGGGGGCTGAAAATTCAGCACGTGTATCCAAAAGGAAACTAGATTGCAGATAGCCTGGCCTCTCTTGTAGCTATAGCTAGTCCAGGCCTACATTTTCTCCAGGAGCCTCTGTCATTAATTAAGGTCCATATGCACCGTGATCAACATGGAGTTTTGTACCGCAAACATTGCGTTAGTTAGGACAGAAGTGTAGCTTTGTTTTTTGTTCCCTTGTAACAAAAAAAGAAGGAATAGGAGTAGCCAAAGAAGCTGGTGCAGTTAAACTAAGATACCATGGTTTGTTTAGGTTAGAATACTACGACACTGATAACGAAAATCTTGAAGATTGTAACCCATATTTAAAAGTTGACTTTGTGGAAAGATGTCTAGGAAATTCTAATGTTTCTTCAAAATCCAATGAATATATGATATCCATGATGGTTGAAAATTTAACAAACTGTTTGATACCCTGTAATAAAAATAAAATTTTGAATTATATATTAATAGGATACCACAAATTAGAAAAACAATAAGAATATAAACAAGAGGAATATGTATGAATATCACCTTCCATAGATAACAAAACAAAGATGGGGGGTCAACGACGAACACCTGGTAAAGTCTGGACGAATAATAATTAGTAATAATTTTCAATGCAAATAAAAATACATTCATGAAAGTCACAACAGACTTGTAAAAACTTGGAAAATATAAAAAAATTATGAGGTTGTTCAAAGGATTTTTTAAATATAAAATAGTTATTATAATTTTATTGTTAATAGTGAACATACTTGCATAAAAAATAATAACAAATTGTTCGCAGTTTTTGCGCATTGTTGATATGACAACTTCTAAAGTAAACACAATGAAGCGTGTGGATTTATAAAAATCAAACCAAAAGATTACGTTGGAAAATTATCAAAAAAAGACATAAAAATAGGAAAATAAAAAATATAAATGGTTACTTACATTTTTCGTGAATGAAGCTTCTTGTAATTTTGTTTAAGGCGAAACATCTTTATCCAAGAAAAAGAAAGAAAAAATGAAGCTTATTATCAAGCTCAGAAGCGATAAATGTGAAAATAAAATTTAGGAACTCAAAACGTAAATGGTATAAAAAAAAGACATAAAATTGATAAAGTCTAGAAATTACCAAAATAGGTTTACAACTTTCATCGTGACTTGATAAATAAGCAAGTCCTTTTGCGATTTCAGCCGTAAATTCATCAGCTGTTAATTTCTCTATATTTAAATTTTTTTTAAAAATAGAACAATGAAAACAACACGTCTAAAAATGATCATGAAAAATAAAATACCTATAATTATGCTCTCTCTTCAAGAAAGACAAGCCTTATTTTTTTTTTTACGGCTAACTTAACGTTGTTGTCGATAGCTCTCAAGAATCTTGCAACACAATTCTTGGTACAATTTTTTTTTGTCATCAAGTAAAAAATAGTGTTATGTAAAGTAAATATTTTATGCAATATTTGCTTCTTCCTGATTAAAAATACGAAAGAGTAGAAAAAGAGAAGTAGTTACTTGGTTCTATGATAAGGGAGTTTTCTTTATAATATACCTAATAACAGATTTAATTTTCTCAACTTGACATATATTTTCTGTCTAACTCATTTTGAAGAAGTAAAATAAGAGGATGGAACCAAATTGGAAATAAAATCATAATGGAATGTAATTCTTCTGAAGCAGAGTTTACATAAAAAGAACACTTCTTCGTAAAAATGTAAAACTTATTCAATGTAACATTAATTATTTACATATTTAATCTGTAACAACTAAATAAATTGCCAATTTAAATAGCCGACCTATGGCCCGCAGCCATAACCCTGAAAAAACTCAAGTTACAGATATGTACAAGATCTCGTCATTGAGCGGGAAATTTATTTCAGACCAAGTATGTATGATGAAATTATTTAGTTAATTGAGTTAATTAAAATTAAAATTAAAATTTAGAATATAATAAAATTAATAACTATTGGTATATAATTAATTAATTGATGTTTTAAAATATAATGACTTGATACATATATATATATATATATAATTCAATGTTTTTCTTATTTTAATTAAGAAATTTTAATTAAATGTTAAATAATTTAATTATATTTAATTTAAAATGAAAAATATATGCGGTAATTATGTTTCAATTAATTAATTAATTATAATTTAATGATATTTAATTTAAAATGACAAAAATATTTTTAGTATATTTAATTTTAAAATTAAATAAATAATTAATCATTATAAATGTGTCGACAATATTTTTTTAATTAATCAATTATTATTTTTAGTAATAGTGACTATATATATGTGTGTATATATATATATAATAATAAATATTTACATAAATATATAAACATATACAATGAAATTCAAAGTCATGTGTGTTAATGATTATTGTTAATATTATTAATTATTATATATATATAGTTAATTAGAAAAAAAAGAATCACGGCTGTGACTCAAATCCAGTTGTAGTCATTAAGTCAAATCCGTGACTCAAGTAGGGTCAGATTTCGTAAAGGAAGTTTCCCACGCCCCTCCTGATGTTTGGGTTGTTGTTATTCTTTGAAAATACGGGAACTGCTGAATTCTGCATTTGACATGGAAGTTGTCTAAACTCAATTGTGCTCAAACTACTCATGTTTTTGCTTTACCAGGTTTCTAGAATGTCTTGTTATGTTGGTTATGAAGTCCTTCGCTACGCAGCTGCCGTAGTTTGTTTGGGTCACCTCTTATACACTATACTTGTGTATATCGAATCCAAAATCCACTTCACAAATTTGTTATTTTAGTTGGTAAATGACATTAGACAAAGTCAAAAGCATAGCAAGAAATAGACTATACTTACAGCGCCAATCTCCTACATAAAATCTTTCATGGCTAGCCCATTTAGTGTAGTTGGAACCAGGTAGCCAGGTGTACTTTCCTCCTTTAACCCTGTGCAGAACTGGCTCTCTACATTTCCCAGTCACAACCATCAACAAAAATACCCATCTCAAAACCTCCATTTCCGGTTGGACTGTTCAACAAGCAACAGTGTTATAATGACCAGTACCTAGCTTTTAATGCCATTACCAATATATACAGCATGAATAGGTCCTTGAAGAGCTCGTGTTACTGTGCCTGTGATCAGATCACCACTATTGCATACACTTCTCTCCCACTTAGTTTAGCAAATGCCATTCTCATGCATTATATATACTTATATATTTATGTAACTATTATTTTTATTTTTATTTTTATTTTTTGACACCCGTAACTTTGAATTTCATTATATATATTTATATATTTATGTAAATATTATTATTTTTATTATATATATATGTATATAATATATTCATTATATATAGAAGTGTAGAAGCTAGGATGAACATTCGTATATGAATGTTCTGTTTTAAGAATGAAGAGAAAATGAAGTAGAAAAGATGATTTATGCATAAGATGTGTTAGATGTAAAGTGTAGAAGTTAAAAATCTGGAAAAATTGAAGAAGAATTTTTAGAGTATGATAGTTGTAATGTTTCCTTTGAACATGCATATTAATTTTAGCTATATCTTGATTTGTATACATCCAAATGTGATGATTTTAAGTTTAGATCAAACTACAGACGTGTGGTTATAATTTTCATAAGGAATTGGTTTCAAATTCTCTCTCTAAGAGTTTCAAATTTTGGCTTGAAGTCGAATAAGGTGTACTGTCGTAGTTTGGGAACAGCTTGTAGTTTTTTTAGAATAACTTGCAGAATACCTAACCAAATTGCACGAAATTAGTTTCATTAGAAAATTAAGCATAAAAAAATAATTGTTTAGAAGAATGTTTGGCCTAAATCCTTCATTTTCATGATCAAAATGACCATGTAAAAGTGACCCAAAAGTTTCTTGAATAAAAATAAAAGAAAGAAGAAGAAAAAGTATAGAGGTTTGGAGTGTTTTTGGAAGAGAGGATGGGAAAGCGCAATCGTAAGTTGATAGCAAACTCGCGATCATTCATGGTTGGAGGCTGACACAACATCCTTCGATCTTTTGGCTATATCTCCTTCTTCCAACCTCCAAATGATATGGGATTTGAGCCATTGGACTCATAACACACTAATCTACATCTCTGCAAAAAATCTTAGCCATCTGAAATCATTTGGGAGAGATTGAGTGAAAAATCATCAGTACCTTTTATTTATCAACAAAAATCAAGATTACCATTAATTTTAGGAAATAATTTCTTAAAATTGTATAATCTTTTTTATCAATATTTATATTACGTTACATTAAAAACTCCAAGTATAAAAGCCCTAAATCAGAAATCAATAATTCTTGAAATTCCTATATATCATACTGCATATTATCAAAAATTACAAATCTTAAACGCCAAATCTTCTCAACAATATATCTATTCAATTAGAAATTGAAACATTATTACAGAATGTTTGTAGTGAAAATCCACTTGACCCAATAAAAAATACGAATCAACAGTTAATTGAAATAAAACTCAAGGATCCTACATAAGAAGTTAATTTTCGAAATAATATATCATATACTCAACAAGATGTACAAGAATTTATCTTCAAATGTTTAGATTTATTAGCCAAAAAATTAATCTCACCTAGTAGTAGTAAACATTTTGCTCCAGCCTTTTACGTAAATAATTCAGCTAAACAAAAAAGCGATAAAAGAAGGATAGTTATAAATTATAAAAAACTTAATGAAGCCACAATAGGTGATGCATTTGTACTACCATGAAAAGATTATATTATCAATAGATTAAAAGGATATACATGGTTTACAATTTTAGATGCAAAATCAGGATATTGGCAATTACGAATTCATGAAAATACAAAACCTTTAACTGCTTTTACTTGTCCTTCTCAAAAACACTATCAATGGAATGCATTATCATTTGGATTAAAACAAGCACCAAGTATTTATCAACGATTTATGAATAACAATTTAGAAGGATTAGAAGAATTTACTTTATTTATATTGATGATATTATTATTTATTCAAATCAGGATAAAATGGATCATCTAAAAAAGGTTAAAATAGTCCTTCAATGTTGTAAAGAAAAAGGATTAATTTTGAGCAAAAAGAAAGTAAAAATAGCAAAAAAAATATAGAGTATTTAGGAATTGAATGTCAAAATGGATATTTAAAATTACAACCTAATATTTTAACAAAATTTCAAGAATTTCCTAATCAATTAACAAATAGGACTCAGGTACAACAATTTTTAGATATTTTAAATTATATTTCAGATCAAGGCTTTAATTCAGTCCTACTTTCAACTCGAGTTTTGGGTAGCAAAGTGGTATCAGAGCCTATCACATTAGTAAGGCCATGGAAAATTTAATATCTGATAATATACCAGAAGAAGAATCTTTAGAACAAGTTGAACAAAATATACAAACCCACCTATCTGAAATTACTCAACTAGTACAAACATTAACTTTACACATCGATGTTGAAAAAATTCATCAAATAACTGATAAAGGTGAAATTATTTATGGCTATGAATCAGATCATGAAGTTTATGTTGATGATGAACAACCAGAAAGTAGTAGAACAAAAGAACAACAAGTAGGAAGATAACATATGAAAAGAGAACATGTAAGCGGTGACAAATGCAAAAAAGAACAACAACATTCATATCAATGGCAAGCAGATGATTTCATTAATCAACATGACTATTATAAAAATGGATCAAAAATACAAAGATATCCTACTGAATATATTCCAAAACACAATTTTTTAGGTGCTGATGGAATATTAAATCTTGATTGTGTTTTACAACCAGAAAATTTAATAATAGAATTGGCAAATAAATTACAATTATTAATTCAAATTGAAAAACCGTTTGGTGAATTAGATAACAAAGACTTATTATTGAATTTTATTACATATAAAACCTCTGGGATTGTACAAAATTTTTTATTAGACAATGAAGATGGCATTGAAAACACACCTTTATATCAAAATGCATCCAATAATATTCAACTTTTTCATATCATATCTGACGAAATTTATAAGGAATTTTTAGGCAAAGATATCCTTTCCTTTAAACACGAAGTAGCGAATAATGATAGAATAAAATATTTATGGCATTTAAATAATATGAGAATATGTGATAAATGTTATTTAGAGGAATATATATGTGAATTTAAAAAATATTATTATAAATTAACCAGAGTTGAACAAAAAATGTATATTCATATTTTTATTCAAAAACTACCTTATCCTATGAATTAGAAAGTAGAAGCAAAATTTCAAGAAAAACGAGATAATAGAATCATTGCTTATAATTTAGGTGGAGCAATTCTCACTACTCAAGAAATTTTATCTGAAAAATGTTTTGAAACAAAATTAAAACGGACTTTAAGACATAAAGACATTCAATTATGTTGTTCTAAATATGCTGAAGTACCAATGTGAATCTAGAATTTATAAAAAGTATCAACGAAGAAAATCATATAAACCTTAGAAATCTTATAAATGGAAGCATTATCCTTGAAATTATTATAAATGAAAACAATTTACTCCCTATAGAAAGCAATTTAGACGTAAGAAATATAGACAATTCAAACTTAAAAGCCAAGACTGTCCATAAAAGAAAAAATCTTTTAGATGTTGGTCATGCAAAGAAGAAGGACATTATGCAAATAATTGTCCTAAATAACGAAATAAAAACAATACTAAACAATATAATGATAGAATCCGATTAAAATACAGAATCCACTATTTCTTCTATATATTATTATGAATCACAAACTGAATCAGAATTGTTAATTGAATCCAAACACAACTTTTATTCAAGTGATAATTCAGAATAAAAAAGTTAATGCATATATAGATACTAGAGCTACTATTTGTATAACCTCAAAGCAACTATTAAATACATGGAAAAAAATAGAAAAACCATTACAAATACTTATAGCCGATGGAAGCTTTAAATTCATTTGGTATGTAAACTATTATAATAAAAGTGTGGTGGTTATAGAGGGTTCGAAGTACCCTAACTATAAGCTATAGCTTTTAGTTCAACAACTAAAAGCTATAGCTTAT
>JANSVA010000217.1:19635667-19654101 GCA_025504915.1 Erythroxylum reticulatum
GGTTATAATATATGTTTGCATTGATTAAATCCACACAATTAAAATAAATAAGGAATAATAAAAAATTAAAAACACCCTCTTTTTCTGCAGCTATATTTCTGTCACGTCACTAGCTTTGCTACGACTTAGCCAAGGCCTTCTAGTCTCTCCTCGCCAACGTTTTTGGTTTCCATCTAATGTGTTTGGTGTTTCCCTTCACTAGCTAATGTTTAATCCTTTCATGCACCTGTTGTCTTCTTTGTGTGAGTGGAGAGTGTTGAATGATTTTTTTAAGTGTTTGGTCCACCCTTAATCACGTTACTTACGCACGTTCGTTCTTATCTAACCAGCTGCCAACGTTTCTTTCCTATCAAAACCAGCTGCCTAACGTTTTATCTCCACTTTCACTTGCTTTTTATCTCCTATGCCATCAGCTTCCATGTCTCTTTTCTTCACCTGTTGCTAGCGTCATCTCTATAGGTAGATTCCTCCACTAGCTGCTTGAACATAGATGCTTCAACGTAGATGTTTCATTTATCCTCAAACCACCAACTTGCTTCAACGTTTGTGTATCCATGCAGCTACTTCTATTTGGTCTCCTCAAGCCACGCATAAATTCTCTTGCTTCAACAGCTGTCTTCCACTCTCATGCACTTATGTTGCTTCAACGTGGCTGCTTCAAATCTCCTCCTTTTTACGTACCAGCTTCCATGTTTTAATGTGTGTGTGTGGGGAGTTTTTTTTAACGAAATGGAGGCTGCTTTCACGTTGACACCAGCTGCATCATTTTTGCTTCTCCAACCAGTTGCTTCATTTTTGTTCACCTCCACGCCTCTTTTTCCAGCTACCAACGTTATCTTCTTTTCTTTTATTTTCATAAGCTACTTACGTATTCTCCTTTTTCTCTCCAACTTCTCAGGCATCCCCATCCTTCACGCCAGCTAACGTTTTTATTTTAATGTTTCAACCTCTTTTTTCAACAGCTGCCTTCCACGTTTTCTTACAACCAACCAGCTGTCAACGTGTGAATGTGGTTAATGTTTTTGTGTGAGTCAACTATGGAGGCTGCTTTTATTTGGAAGGATATGCTGGCGTGCTTGATGTTGTGTGCGTAAAAGAGAGAGCTGTTTTAGTATGTCCATAGCATGTGTGTGAGGGCTGTTGTTTTTGTGGAGGTTCGCTGCCAACTTCAACGTAAATTTTCCACACTTTAACGTGAAGTTGCTACTAGCTATTTCGTTGTATTTTTTTCTCCTTTTTCTGCTAGCTTTCTACGTGAGTTTAAGAATTTTTTCCACCTTTTACCCACAACTCCTGTCTTCATGTTCTTCTATCCACGCCTAACTTCCAATTTTCCAACTCTCTTGCCACAGCCACCTTCTTTTGTCTCCATTGGCCACTAAAAGATGTTAACTTTTGTTCCTTTTTCCTTTAAATGTGTGCCTAAAATTGCAACAAAAAACTCTTAATTATTGTAATTTAAACATTAAATAGACAAGAGTTTGGCAAATTACATATAAAAAATTAATACAAAATGCTCATTAACATCGAGACAACTAAAGTCTCATGAGATTATTTATCTAGTATATAATTTAGAGCTTGTTGCAGTTTTTTTTGCTCTATAGATATGGAGACATTACCTATATGGAGAGACATTTAAGATATACACCGATCATAACATTTTGAGATATCTATTGAGTCAGAAAGAATTAAATATGAGACAAAGTAGATAGATAGATTTGTCAAAAGATTATGACTGTACAATTGAGTATTATCTGAGGAAAGCCAATATAGTGGCTGATACTTTGAGTAAAAAGTTGAATAGTAATGTAGCTCAGATTCAGTTATGGAGATTATCGAGATTAATTCATTTGAAAGCTCTAAATGTGAAGTTAAATCTAGAGAAAAATGAGGCATTAATTGCTACATTAAACTTGAGATTGAAGTTACATGATAGAATCCGAAAAGTACAGAGTAAAGATCCTAAAATGGTGAAGCTTATTGAGAGATTGAAAATGAGTTTGACTTGAGAAATGAGACACTATGGCTAAAGCAAAATCTGCGTGTGCCTAATATGGATTAATTGAAAAAGGAAATTCTAAAGGAAGCTCATATGACTACTTATGCTATGTAGCCTGGTACTACCATGATGTATAACATGTTGAAGCAACATTTTTGGTAGCTTGGGATGAAGAAGCAAGTAGAAAAATATGTTTTTAAGTGTTTAACACGCTAGTAGATTATAGCAGAGCATCAGGCTCTGGTTGGAAAGCTACATTCGTTACCTATTCTAGAGTGGAAATGGGAATGGAATAGTATGGATTCTATTCTGGGATTACCAAAGATGCCAAGGCAGAATGATGCTATATAGGTTATGGTGGACCAATTGACTAAGTCGGCCCATTTCTTACTAGTGAGAGAGAATAGCTCACTAGATCAGTTAGCCCAGAGATATGTAAATGAAGTAGTGAGGTTGTATGGGGTTCCAGTGCCCATTGTATCTGACAGGGATCCCAGATCTACTTCAAGATTCTAGAAGAGCTTGCAATCAATTATGGGCACAAAGTTAAACTTTAGTACTACATTTCATCCTCAAATAGATAGACATGGTAAGAGGACAATCAAGACTGTTGAGGATATGCTCAGGGCATGTGTACTGGAGTTTCAAGGAGTATGGCATCAGTATATAGCATTCATTGAATTTGTTTACAATAACCATTATCATAGTAGTATCTGGATGGCATCGTATGAGGCATTATATGGCAGCAAATGTCGATCGCCTCTATATTAGGATGAAGAGGGCTTGAGAATAATTGAAGGCCCAAAATTGATACAAGATATTATGAATAAGGTGAAAATGATCCAAAGTAAAATTAAAGCAGCTCAAGATAGACAGAGGAGTTATGTGGATCAGCATCGAAGCGATATGGAATACAATATAGGACACAAAGTGTTTTTGAGAGTATCGCCTTGGCGAGGAGTGCTGAGGTTTTGTAAAAAGGGCAAGTTGCAGTCTAAGTACATTGATCCTTATGAGATCATTGAGAGGATGAGACCATTAGCATAAAAATTAGCTTCATCGAATGAGATGTCTCAGTTACATGATGTATTTCATATGAGTATGCTTAGAAGATACCGATTTGATTCAATGCATGTGTTACTAGCTCAAGTGATTGAAATAGCTAGTAACCTGAGTTATATTAAGGATCTGATCAAGATAGTGTGATAACAGACAAAACAGTTGAGGAATCAAGTAATTTTATTAGTGAAATTCCTTTAAAAGAATCACTCGAATGAGGAAGCAACTTAGGAAATAGAGGACCATGTGAGGAGATAATATCCCTACCTATTCGAACAATCAAGTAGGAATTTCATGGATGAAAATTTTTTGAAGGGGAGAATTGTAACATCTTGTATCCCATTTTACAAGTTAGAACCCTAAAATAGAGTACATGAGAGTTTATTCAGGAGTTAGAAATTGCATTTCATGTTCATACATAATATAGCATACACATACATTTGAATATTGATTTTTTCACATTAAAATCATTATACAAGCAATTATTGACATTTTTCTGGTATAATTGATTTATAAATGTGATTATATTGAGAGTTGTGGATTATATGTGTTGAAAATTCTTTTAGAGAGTGTACCTATATATTTAGAATTTTTGGTGAAATTTAGGAAAATTCTGACATTTTGGGCATTTTTGGACTAGGAAAAATGTCAAATGGCAAGACAATTGATAAATACTAGTGGAAATAAGAGTCAAATGATATTGGAAATTCTATAAATGACTTTGGGGTTTATTGACATATCTCATTGAAAATTGATAGACAATTGGAGTAGAAATTGGAGTTGATTGGATTTGTTTAATAAGAGAACCTAGTTTAAACTCATACAAATTGGACATGTGGCAAGTGAAACTAGTCTTTAAACTATGATTTTTACTTGAAAGACCATTAAGTGTTTTGTTCTTGCTTTCTTTTTCTTCTTCGAGGCTTTCTTCTTCAAGCTTCTTCACTTCCACGAATTTTCTCACCATCCTCCATCAACGTTAAACCTAGCTTACTTATCTTTCACTTGCTACTCTCACCTTGTTGTTTTCTTCATTTTCCACAAGAAACCTAAACTTCCCAACCTCCTTGATGATGTATGTGGGTTGCATGAGAACTTAGGGTTTCTTGATGTTTTGAAGAATTTGGAGTCTTAGCAAGATATTATCATGTTAATTCTTATGAGTAATATGAATATGAAATAAATATGGTGGGTAATTGATATTACATGATCATGAGAATAGTGGTCATTATATATGCGCATCGTGGATGAAAAATGAGAATATTTATGTCTTATTTTTGTGCTTTTGATGACTAATATTTCATTAGTTGTTGCAAAGATGAGTTTGAAATAGAAAGATCATTGAAAACAGTGTAAGAAAAGGTGTAGAAAATTTTGATAGAAAATGGATGTTCCATATTCTATTTTTGGTATTATGATCAAACATAGAGTAAGTTTGTTTATGATTTAAATTGAAATGAAATGCAAGCAGGAATGAAGAGGAGATATTAAGGAAATAAGCTAGAAGAGACAGAATAAGAAAAAGAGATGAACTAAGATGAAGATGGTGATGAGGGGTGCTCGAAAATATATAGATGCAGTGCTTTCACTGATTATGCATATATATTTTAGCCATATCTTGATTTTTAGACATCCAAATGTGATGATTTTAAGTTTAGATTAAAATAGAGACATATGGATATATTTTTCATTCAGAAATCAAAATTGAATTTTGTCTCTAAGAGTTTAAAATTTTGGCTTGAAATTGAGTTTTTGGATTATGTTGTGGTTTAGGAATAATCTGTAGTATTTTAGGAATAACATGCACAATATTGAACCAAATTGCGTGAACTTAGGTTCATTAGAAACTTAAGACATAAATAATTTTTTAAAAGAGTGCTTTGCCTATATCCTACATTTTCCTAGTTAAAATGCCATGAAACATTGACCTGAAGGTTTTTTTAAATTGGAATGAAGCTTAAATAAGAGCTAGTGTACGATCGTGATCAACTAGAAGTGCATTAAAGGGTTGCATGATCGTGTACAAGCACGACCGTGAAAAAGGAGGATCAACTAGAAGTGCATGATCGTGCACAAGTATGATCGAGATAGTGAAGGTATACTACTATTTTACAGTTTTGGACACCCTTTACTCTTTGGGCCATATCTTCTTCTCCAGACCTCATCTTGACTTGAAATTTGTACCACAAACTCTTCACACATTTTATTTCTTCTCCAAAAGAATTTAATAACCATCTGAAGTTATTATTAAAATATTGATAATGAATGATTGATTAATTTAAGATGAAATGAGCTGGAATTTGTTAAGTGGAGTAATTTCACTAAATAGTCGTCAGTATTTTGGTCATATCTTGATCTGTAGATTTCCAAATGGAATGATTTTTTATTTAGAATAAACTAGAGACATATGGATACAAATTGCATGAAGGAATAGAAATTTTAATTCTATCTCTAAGAGTTTTAAATTTTGGATCAATGTTAAGTATCGAGTACTATTGCAGTTTAAGAACAGTCCGAAGTATTTTGAGTATAACTTTTAGAATACTAAACCAAATTGTATGATATTGGTTTCATTAGAAACTTAAGACATATGGAAAAAAAATTTTAGATTAAGGTGATGTCTAAATACTTCATTTTTCTTGTCTTAATGACCAGGAAAAATGGACCCCAAAATCTGTTTTTAGAAAAAACTAGAATGATCAATTGAGTTATGAACCTAGACTCAATTTTTTTTATTGAGGTATAAACCTAAGCTTAAATTAGAATTAGGTGAGTTTTGATATTTGAACGATAACATACACACATTCATGCATAAATGAACACTTATAATAGGGCAAAGTTGTGATGTGTGAGAATGTGTTTGTATTGCTTGATTTAGAAGAGCATATTTAGCGACAACATCCAGACGCGGCCGAGACTTCAAGGCAATAGCTTTCTGGAGGAACAGAGAGTAACTTAGATGATCTCACTTAATAAATTGTTTGTTTTAAATGTAGTATTGAATCAAATTATGATTGTGATTGTGCTAATTTCGGACATTAAATATCTGAGGCGTTTGATACAAGAATGACATATTGGAAGTGTTCCTTGTATGTGAATTTGATGAAATAAATGATTCTCAATATATATGATAAATGTTAGATCAACGTCCGAAGATAAATATCAATGTGAATGTGATGCATTTCATTACATGAATGCATGAATAGATAATGGCAGTTGTGACCTGAGTAGCTACCAAAAATGAGCTTAAAGCTCAAAATATGATTAAGAGTCAAAGGCTCACTATGTATAATGAACCCCTAACAGATAAGGGATAGTTATCAGTAGGCTCAGTATCCAAAATAGATATAGGACAATTATAAGCACTCGGTCAAAATAGTGTAATTATCATAAATGAGTCTCATGAGCATTACATATATATTTAATATGTATGTTTGAGTGATTGTAATGTATTGTTGAGTTGTATTTGAATGAGAACATGTGAATTGTGAATAAAGTGTTATGTGATGCTACATGATGATAAATACGATGTGAATTATGTGATTGTATATATTGATGTGATGTATGAACTGAGTGAACCATCAAGGATTGTCACCTCACTATGTTTGCAAAACTCACCAAAATTGCAAAGTTGACATATCAGGACTGAAAGAGGATACTAGTGATAGATAGACTCTACAAGAATTGTAGTTTTTATACTTTTGGAAAGAAGAAATGACTCAAAGGTTGGTCAACTAAGATTGAAGGATTAGATATAGTTTCTGTATAATTCCTCTTGTGTGTAGCATGTTTTGTATTTAGTTTTTATAATGTAAATATAGGGATGAATACGAAATGCCAAAATGTACATATTCGATTTTTATGAAATGAATCAGGAATTCGGTGTTTTAAAATATTGTGACATTTATGTATTAATGATGATACCATGATTAAGTTAGTGATGTGAGTGCTTTAGCATGCCACCTTTGTGGGGTACATATTTGGATCTCAGTCAAGATGTTGATTACGTGTTCTGCTAGAGTGGGGTGTTAAATTTTTGTATCAGAGCATGGTTTAGCATCCATAGGGACAGATTAAGCTTATAGACATGATATATAGTGAGAAAATTGAATAGTAATTGCTATCATTGTCTATTATAGGTCATCTAATGTATGTAATCAAGTGGGACACTCAGCTGAACTAGAATCAGTAGGAGTTAGCAAAAAGCCTTCTGTGCCTCGATCTAAGAGAATGCATCCGAGAATACCTTTGAGAAGGGAAAGGAAGTACGATAGACTATGAAAGCAGGAGATGGCTAAAGAGAACATAGAGAATTTTGATCAAATGGATTATGAATTGTATGAGAAGTTTGATTATGCAATTTCTTTATTGCAAGATGCAACATATCAATGGTGGAAAAAAACTATTCTAGGTAGTACCACCAGACCTTGTAATCTAAAGTGGGAAGACCTTTTGAAAGTCTTAAAGGAGAATTATATGCCCAATATCTACCTAGACAGAAAGATGAAGGAATTTTTAGATTTGTAGTAGGGTAGATTATCGGTGGCAGAATATGAGATTAAGTTTAATGAGATGATGGGATATGCTACTACTTCAATTCCTACTAAGGAAGATAAGTATCGAAGATTTAAAGATGGGTTGAATATGGAGATTCGGACAAGGTTGGCTATTACTAACTTAAGCAGTGTCACTAAGCTCAGAGCAACCTCAATTCGAATAGAGAAATTGTTGAGAGATGATCAGGGAGAACACATATAAGAGTCTAGAATGAAGAGGCCTAATGAATCTCAGGGCAGTTCTAGCAGAAGGTTTAGTAAACGCCAGAACAGATCCTTTAGACCACTGACTAGATCAAGACAGTCAAGGTTTAGACAGAGGGGTAGCTTTTTGCAGTTTGGTAGTAGAAGAGGAGAAGTAAAGAGTTAACTACCTAATTGTGAACATTGTGGGAAGAAGCATAGTGGTGAATGTTGGAGACTGTCTAGAGCTTGTCTTACATGCGGCTCTTTTGATCATCAGATCAAAGATTGTCCTGCCATGGTTGGAACTCAGTCTGATGTGAGAAGGGGATCAACAAATGATGCTACTATCTAGTAGAGTCGAGCTAGTGAGTCTAGACAGAGAGGCTATGATAGAGGCAAAGTGGGTTTTAAGAGTCCTTCTATCAGGACTGAGGCACAAAGCAACCGACCACAATCTTAGGCTAGAGTTTATGCCATCACCAGATAAGAGGCTCAAGATTCTCCAAATGTCGTTGTAAGTGCGCTACTTAATTTTGCTTATAAAGCATTTACATTGCTAAATCTTGGATCTACGCACCGCATCTAACATTTAGGTTACATTGTGATAGAGAGTTATTGAAGCATGGATTAGAGGTGAGTACTCTGATTAGTAATATTGCATAATATGAGAAGTCTGTAAGAGGTGCTTGATTAAAATTGATCAGGTAGAATTGGAGGCAAACTTAATCGTACTATAGTTAAGGGAGCTAGATATTATCGTAGGCATAGATTAGCTCACTATTTATAGGACTGTCATGAACTACTATACCAAGGAGGTGATATTTGAATCCCTTAATCAGCTAAGAGTTATTTTTCGGGGTTTTAGTCAAGTAGTGCTAGCCAAGCTAATTTCATTCATGAGTTCTTTGAGGTTGATGCAAGGGGGATGTGAGGCTTATCTAGCCCACGTGATTGATTCTCAAGCTGATAAAAATGCTCAGGAGTATAGGACATTCTTGTTGTTAAGGAATTCCAGGATGTGCTTACCACCGAGTTATCCAGTTTACCTCCAGATTGAAAAATAGAGTTTATGATCGATTTGGTTCTGGGTGCTGCTCCTATATCTATTCCTCCATGTAGGAAGGCACCTATGGAACTAAGGAAGTTGAAGACTTAGTTACAGGAGTTTCTAGAAAAGGGTTTCATTAGACCCAGTGTATCACCTTGGGAAGCTCCAGTATTATTTATGAAGAAGAAAGATGAAACTTTGAGATTGTGTATTGATTATAGGTATCTGAATTGGGCAATAGTGAAGAATAAGTACCCATTGCGTAGAATTGATGACTTGTTTGATCAGTTGTTCACTAAGTTGGATTTGAGATATGCGTACTATCAGTTGAAGATAGCAAAGGCTAATGTATTGAAAAGTGCATTAAAGAGCAATTATGAGCATTTTGAGCTCCTAGTAGTGTCATTTGGGTTAACAAATGCCCCAGTTGCATTTATGGCTTTGATGAATAAGGTATTTTAGCCCTACCTGAATCGATTTGTAATTATGTTTATTGATGATATCCTAGTGTATTCAAAGAGCAAAAAAGAAGATGTTGAGCATCTGAGAGTGATCTTACAGATTATGAGGGAAAAACAACTGTATGTCAAATTTAGTAAATGTTAAGTTTGGCTAGATCAAGTAGTATTTCTAGGTCATATAGTAACTGGACAAAGCATACAAATGGATCCAAAGATGATATAGGTAGTATTGAAGTGAGAAGCTCTAAAGAATGTATCGAAAATATGAAGTTTCTTAAGATTGGTCGGATATTATCGAAGGTTTATCGAGAGGTTCTCGTTAGTCTTAACCTCTATGACTAAACTTCTAAGGAAGAATGTAATTTTCAGATGGAATGACGATTGTCAAAAGAGTTTTGAGGAGTTGAAGCATCGGTTTACTACAGCACCGGAGTTAACTATTTCATTGGTAACTAGAGGACATGTATCATACAATGATGCTTCACATCAAAGATTGGGATGTGTGCTGACGTAGTATAGCAAGGTGATAGTCTATGCATCGAGACAACTAAAGTCTCATGAGATTAATTATCTGGTACATAATTTAAAGCTTGTTGTAGATGTTTTTACTTTAAAGATATAGAGACATTATCTATATAGAGAGACATTCCAAATATACACCTATCATAAGAGTTTAAGATATCTGTTGAGTTAGAGAGAATTAAACATGAGATAGAGGAGCTGCATAGATTTGTTAAAAGATTATGACTATACGATTGAATATCATCCGAGGAAAGCTAATGTGGTGGCTGATGCTTTGAATAGAAATTTGAAGTGCAGTGTAGATTAGATTCAATTATTGATATTACTAAGCTTAATTCATTTGAGAGATCTAAATGTGGAGTTAAATCTAGAGCGGAGTGAGGCATTAATTGCTACATTAAAGTTGAGATCGATGTTACATGATAGGATCTGAAAAGTACAGAGTAAAGATCCCAAAATGGTGAAGCTTATTGAGAGATTGAAAATGAATCTGGATGCTGCATTTGAATTGAGAGATGAGACCCTATGGCTTAAGTAATGGCGGCATATGCATAATGTGGATGAATTGAGAAAGGAAATTCTAGAGGAAGCTCATATGGCTGCTTATGCTATGTATTATGATACCACCAAGATGTATAACATGTTAAAGCAACATTTTTTGTGTCCTAGGATGAAGAAACAAGTAGTAGAATATGTTTTTGAGTGTTTAACATGATAGTAGATTAAGGCTGAGCATCAGGCTCCAGTTGGAAAGCTACATTCATTAACTATTCTATAGTGAAAATGGGATCGAATTACCATAGGCTTCATTATGTGATTACTAAATACTCTAAGACAGAATGATGTTGTATGGGTTATGGTGGACCGATTGACTAATTCAGCCAATTTCTTACTAGTGAGAGAGAATTACTCACTAGATTAGTTAGCCTAGAGATATGTAAATGAAGTAGTGAGATTACATGGGGCTCCAGTGTCCATTGTATTTGACAGGAATCCCAGATTTATTTCGAAATTCTAGAAGAGCTTACATTTAGCTATAGGTACAAAGTTAAACTTTAGTACTGCATTTCATCCTCAAATAGATGGATAGAGTGAGAGGACAATCAAGACTGTTGAGAATATGCTCAGGGCATGTGTATTGGAGTGTCAAAAAGCATGAGATCAATATATAACATTGATTGAATTTTCTTACAACGACCATTATCATATTAGTATCTAGATGGCACCGTATGAGGCATTATATGGCAAGAAATGTCATTTGACTCTATATTAGGATGAAGAGGGCTTGAGAATGGTTTAAGGCCCAAACTGATCCGAAGTCGAATTAAAGCAGCTCAAGATAGATAGAAGAGCTATACGGATCAGCATCGAAGGGATATGGAATACAATATAGGAGACAAAGTGTTTCTGAGAGTATCACCTTGGCGAGGAGTGTTGAGGTTTAGTAAAAAGGGAAAAATGCACCCTAGGTACATTAGTTCTTATAAGATCATTGAGAGCATAGGACCATTAGTATATAAATTAGCTTCACCAAATAAGATATCTCAATTACATAATATATTTCATGTCAGTATGCTCAAAAGATACCGATATGTTCTAATGCATGTGTTACAAAATCAAGTGATTTAAATAGCTAGTAACTTGAATTATGTTGAGGAGTCGATCAAGATAGTGGAATATCAGAAAAATAGTTGAGGAATCAAGTAATTCTATTAATGAAAGTCCTTCGGAATATTAATCAAGTGAGGAAGAAACTTGGGATATAGAGGAGCATATGAGGAGGTAATATCCCTACCTATTCGAACAATCAGGTAAGAATTTTGTAGGCAAAATTTTTTTAGGAGGGAAGAATTGTAACATTCTTTATTCTATGTTACAGGTTAGAACCCCCTAAAATAGAGTACATGAGGATTCATTAAGGAGTTAAAAACTGCATTTCATGCTCATGTATAATATAACATACACACACACGTGAATATTGATTTTTTTTCACATTAAAATTATTGTACATGTATTCAATGACATTTTCATGGTGTATTTGATTTATAAATTTGATTATATTCAGAATTGTGGTTTATATGTGTTGAAAATTGATTTGTAAATTGTACTTATTGATTTAGAATTTTTAGTGAAATTTAGGAAAATTCTAAAATTTTGGGTATTTCTAGACTAAGAAAAATGTCAAATGGCAAGACAATTGATAAATGGTTATGGAAATAAGAGTCAAATAATAGTGGAAATTCTATAGATGACTTTGGTATTTATTAACATATCTCATTGAAAATTGAGAGACAATTGGAGTAGAAAGTAGAGTTGATTGGATTAGTTTAATAAGAGAACCTAGTTTAAACTCATATAAATTGGACATGTGGCAAGTGACAAGTGTCACTTACCAAGCCTAGTCTTTAAACCACATTTTTTACTTGAAAGGCCATTAAGTGTTTTGTGCTTACTTTCTTTTTCTTCTTCAAGCTTCTTCACTTCGACGAATTTTCTCACTAACCTCCATCAACATTAAACCTAGCTTTCATATCTTTCACTAGTTACTCTCACCTTGTTGTCTTGTTCATTTGCCACAAGAAACCTAAACCTCCCAACCTCTATGATGATGTATGTGGGTTGTATGAGAAGTTAGGGATTTTTCATGTTTTAAAGAATTTGGAGTTTTATCAAGTAAGTATCATATTAATTCTTGTGAGTAATATGAATATGAAACAAATATGGTAATTAATTGATATTACATGATCATAAAAATAGTGGTCATTATACACATGCATCGTGGATGAATAATGAGAATAATGATGTCTTGTTTTCTGTTTTTGATGACTAATATTTCATGAGTTGTTATTTAGATGAGTTTGAAACAGACAGATCATTGAAAATGGTGTAGGAAAAAAATGCAGAAAATTTTGATAAAAAATGGATGCTCCATGTTTTGTTTTCGATATTATGATCAAACATAGTTTATGATTTGTTTATGATTGAAATTGAACTGAAATGTAAGTAGGAATGAAGAGGAAATATTGAGGAAATAACCTAGAAGATATAGACAAAGCAAAATAGGTGAACTAAGATGAAAATGGTGATGAAAGGTGCTAGAAAATGTGCAAATGTAGTGTTTTCACTAAACATGCATTTGTATTTTAGCCATATCTTGATTTGTAGATCCAAATGGGATGATTTGAAGTTTAGATTAAACTAGAGACATATGGATATATTTTGCATGAAGAAATCGAAATTGAATTCTATCTTTAAGAGTTTAAAATTTTGGCTTGAAATTTTGGTTTTTGGATTTTGTCATGGTTTGCGAATAGTACATAGTAATTTAGGTATAGATTGTAGAATATTGAACCAAATTGCATGAAACTAGTGTCATTAGAAACTTAAGGTATAAAAGAATAATTGTTTGGAAGAATTTTTTTCCTAAATCCATCATTTTCTTTGTCAAAATGGCCATGCAAAATTAACCCAAGGGTTTGTTTTGAGAAGAGATGGAATGAGACTTGAATAAGAGGTAGAGGATGATCGTGACAAAAAGGGGTCATTAAGGGGTTACAAAAGCACGATTGTGATAAAGGAGGATCAATCGGGTGGCATGATTATACATAGCACAATCATGACAGTGAAGGTATACTGTTGTTTGACAGCTTTGAACACCGTTCACTCTTTTGACCATAACTTCTTCTTCGGGCCTCCAATTGACTTCAAATTTGGACCACAAACTCCTCACACATTGTATTTCTTCTCCAATAAAATATCATAGACATATCAAATCTTTAAGAAAAGATTGATAATGAATGATTGATGAATTTAAGATGAAATGAGCTAGAATTTGTTAAGTAGAGTAATTTTACTGAATAGTCATCAGTATTTTGGCCATATCTTTATCTGTAGATTTCTAAATGGAATGTATTTTGATTTAGAATAAAGTAGAGACATATGAATACAAATTTAATGTGGGAATCAAATTTTAACTCTATCTCTAAGAGTTTTAAATTTTAGATCGAAGTTGAGTACTGAGTACTGTTGCAGTTTAAGAATAGTATGAAGTATTTTTAGTATAACTTTTAGAATACTAAGCAAAATTGTATTATCTTAATGTCAATAGAAAATTAATACATATGGAAACATTTGTTTCGAATAAGTTGTTGTCTAAATACTTCACTTTCCTTGTCTTAATGACCATGAAAAATGGACCCCAAAATTTGTTTTTAGAAAAAGTTGGAATGATCAATTGAGTTATAAACTTAGACTCAATTTGTTTTATTGAGGTATAAACCTAAACTCAAATTATACTTAGGTGAGTTTTGATATTTGAATGACAATGTGAAGTGAATAGAGAAAACATACCATAGATTGTCATTGAACTTGCATTGTACATAATCTATACACACATTCGTGCATAAATGAATACTTATATAAGTGCAAAGTTGTGATGTGTGTAAATATGTATGTATTGCATGATTTAGAAGAGAATATTAAGTGACAACATCTAGATGTTTCCAGGACTTCAAGGCAATAGCTTTATGGAGCAACGGTGAGTAACATAGATGGTCTCACTTAACAAATTGTTTATTTAAAATGTTGTATTGAATTAGATTATGAATGTGATTGTGCTAATTCCAAACATTAAATATCCAAGGTGTTTGATGCATGAATGATATATTGGAAGTGTTCCTTATATGTGAATTTGATGAAATAACTGATTCTCAATGTATATGATGAATGCTGGACTAAATTCCAAAGATAAATATAAATGTGAACGTCATGCATTTCCTTATATGAATGCGTGAATAGATAATGGAAGTTGTAACCTGACTAGCCTTCGAAAATGAGCTTAAATCTTATAATGTGATTACGAGATAAAGGCTTGCTATGTATAATGAGCCTTGTATCTCCAATGGATAAGGGGCAGTTATCAATGAGCTGGATATCCAAAATGGATATGGGACAGTTATAGGCACTCGATCAGAACAACGTAATAATCAGAAATGAGTCTTGTGAGCATTACATATACGTTTAATATGTATGTTTGAATGATTGTAATGTATTGTAGACTTGTATTTGAATGAGAACATAAGAATTGTGACTAAAGTGTTATGTGATGCTTTATGATGATAAATAAAATGTCGTGAATTATATGATTGTATGTATTAATATGACGTAAGAATTGAGTGAACCATTAAGGATGGTTACATCACTAAGTTTGCAAAACTCACCAAAATTGCAATGTTGAAATTTCATGACTAAAAGAGGACACTAATGACAAAGAGACCCTACAAGAAGCATAGTTCCTGTACTTTTGGAAAGAAGAAATGGCTTAAAGGTCATTCAACTGAGATTGAAGGATTAGATAGTTTTTTGTATAATTTTTCATGTGTGTAACATGTTTTATATTAGTTTTGATAATGTATATATAGGGATGAAATATGAAATGCTACAATGTACATATTCGGTTTTTATAAAATGAAATGAAGAATTCAGTTTTTAAAATATTATGACATTTACATATTAATGATGATTTTGTGATTAAGTTAGTGATGTGAGTGCTCTAGTATGCCACCATTGTAGGGCATGTATTCGAATCTCACTCAGGATATCGGGTACATGTCCTTCAAGAGTGGCGTATTGCACAAGAACACCCATGCACTTCTCTAAGGCCTTGCAGATTCACAAATTCTTAAGATTTTTGGTTATACATGGTTTGATTCACAGTTGTGTTCCGTCTAAATTGTAATATAAAAAGATGTGTTCAGTCTAAAATTAAGGGGCCAAATAGAAGCAAATGTTAGGAGCCAATTCCAGAAGTGGAGATCATTCTCAAGGGGTGATTTTGATCTAGAGAAGTGGAAAACATGAAGAAATCATTGAAAAATCCATCGAAATACAAGATCAAACCTCTGCCTTGCCACAACATTCAATAAAATTGAAAGGGAGATTTTCAATTATGAACTATCTATTTTCTATTCATTTTTCTTTTAGTTTATGTTTGATTCCATGTTCTTTCATGTGTAACTAAATGTCTTATTAATGTTTAGGTTAGATGAACCCCCAATGTTTATACTTTAATAGTGGTTTGATTGTTATATTATGATCCAATTTCTTATTTGGAACATTAGATCATAATCTTATTTCATATATCAAGGTTGAAAAATCCTGCTTATGAATAGATGTACTGTAATTGGAAGGAGTTAATTACAACCCTCAAGACAGGATAACATAAATCTTCCATATTAGAATCAAACCTAATAGAGGGAGTCATAAATCGATAATACAATCTTATAAACTTTAATCTTAGTAATTTGGTTAGAAACCTTAGGATTAGTTGTTAATAGAATTAAGGTTAGTCATTAGCATACCATGGGAATCTCCATGGTCCAATATATCAACAAAATAATTGCATAATAAAAGATCAATGAGGGTTAGGAGGATTTGAAACCTAGATACTAATTTTCTAAAATCGATAATTTTCTTAGGGGTTCCTTAATTCTCTCTTCAATATCGTTGCCCATTTATTTTACTTGCTTTATTTTTATTTTATTAAAATCCAAAATTAATTTGTAGGCTAGATAATAGAAGAACGTAATTACTAATAATCACTATTTTCATGGAATCGACCCGTACTTGCTGGTACTAGCAATAGATACGCCGTGCACTTATGGTTATTACAATATTGACTAACTCACAAATAATTCAATCATTCATCTACATCAATGATCCAAGGAGAACCAATGACAAGTAAAAGTTCACAGGGAATGAGATTCGAACTAGTAAGTATACCTAGATTACCTTCTTGCTAAAGAGTCTTTTCATTCAGTGTCATTAGGATGCTTTTCTTTATTTTCTGGCCATTGTTGCCCTCAATTAGCTTCCTCTTTTAGTTGTTTTTGGTAAAACCGTATCCCTATTTCCACTTCTTTTTGTGCTTTGGCTCAATGGTATCAAAGATGGCTATGAGGATTGGAGAAGGCACATATTAGATAGGAATGAGAAAAATATAGCGGCTCTCATTCTACAATATGGTGAATTCCAACTCAAAAAATGAAAAAGATCTGAGTTCGGGAAGTGAAGATTTGAGGTGATGAAATGATGCCTTATGACATGGTTTTGTTAGGTACAAGTGATCCTAATGGGGTTGCATACATTCGAAGAATGAATATGGATGGTGAATCAAAACTTGAAGCTATGAAAATTTTCACAGAAGTGCTAGGATGGGAGAAGAGGTGCACTGCATAATGTGAGGAGGGAGGTAGGTATTTAAATTAGAGATTTGGACAAATCCTTAATTTTTTTTATTCACAATATGTCTTTTAATTAGGAATATAATAATAAGGGATATAATTATATTATTATTAACTATAATATGGATTAACAAAAGCTATTATAATTAACGTTTTAAATTAATCAAATAATAAGCCTCACATGAGGCTCACTTTTAGGTTAAAAATTAAGAATAAATATTACATTACCTTTGACGTTGTATTTAACCAACAACAAGTATTTCAACCAATTAAAGTTTACTTTGAATGTTTTTAAATGTGAAAGTTCTTATCGAAACATTATAATTCAACTCGCATTTTAGTATAAATGTCAAGGCCAAAAATACACTTTTAACCGTAATACAGAAGAATTGTTAATTCATCGTATTCGTACATTTCACCTTGAAAGGATCATGTTCCGCTGGCATTAAATTTTCCCAAAAAGTATACTGTAAGGTGCCCTACCATTATCGTACAGTTAATCATCGTACATTTCACTTTGAAAGGATCATGCTCCGCTAGCATTAAATTTTCAGAAAAAACAGTACGTAGAAGGTGCCCAGCCACTAACATACAGGTTCTCAACTTTCAATAGAAAAGTTGTCCATGAATCAAAGAACCATTACTTGGACTAAATTTGAATTGACCTATGATTACTACTTTTGTAACTGCATCTTCAGGTTACCTTTCGATCCTCCTTGAGAATATCACTGGGAGTAGCTTTTCATGACTTGTCATGTAGTTGCTACTTTCCCTTATTATAAAACAGAAGTTATAAATTATCAATATTTTCGAAATTTTCTCCCTTTCCTATAAGGCAGCTTCCTATACTAAAGACTGGCTTACATGCACAAAATGCTCAACTTCACGCTCAACTTGCTCCCAACACCTATCAGGACTCTTCCCTTCTCTCATCTTCTTCACAAATCCCACAAACTGTCTCCAGTTATCCGGTTGGAATAGTTGATGTAACACCCCATCACTCTAGGGTACGCACCGGGACACCCGTAGGTCATTCCGATACATAGCCTAAGATAAGAGAGTGCTACGTGCGATCACTACAGAACTCCACATGGCATCACATACATGTGAATAATAAAGATTGTAACTGTAAATTACAAGATTTTTTTAATCAAATTTCTCTTTTCATTACTCCAAAACAACAGTTTTATACATCAAATGTACAGTCCGTACATACAGACAATCCCAACACAGATACTATGCCAAAAGAAATACAACAACTCCTAACTAGGTCATCCAAAAGTTTGAAGTCCCAGCTGACCCACCTGTGTGCCATAACCTCTCTCGCCAATCTGGTCCACACAGTCTCAGAAAAATCCCTCT
>JANSVA010000217.1:19654201-19666843 GCA_025504915.1 Erythroxylum reticulatum
GAAATGAAAAAATGTGGAAATACCTTATTTCGATCTTCATAACTTGAAACAAGCTTTCCGAAGCCAAAACGAGCCCACCAAATGAGTTAAGATTTGAGAGTTTAATGAAGTCAATTTTGTAGTTGAATGGTTATGCTTAGGTCATTCCAAGTTTGTACAATGCAAATTTCAAGTCTTCCATAGAGGTAAATTTCGTGTTTTGACTTTAGGAGAAAAGCTATATTGATTTAGTATAAATTAGATAAAGTTGTCTTCTATAAAGTCATAGCTTATCTTTCTAGCTTTCTAAGGATATATAGTATGAAATTTTTGGATATCTGAGTCGAAAGTTATGATCTTTATAAGTGGAGATGCTCTAGAAAATGTAGTTAGTGATTCAAAACTTTTCGTGATGTGAGGAAGACCCTGTAGAAACTTTCCTTCTTATGCATTGTAGACTAAAACATCTTCTTAGGTTGACCTTGTCCTTCTTCTTAGGTTGACCTTGTGCTTCTTTGTATCTTAGGTTGACCTTCTGCTTCTTCTTATGTTGACCTTCTGCTTCTTTTTATGTTGATTGAAACATCTTCTGGGTACTGTTCACCTTACATCGTTTGGTCCAATTTTGATCGTATAAATGATAGAATCTATCTTTAAGGTCTCATGAAAGCTTTAGATCTTGAATTCCTCTTTGGAACCATATAAGAATGACCTTGATCCGATATCTCTAAAGAAAGTTATGCCAATTGTTAAACATCTTCTATGCACTATTCATAAACTTCTTCTGGGTACCGTTCCTCTTACATCTTCTAGTCCAAGTTTGACACTCCAGATGAAAGAATCTATCTTTAATGTCTTCATATTTATTGAAGTCATCTTTCAAATCATCTATGACCTTGATCCGATATCTCTAGAGGAAGTTATGTCAATTGTTCCAAAATAGGCCTTAGATTGAAACTTCTTCTGGGTACTATTCATCTTACATCTTTTGGTCCAAGTTTGACCCTATAGATGATAGAATCTATCTTCAAGGTCTTCATAAAAGTTTTATATCTTGAAGTCCTCCTTCAAACCATATAATAATGACCTTAATCCTATGTCTTTAGAGAAAGTTATTCTAATTGTTAAACATCTTATATGCATTGTTCATAAACATCTTCTAGGTAGTATTCATCTTACATCTTATAGTCCAATTTTGACCCTCTAAATGATGGAATATATCTTCAAGGTCTTCATAAAAGTTGTATACCTTGAAATATTCTTTCGAACCATCTAAGAATGATCTTAATTTGACATCTATATAGAAAGTTATACTAATTGTTCCGAAACAAGTTCAATATAATTGAGGACAAAACCTTGTTTGACTCTTTCGGCCATAACCGCATCATCCAACCTCCAAATGAGATGATTATTGTTTCTAAATAAACTAGAGATATAAAGATACTAATGATCTAAAGGAATATAATTTTAATTTAGTCCTTAGGACTTACAATTTTGGGATGGAAGTTGGGTATAGTGTACTATCCTAGTTTAATAATAGTCCAAAAGGTTTGGGCCCTAACTCTTAGAATTCTAAACCAAATTGAATGTTTTTGGTGTCAATAGAAACTTAAGACAATAGGGAACAAGTGTTCTGAGTAAGTCAAATTGTAATTCCAGTTTAAGGTTTCCTTAAATCTATTTTAAAATAGGAGAAATGAGTTTGTTTTAGATGTTTGACTGGTGTGGGCACCACCCTTATGGGATGATGACTAATGAGGGTTCCTTGAAATAACCCTATAGGATAATATGCTCACGTTTTATGACTCTGAACGTTGGGCTCCGAAATCGGGGTCCAATATGATATATAGTGAGAAACTTAATTAGTAATCGTTATCATTGTCTATTATAGGTCATCCAGCACAGGTGGTCAAGTGGGACAGTCAACTGACCTAGAATCAGTAGGAGCCAGTAGAGAGTCTTCTATATCTCGTTCAGAGAGAATGCCTCCCAAAATTCCCGAGAGAAGGAAAAGGAGATATGATAAACTGCGAAAGCAGGGGGCTATAGGCTTCTATGGAAGTACAGACCCTACAGAGATCGAAGGTTGGTTGAGAGAACAGAGAGAGTCTTTGATCAGATGGACTATGAGTTAGACGAGAGGTTTGATTATATAGTTTCTTTACTGCATAGCTCAGCATATTAGTGGTGAAAAACTATTGCAAGCAGTACCACGAGGCCTTGTAATTTGAAGTGGGAAGACTTTCTAAAGGTCTTCAGGGAGAACTACATGCCCAAGATCTACCTAAACAGAAAGATGAAAAAGTTTCTGGATCTAAAGCAAGGTAGATTATCGGTGGCAAAGTATGAAATAAAGTTCAAAAAGCTAATGGGGTATACTACTACCTTAATTCTACTGAGGAAGACAAGTGTAGGAGATTTGAAGATGGGCTGAACATAGAGATCAGGACAAGGTTAGCAATCTCCAACTTGAGCAATTCTACAGAGTTGAGAGTTTCCTCAATAAGAATTGAGCCGCTATTGAAAGAGGGACAAACAGAGCATAGGCAAGGGTCTAAAATGAAGAGGCTCAGTGAATTTTAGGGTGGTTCTAGAAGAAGCTTTAGTAAACGTTAGAACAGATCCTTTCGACCACTGACTAAATCAAAACAATCGGGGTTCAGACAGAGGGTAGCTTTATGCAGTTTGGCAGTAGAAGAGGAGTCGTAGTAAATCAGTTACCCACTTATGAACATTATGGGAAGAAGCACAGTGGTGAGTGTTATGAACTGTCTAGAGCTTTCCTTAAATGCGGCTCTTTTAATCATCAGATTAGAGATTGTTTTATCGTTAGTGGAGCCCAGTCTGGTGTGAGAGGGGGATCAGTAAGTGAAGCTACTATCTAGCAAAGCCGAGCTAATGGGTCTAGACAGAGAGGCCATAGTAGAGGCAGGATGAGTTTTGGAAGTCCTACTATCAGGACTGAGGCGCGGAGCAACTGACCACAATCTTAGGCCAGAATTTATGCCATGATTAGACAAGAGGTTCAAGATTCTCCAGATGTCACTGCAGGTGCATTGCTTATTTTTTATTGTGAAGCATTTGCATTGCTAGATTCTGGATCTACGCATTCTTTTATCACACCACATCTGGCATCTAGGTTGTATTGTGATAAAGAACAATTGAAGTATGGATTAGAGGTGAGTACTCCCATCGGTAGTACTATAGTAAGAGGAGCAGTCTGCAAAAGGTGCTTGATTAGAATTGAACAGGAAGAATTAGAGGCAAACTTGATCATATTATAGTTAAAGGAGATAGATATTGTCCTAGGCATGGATTGGCTCACTGCTCATAGGGTTATCATGAACTGCTATATTAAGGAGGTGATATTAGAATCTCCTAATCAGCCAAGAGCAGTTTTTTGGGGTGTTAGTCAAATAGTGATAGCCAGGATAATTTCATTCGTGAATGCTTTGAAGTTGATGCAAGGGAGATGTGAGGCTTATTTAGACCGCGTTATTGATACTCGAGCTAAGAAAATATACAAGACATTCTTGTTGTTAAGGAATTCCTAGATGTATTTTCCACTAAGTTATCTGGCTAACCTTCAGATTGGAAAACAGATTTTACGATTGACTTAGTTCTGATTGTTGCTCTTATATCTATTCTTTCATATAGGATGGCACCTATGGAACTAAAGGATTTGAAGGCTCAATTATAGGAGTTGCTGAAAAAGGGTTTTATTAGGCCCAGTGTGTCACCATAGGGAGCTCCGCTCTTATTTGTAAAGAAGAAGGAAGAAGGATGAAACTTTGAGACTGTGCATTGATTATAGGCAACTAAATCAGGTAATGGTGAAGAATAAGTACCCGTTGCCTAAAATTGATGATTTGCTTGATCAATTGCAAGGAGCTCAGGTGATCACTAAGTTAGATTTGAGATTTGGGTACTATTAATTGAAGATAGAAGAGGCTAATGAACCGAAAAGTTCACTCAGGAGCAGGTATGGGAATTTTGAGTTTTTAGTAATGCCATTTAAGTTAACTAATTCTGCAGTTTCATTTATGGCTTTAACGAATAAGGTGTTTCAGCCTTACCTGGATCAATTTGTAATTATGTTTATTGATGATATCCTAGTGTATTCAAAGAGTAGAGAAGAACATGTTGAGCATCTTGAGCATCTGAAAGTGATCTTACAGATTATGAGGGAGAAATAACTATATGTCAAATTCAGTAAACGTGAATTTTGGCTGGATCAAGTAGTATTTTTAGGTCATATAGTGACTGGATAAGGCATACAAGTAGATTCAAAGAAGATAGCGGCAATGATGAAGTAGGAAGCTCCGAAGAATGTATCAGAAATCTGGAGTATTATTAGAGGTTTTTCAAGGGGTTCTCGTTGATCTCAGCCCCTCTGACTGAGCTTCTGAGGAAGAATGTAGTCTTCAGATGGAATGATGATTATCATAAAAGTTTTAAGAAGTTGAAGCATCAGTTGACTACGGCATCAATGTTGGGAACTAGAGGATATGTAGTATACAGTGATGCTTCACATCAAGGATTGGGATGTGTGTTGATGTAGTATGGCAAGGTGATAGCCTACACGTTGAGGCAATTAAGGTCTCACAAGATAAATTATCCGGTATATGATTTAGAGCTAGTTGTAATTGTTTTTGCTCTAAAGATATGGAGACATTATTTCTATAGAGAGACTTTCTAGATATATACCGATCATAAAAGTTAGAGGTATCTATTGAGTCAAAAGAAATTGAATATGAGACAGAGAAGATGGATAGAGTTGTTGAAAGAATATGACTGTACAATCGAGTATCATTCGGAAAAAGCTAATATGGTGGACAATACTTTGAGTAGAAAGTCGAATAGCAGTGTAGCTCAGATTTAGTTATCGAGGTTATCAAGCTTAATTCAGTTGAGAGCTCTGAATGTGGAGTTGAATCTAGAACAGAATGAGGCATTAACTGTTAAATTGAAACTGAGGCCAATGTTACATGATAGAATTAGAAAAGTACAAAGTAAAGATCTCGAAATCGTGAAGTTTATTAAGAGATTGAAAATGAATCCAAATTCTGAGTTTTAACTGAGAGATGAGACATTATGGCTTAATCAAATGTTATGTGTGCCTAATGTGGATGAATTGAGAAAGAAATTCTAGAGGAAACTCATATGGATGCATATGCTATGCATCCTGATACCAACAAGATATATAACACGTTAAAGCAACATTTTTGGTGGCCTAGGATGAGAAGAAAGTAGCAAAATATATTTCTAAGTGTTAAGGCTGAGCATTAGGCTCTGGTTGGAAAGCTACATTCGTTACCTATTCCGGAGTAGAAATAGGAACGAATTGCTATGAATTTCATTATAGAGTTGTCAAACACTCCGAGGTAGAATGATGCTATATAGGTTGTGGTGGACCAATTGACTAAATCGACCCATTTCTTATCAATGAGAGAGAATAACTTACTAGACTAGTTAGCCTGGAGGTATGTAAACAAGGTGGTTAGACTACATAGGGTTTCGTTATTCATTTTATCGAATAGGGATCCTAGATTTATTTTGGGATTCTAGAAGAGCTTATAGTCAGCTATGGGTACAAAGTTAAACTTCAGTACTGCATTTCATCCTCAAATAGATGGACAAAGTGAGAGGATATTAAGGATATGCTCAGGGCATGTATATTAGAGTTTCAAAAAGCTTGGGATCAGTATATAGCACTTATTGAATTTGCTTACAACAACCATTATCACAATAGTATCGGGATGGCACCATATGAGGCATTTTGTGGTAAAAAGTGTCGATTGCCTTTATATTAGGATGAAGAATGCTTGAGAATAGTTGAAGGCCCATAATTGATACAAGATACTGTGGATAAGGTGAAATTGATCCGAAGTCAAATTAAAGAGGCTTTAGATAGACAGAAGAGTTATGTGGATCAGCATTGAAGGGATATGGAATACAATGTAGGAGACAAAGTATTTCTGAGAGTAGCGCCTTAGTGAGGAGTGCTGAGGTTTGGTAAAAAGGGCAAGTTGAACCCTAGGTACATTGTTCCTTATAAGATCATTGAGAGGATAGGAACATTGACATATAAATTAGCTTTACCGAATGAGATCCCTCAGTTACATAATGTATTTCATATGAGTATGCTCAAAAGATGCCGATCTGATCCAATACATGTGTTACTGACTGAAGTGATTGAAATAACTGGCAACCTGACTTACGTTGAGGAGTTGATCAAGATAGTGGGATATCAGAAAAACAGTTGAGGAATCGAGTAATTCCATTGGTGAAAGTCCTTTAGAAGAATCACTCGAGTGAGGAAGCAACTTGGAAAATGGAGGAGCACATGATTAGGCAATATCCCTACCTATTCGAACAGTCAGGTAAGAATTAAGAGGATAAATTTTTTTAAGAGGGGAGAATTGTAACATCCTGTATCCCATGTTAAGGGTTAAAACTCTAGAATATAGTTCATGAGAGTTTATTGAGGAGTTAGAAAGTGCATCTCATACTCATGCATAATATAGCATACACACACAGGTGAATATTATTTTTGCACATTAAAATGATTGTACATGCACTCATTGACATTTTCTAGATATGATTGATTTATAAAAGTGATTAAATTGAGAATTATGGTTTTCATGTGTTGAAAATTGATTTGGAGAGTATATGTACTGATTTAGAATTTTTGGTGAAATTTAGGAAAAGTCTAAAATTGAGGGTATTTTTGGACTGAGAAAAATGCCAAGTGATAAGACAATTGATAAATGGTAGTAGAAATAAGAGACAAATGATAGTGGAAAATTCTATAAATGATTTTGGGATTTAAGTACATATTCCATTGAAAATTGGAAGACAATTGGAGCAGGAATTGGAATTGATTAAACTAGTTAAATAAAAGAACCTAGTTTAAATCCATAGAAATTAGACATGTAGCAAGTGACAAGTGTCACTTGCTAAGCCAAGCCTTTAAACTCACAATTGTTTTAACTTGAAAGACTAAGTTATTATTTTGTTCTTGCCTTCTTCATCTTCTTCGTAGCTTTCTCTTCTTCTTCACGATTTTGATTCACCAAACCTTCATCAATGTTACACCTTACTTTCATCTATCAATTACTACTTCCTTCTCGTTGTCTCTTCCATTTGCCACATGAAAACCTAACCTAATCCACCTTCAAGATCATGATCATGTGACATAGGAAGTTAGGGCTTCTTAGTGTTTTTAAAGAACTTAGAGTTTTATCCAGTTAAACTTTAATCATTATGGTAGTGTAAATAAAACATTTATGATGAGTAATTTGAGATTGAATGATCATGATCATGAAGTTCATATATGTTGTAACATAGGTGTAAAAATAAAGAGGTTTATGGTCTTTCTTTTTAGTGTATTAATGACATACTTTCTTGGGTTGAATAAATGAACATATTTAAAATGATCATTATAAGATAGATTGAAAGTGTAAATGGAGTTGATTTTTATGCTAAATTGTAGATGAATAAATGAATGTATTCATGGTTGGTTTTTGTGTTTATGATGAGTAATAGTTCATTAAGTGTTATAGAGATGGATCTAAGTGAGTAGGAGTTCAGGAAAAGGCTAGTGTAATTTGATGTTTTGAAATAGGAAGGATTAAGGTGATAGTTGGACATGAAATGATGGTGTTAAAACAATGGAGAAGTGCAGAAAATATGGTGAATATGCATGTATGATAGGTTTTGCTTCGATATTATGATCAAACATAGAGTATGATCTATTTGTGATTGAAATTGAACTTAAATGGAAGTAGGAATGAAGAGGAAATATTGAGGAAATAATCTAGAATAGAAAGACTAAGAAAAAGAGATGAAATAAGATGAAAATGATGATGAAGGGTGCTGGAAAATGTGCAGATGTAGTCTTTTCACCGAACATGCATTTGTGTTTTATCCATTTCTTAAGCATTAGACATTAAAATGGGATGATTTTAAGTTTGCATTAAACTAAATACATATGGATATATCTTTCATGAAGAAATCGAAATTGAATTCTGTCTCTAAGAATTTCAAATTTTGGCTTGAAGTTGACTTTTTGGATTATGTCGTGGTTTGGGAATAGTCCGTAGTTTTTAAGTATAAATTGCATAATATTTAACCAAATTGCATGAAATTAGTTTCATTATAAACTTTATACAAAAAGGACCAATTTTGTAGAATTGCCTAAATCCTTCATTTTCCTTGTTAAAATGGCTATGCAAAATTAACCCAAAGGTCTATTTTGAGAAAAGATGGAATGAAGCTTGAATAAAAGGTAGTGCACGATCGTCCATAAGCACGATCATAACAAAAATGGGTCATTAAGGGATTTCACGATCGGGCACAAGCACGATCGTGACATAGCAAGATCAATTGGAAGTGCATGATCGGGCACACGCACGTTCATGACAGTGAAGGTATACTGTTGTTTGACAACTTTGAACACCCTTCACTCTTTTGACCATAACTTCTTCTCCAGACTCCGATTGATGTGAAATTTGAACCAAAAAACTCCTCATATATTTCTCCTCTCTCTAAAAACATTTATGGCTATATTAAATCATTATGAAAAGATTGATTGATGAGTTTAGTATGAAAATGATGTAGTGTGCTAGAATATTGTTAAATGAGCATTTTCACTTAATAGACATTGCTATTTTGTCCATATCTTGATCTGTAGATATCCAAATGAGGTTATTCTTTATTTATATTAAACTAGACACATATGGATACCAATTTCCTGAAGAAAATAAATTTCAATTCTATCTCTAAGAATCCCAAAATCTGGCTTAAATTTGAGTACAAAGTACTCTTGTAGTTTAAGAACAGTCTGAAGTATTTTGAGTAAAACTTTCAATATACTAGGTCAAATTGTATGATTTTAGTGTCACTAGAAACTTAAGACATATGGGAACATTTTTTTTAGAAGAAGTGTTTTGATTCAATACACTAAAAGTTATATTTCATTTTCCTTGTCTGAATGATCATGCAAAGTTGACCCCAAAGTTTGTTTTTAGAAAATTCTAGAATGATCAATTGAGTTATAAACTTAGAATTAATTTGTTTTATTGAGTTATAAACCTAAGATCAAACTAGACTTAGGTGAGTTTTGATATTTTAATGACAATGTCAAGTGAATAAAGGAAACATACCCAGGATTGTCATTAAACATGCATTGTATATAATCCATACAAACATTCATGCATAAATGAATACTTATAATAGTGCAAAGTTGTGATGTGTGTAATTGTGTATGTATTGCATGATTTAGAAGATCATATTGAGCAATAACATCTAAACATTGTCGGGACATCGAGGTAATAGCTTTCTAGAGCAATTATGAGTAACCTAAATGGTTTCACTTGAATGATTGTTTGTTTTAAATTCTGTATTGAATTATTTTGTGATTTCGATTGTTTTGATTTCGGAAATTAAATGTCCAAGGCATTTGATGCATGAATGATATATTGGAAGTGTTCTTTGTATTTGAATTAGGTGAAATAAATGATCCTCAACATCTATGCTGAATGTTGGACCAATGTCCTATAACAAATGTGAATGAAAATGCGTAGTGAATATGACTGTGTGATATTAAGCACTTTTGATTGACTGAATATATATGATGCATTTCATTACAAGAATGCATGAACAAATAATGGCAGTTGTAACCTGACTAGCCACCGAAAATAAGCTTAAAGCTTATAATGTGATTAAAAGCCAAAGGCTCACTATGTATAATGAGCCTTGTATCCCCAACGGATAAAGGATAGTTAATAATGAGCCCAGTATCCACAATAGATATGGGACAGTTATAGGCACTCGGTCATAGCAATGTAATAATCATAAATGAGTCTCATGAGAATTGTATGTACATTTAATATGTATGTTTGAATGATTGTAATGTATTGTTGACTTGTATTTGAATGAAAATGTGAAAATTATAAATAAAGTGCTATGTGATGCTACATGATGATAATAAAATGATGTGAATTATATGATTGTATGTATTGATGTGATGTATAAATTAGTGAACCATTGAGGATGATTACCTCACTGAGTTCGTAAAATTCACCAAAATTACATCGTTGACATTTCAGGACTGAAAGAGGACACTAGTGACAGAGAGACTCTGTAAGAAGTATAGTTCTCATACTTTTGGAAAGAAGAAATGGCTCAAAGGTCGATCAGCTAAGATTGAAAGATTAGATAGAATTTTTCGTATAATTCCTCATGTATGTATCATGTTTTGTATTTAGTTCTGATAATGTACATATGGGGATGAAATATGAAATGTTTTAGTTTTTATGAAATGAAATGAGGAATTCGATTTTTAAATATTGTGTCATTTACGCATTAAATGATGATGTCATGATTACATGAAAGTCGTGATTGCTCAGCATGCCAGCCTTGTGGGGTACGTATTCAAATATCACTCAAGATGTCACGTACATGTACTCCGAGAGTGGGGTGTTACATCATCACTGTACCTTCTTCCTTGACTATAAGATTTGTTCTCTGCCTAATCTCAACTTCGATCTTCAACTTCTTCAACTGTGGATCTTGTTTATGCCCCTCTCTAACCTGATACACCAAAATGGGATGAATGTGAAATGTAGAAATTAATGCCCTTGAGTTTGCCACATGCAATTTCACTCCTAGAGACTTCATTTCCACTAAAAGTGGAAGATATATCATCTTCAGTTGAGCTATCAAACTGGTAGCTCTCCTACGTAAGGTATCAGCCATTACATTGGCTTTTTTGGGGTGGTACTCTATCGCACAATCATAGTTTTTATTAACTCCAACCATCTACTTTGCCTCATATTTAGTTCCTTTTGAGTGAAAAAATATTTCAAACTTTTGTGATCCTTGAAAATCCTATCGAGAACTCCATACAAGCAATGCCTCCAAATTCTTATTGAAAAAAATACTGTTGCTAACTCTAGATTGTGGGTGGGGTAGTTATGCTCATGTTTCTTCAATTTCCTAGAAGTATAGGCTATAAACCTATCATTCTACATCAAGACACACCATAATCCCTGTCTTGAGGCATCACTATAAACTATAAATTCATCAATCCCCATTGGTAATGTAAGTACAAGAGTTGTAGCTAATCTTTCTTTCAATTGATCAAAACTTCGTTGACATCTGACCACGCAAACTTCTCTTCTTTTCCCTTCAACTTAGTTAGTGAGGTTGCTATCCTAGAAAATCCTTCAAGAAATTTCCTATAATAGCCTACCAATATAAGGTAGCTCTTGACTTTTGTTATAGTGGTAGGAGGTCTCCAATTAGTAACTGCTTCAATCTTTTAGGGATCCTCACTCGGTCCCTCGACTGAGATGACATAACCTAAAAAAGCTACCTTTTCTAGTCAAAACTAGCAATTACTAAACTTAGCGTACAACTGGTGCTCTTATAGGGTCTGTAATACTATCCGAAGATGTTTTACATGCTCCTCATAACTGTCTAAGTATACCAATATTTCATCAATAAACACGATCACAAACTTATCTAGGAACTCCAGAAACACCCTGCTCATCAACTCCATAAAAGCAGCTAGAGCATTTGTTAATCCAAAGGGCATAACTAAGCATTCATAATGCTTGTACCTAGTCCTAAAGGTAGTTTTCGGAATATATTTGTTGCAAACTATCAACTAATAATAACCTAAACTTAAATCAATCTTTGAATACAACTTGCAACCTTGTAACTGATCAAATAAATCATTAATCCTTGGGAGCGGAGATTAATTACTAATCATCACTCTATTTAATTGTCTGTAATAAATACATAACCTTAAACTCCCATCCTTCTTTTTAACAAATAGGGCTAGAACCCCCATGGAGAAATGTTGGGTCTCACGAAACCCTTATCTAGCAACTCCTTCTTTTGCACTTTCAATTTCTTTAACTCCACTGGAGCCATTATGTATGGAGGAATTGAAATCCGTTGATTTTTAAAGATAGATCTATCTCAAATTTTATTACCCTATATAGTGGTAATCTGGGAAGATCCTTCGAAAATACATCAGGGAACTCCCTAAATACCAGAATATCTCCTAATTGAACCTCATAATTACTCAGTGCAATTATATAAGCTAGATATCCCTAGCATCCTATATAAAGCATCTTACTACTTCTTATGACAATCACTAAATTGGTAGGAAGAACTTTCCATATCCCACGAAATGTTACCTCCGGTTTTACCAATCGACTTAGCCTAACCTCCTTTCTAAAACAATTCACTACTATATGATGTGTAGATAACCAATTCATTCTGATAATAACATCAAAATCTCGAATATCTAATATGATCAGGCTAACTGGAAACTCCTTACCCTCGATCAGTATCCTACTATCTACAAACACTCTTTCAGCAAAGAGTAAGTTTCTAGCTAGGATGGAAACTATTACTCAGCTTTTGAAACTAAGGCTTAACATTCAATTTTATAGAAAAACCTATAAAAATAAAAGAATGTGTAGCACTGGGATGTACTAAAGCATATGCATCACAATCAAAAACAAAAATCACACCAGTGACTACATTCAGTGTGGCATCAGCCTCTTACTGAGTAACTATGAAAACTAGAGCTTAAGCATGAGATCTTCCTGCCTATCTTATAGGGGCTACACCTTTATCTCCCCC
>JANSVA010000217.1:19667910-19686048 GCA_025504915.1 Erythroxylum reticulatum
TTGGATAAAAAAGATTTCTAGAAATAAATTCCCTAAATGTCCAAAATATGGGATAAACTCTATGCAAAGTTCAATTAATTTTAAGAAAAACCTTATTAATAAAACAATAACTATTTTTGTCATTTATAGTACGGAAGGAATGTTACAATTTCTTTAAGTTGTACATAAAAAAATTTACTCCAAAAATTGTCAATTTTATAAATGACTTAAGATAAAAGAATATGTTAAAAGTTTTTTAAAATTATTATTTCTTTTTAAGAATTGAATACACTAAAAATTCGCAATGAACATAAGGGAGATGATAATAAACTTAATTAAGTATAGAGTTTGATGATCTTGTCTTAGATTTTGTTTTCTGGTGCTATCATTATTATACGCATGTACAAGCAATTAAAATGAGCTATTATGGCGTATATATATGAGTAGTTGTAACAGATAGTAAAACATGAGAACCTTATTTCCTAACTTAATGAAAAGGAGCTAAATCTTTATTTAATTTATATGTTACAATGTAATGCTATTTCTAAAATAATATAATCATAAAATGAATGTTCTAAATTAAGGTCGCATTCGTATAACTCCCACTATATGTTGTATTAACAAAAGAGAGTGCCATATTTGTTTGAAAATATAGTTAAAAACAAAAAATAGATATTTGCATATGGCGTCGACTATAAGTCATTAATATAAAAGACACTACTTATGGAGTTGTCTAAATGATCATTAATATAAAAGATATTATACATGGGGCTATCCAAAAAATCATTAATACAATATATAATTCCAATAGAGTTACCTAAAAGATCCCAAATACATAGGACCACATGTTATATATGTGAATAACACAATATTTTTCTTTTGTAGGCTCGCATTGAATAAGTGCAAAAAGAAAAGTATAGTCAAATGCTTGTTGAAGTTATGGTTGATATGGGATTGATAAGGACTAAGTGTAATAAATTATTTGGAAGGGGTGTGAAATTATCTAACATGAAAGGAAATAATATAGTGAGTGATGCCCTGAACAAAGTTCCTAATTAGTATCTACAGTCCATCAAGATTGCATTAGAAGAAGAGATGAACTAGCAAGTAGAAGTTGAAAAGCAAAGAATGAGAAATGAATCAGAACAAGAGAAAGTTCAATGCTTGGAATCGAAAAGGCAACTAGAACAAGATAAAGCAGACATAAAAGAAAAATGCCACAAATATTCTCTCTTGCTCAATCTTAGCATAAGCAACTAACACCACTAATATAAACATGCTTTGTAAATTCATTACACCTAGTTAATCAAAAATGAAATATTCTATTCCACCAAATCATACATATCAATATAAAGAATATTAGGTGAAAAAATTCCTCAATTCACTGTTGTTATATATCTTCATGTTATCTTTTCTATTAAGATTAATTGCCTATCTTCCCATTTACAAATCTAGTGAACCTAGTGTGGGTTGAAATGTTCATGCCTTTTGACTTTTTTTAGAAAAGGAACCTAATCATTTAGTTGTTAAGTTTTGAACTACGTTAATTGTCTTGACTAAATATAGGTCACAATAAAGTAGTTAGTGTTTTATTTTTTCAATATATCAATATGCTTTTGAGCATAGTGGTTTTAAAATAATTTCAATTTACTTCTTTTTTTAGGAAGATGATGATTAGGATTGAGAAAGGGGATACTTAGTGAAGAATTTTGGAGTGCTCATATATATTGGTTTTATCATGTATTTTAGTTGAAGCACTTATATTCTACATGGACTAGATGAAGATAACACAGGTGCATATTTGATTATTGTATTTTGGATATGTTGAAGGTTAAACATCACAAGTGCATATAAATTATTTGATAACATATATAAATGTAGTTTTTAGGTTGTTGACATTTGGCAATACATATTTAACGACGTACATTAATGTATATATAGCTACTTTGAATACTATAAATTGTTATGTTACTGAACATTGATGTATATATAAATGTTGCCAACTTAATGATAAGGGTCTAGTTTTATATTAACATGTTATTGGTAGTGAAATAATAAAATGCTGCTTTTGTTGTTAGGTATTGTTGCCTAAAAAAATCAATTTATTACCTTATAAAGACTCAAACTATTGCTATATCCGTTCTAAGTAGTTGCTAGAATTTGTAATTATTTTGTTGTCTTAGTTCAAACTTAAAACAATATTATTCATTGTGTTGAATAATCAAAAACTTTTGTTGCCTTATACTTATAGCAACTTTACTTTATTGTCATATATTTTTAGCCAGGCTTTTCTGTGTTATTTAATGTCTTTTTTGTTGCAGTGAAAGAAGAGTTTTAGCAGTGAGATCTCTGAAATCATATCCTGGAAGCCAAAAGATTCAAGGACTATGCCCAGGTCTAGGCTGAAGAAGGGAGTTGTAGTTCCAAAAATTTTGATGAAGTTATTTCTTAGACGGTGATAGTGTCATAAACCCTGAAGCATTTATACTTTGGTGAAGAGTATCAAAATCTAGTTGTGATTGGCTGATTTCATCTCAGGAGTCATACTAATCCCTTTTCCCATTTGAGTGTTCAATTGTTTTTGAATGAGATGGTTTCTAAGTTGGGCATTGTTCATAAAGTTGTCAACCCTGTTTCTATTTTTCTTTCTGTTTGACTCCAATATTCTGATCCCCATTGCCTTGTAACTTTCAACTTCACTGGGAGAATGGTGCGCAATGGGTGCGACGGAATGAGTTCCATCTTGCTATAAGGAAAACCAAGGCAATGGTGTGACCTGTTCAAGAGAAGAGAAACCAAGGCAATGGTGTGACCTGTTCAAGAGAAGAGAAACCTCTGATATCTAGAGTTTTAAACGTCATAATACGACTGTTATTGCTTGTGGAGCGAGAGGCGGTGGAAAATCCTAAAGGTCTAACCTGAAACATTTAGGATAAGGAAAATGCCAATAGTTCCGTTGGGAAGAAGATGACTGCTGAAAAAATAAAAATAACCTCACTTCCGTTTGAGTATAAATTAATTCCAAAAGTACAGGTGATAACACATTGGATTGAATTTGCAACTCAACAGATTGCTTTTTGTGGCAGTTCCAGTTTTTTATAATACAACAGAAAACAAAACCAGAAGATTTGGGGTATAGAAAGGCAAATATAACAATATTAAAGATGAGAAATTTTGGCACCGAAGAAAACAGGTGCTATGTGGAGGTAGTCGCCACAGGTTTCAACCCATGCTTGAGAGCACAATTCCATACAAGATCAATCTTTTCAACGTCGATAGCTCCAACTTCGTGGTGAGTCCAGCCCTCTAGCAGGTGAACCACTCCTCCTGCATGGCACGCGTGAACCACTCCTCTTTCCATGGTGTACTGTTTACAACAACAATTTCTTTCAGCCCTTAATCAAATATTATGTAACCTTCGTACAACTAGTTCTTGTCTGCAACTCTTGTCAAGTAACTGTATGTAATTATTAGTATGAATTACCGCATAGAGATTGGGATTCTTATATAATATGGAAATGAAGAACAGCTACACCCCTGTTCCCCTTTCTGAGTTAATATTAGTCTTCGTCTGTCTCTTTCTTAAAGATTTCAACTAAGTAAGCGTACCCTTCTCCTGAATCTATTGTTTGATTTATGGAGAATGATAGCATCCAAAGATTGAAGGGTACTTGTATGTGATTTGGTGCATTTAGAAATTCAAAATTTAAATGCTTTCATGTTGATCCATCCATTGGTAGTATAGAAGAAAAGGCTAAGGAGGTGGTCACCTCGCAACATCCGAGGCCTTGAACATCATTCGGTAGTCTCATTGCTGCAAGATCACCATAGGTGCAGTCCCTTCTGAACGGCAAGATGGGTGGTACCACAAATTGGTGGAAATGCGTACCAGGTGGGGCCAATCTTTGCTCTCTTGGTGTGATCCACTTGCCAACTATCCACGTCTACAAATTATATTTCAACACAATAATAAACCTCATAATTCAATTTCACATCTAAATCCCATGCACTGCGTTGCAGAAAGATATCATTTTTATTTGCATATTTGACCTTCTATACTCATATGGGTTCACCTGAAATGAGTGTCAGGTTCCATATTAGAAAGTGTCATTTTGCTTTTCTATTTTTGGGTAAGAACATATACCTTGCAATGTTGAGCTGCTTGATACTTGGTCACTTGGACGAGAAAGCTTTGGCAGTCCAGTGGGGCTTCCTTTTGAATATTTTGGAATCTTTCTGTTGATAGTGTCAACATCTGTATTGAGTCATCAAATCAGTTCTATAACACTGACCACATAACCATAAACTAATTGATTAACCCACAAGAATTGGCATTGCCAATCCCTATTGATGTTGATTACTTCAACCCATAACCAACCGGAGACCACATATGCCTCCCAACCTCAATCTGATGTTAAATACCTTGGTCTGTTATAGACAATAATTCCTTTCATGTGTAATTGATTTAATTATGAGTGACTTCCTTGTCTCTTTCATGCTTCAACCCCACCTAATATCAGTTCTGGAAACTGGGACTTACAAGGCTAAAGCTCTTTATCACATGGTTAAATATATTAATGCCCGAGGTCACTTACGAGGACTCTGACTTTCTTTTGGCAGAGGTAGAGAGCAATTGCTCTTCCAAGCTTGGAAGTGGCTCCACTTAAAAAGACTTCCTTCACACCCTTGGGGAGCTCATTGAGGATAACTGCAGCAGTTAAGGTGTTCCCATGAACGACTCGAACTTTAAGGTCTGGAAGCTTGTTGACAAACAGTGTTCCGCCGCCATTAAGTGCTTCATTCTGTACCCAAAATGTTTTATTTTCCCAGAAAAATGAGAATAGGATTACACAGAAACATCATTTAATGGTTCATGCCCATTAATGGCAAATGCAATCGTGTCAACAAGCATTGGAATTAACAACAGAATCTATCAAGCCTCGAGGCGGTTTAGGGACGTGGGATTCTACTAGACATGCACTGAGGCATCTGAACTCTTTTAAGGAGTAAATTTTAATCGGAAAAAGAAGAAAACGAAAATCATTGATTGAAGTGATACTTGCGTCTAGGAATGTTACTTCAAATCACTGTTTGCTGCACAGGCAGTAATTGATAATTGCAACCAAGAAAGTCTCCAGGGCCCGAAGTTTTTGAATGCTGCTATTTACATTACTACTAAGAAGGTGTTATTTGATATAGAAGTTCTCTGGCAGGATTTAGCCAAGAAGAGATTATGTCATGAGTCATGATCATTACAGAAAACAGTTCAGATGATAATTACGGACCTACTTCATTAATCAGCTGTTATTTGACAATAAAGGTTCTCCACAGGGTTTTGGCAAGAAAGTTTGTGAAAACTCTGCCGTCTCAGGACCATTACCAGAAAAACCCACGGAATAGGCTTTCGATAGAGGCTATATATAATGTATTCCTAAACAGCAATGATTATTACACTTTTGGTTGAAGAAGAGAGAGGTCCTAGTTCCCACTTTAGATTGTTTAACACCATGCATTTATTTTTTCCAACTACCATAATCAGAGCAAATTAACTTCTGTTTATTTCTGGCCTTACAAGTAGGAGTAGCAAGAGCAAAACTAGAACTTGCTGCCAGCAAGCCTCATAACTTGATTAGATGTCACTTGTCCCTCACACCCCACCTATTCGAGCCTTCTTAAAGCAAAGCCAATGGAAAACAAGATTTGACGAAATAGCTTGCTAAGGAATGCCGAGTTAATTACTTACCTTGTTCAAAGCGGCAAGGCTAATGACCTTGACACCGAGTTTGTCAGCCCTGAGAATGGCGTCTTCTATGTGATTATTAATGCCCTTTGCAGCAAATGGCAAGAAGTACTGAGAAGAAAAGGAATAATAACATAAAATTATGAGTTTATAACAACAAGATTTAACAACGTTTATTAAACAAATTATGATTCCCCCACCTGAAAGCCAAACCTAGGTACAACCCATGTTTGGTGCAACCTGCCTCTGAGATTGTAGAAAGATACATAGAAAGTCTTAGCGGCAGCCCACAGTATGAACATGAAAGTAAAAGCCAGGGGCCAGAAAGGCAGCAGAAAGAATCTCATCGAGTAGGGTAAGGACGCAAATGATCGATTAACGAATGGCGCGTGCATTGAAGATGTTACATCTACCACGTGAACTAAGAACACGAAATCAGCTACCTTTTCGTCTGCATTAAAACCAAGATCACGAATCAGCCGAAATTCAAAATATTAATGTGATATGGCAATTCAAGCGTATCCATTACTCTTGGATTTCTCAACACATTATGCCATTTCCAGATACAAACTTTGATGACATGCGCTAGCCTGTTCATGGAAATTTTTGACTGGAATGGTCCTATGTAAATTTTTGTCCGGTGTGATTGTGAGTCGGAAAACCCCATTTTAATGCATTACAAGTTGTTCATTTAATTTAATGCTTCAGGATTTACCGCCGTTTGAGTTCATTTTCTTGTGCAGATCCCAAGAGTTGGAATTCAGAGTGTTCCACAAGGCATCGAAGAGCGGCATAAAGAGGCAGAAATTGGTCTTCATATCTGTGTGATGCAAACTGTGGTACCTGCAATCCGCCAACCTTAAAATTGTAAGTCAATAGATAATAAAGAAAATTAGGAGCTAGAAAATGTGTTGTAGCAAAATTTCCTTTGGTAAATTTTGGTGGCATAGCCAATTTTGTGTGCATTGACGCGTATGCAGTATATACTGATATGCAATTATCCTGCTACCCACTCGCATCTGATGTTGAACAGATAAAAAGTGGTGACAGAGCATTCGTAAAGTTTGGGATGAAGTTAATGGCCTCTATAAATGGGGTTCACAAAATGTATGGATTCAAGCGATTATAAGGGGACTACGCAACCATATGATTGCTGTACATTGTGATGAAGTTGCTCGTGCACATTTCTTCCTAAGTTTCACGTGAGAAAGAAAGTAAAATGGACTTTCCAATAGGATGGTGAGACAATGCGGCCCTCTGTATGTTTAGAATTGCATTGGCGATTACAACTCCATGAGCTTGTAGATGGGTATTGTTTCTTTGAAACATTGAATGCACTATTTTGTGGCTGCTTGATGTGCCAAATGTGGTTCTAATCAAGCATGTGAAGATAATATTTAGCTTAGGCTGCTTAGCACTTACGTTGGGGTATAGAGAAGGTATCTAAAGAACGGAAATGTCTCAAACAGTTTATTAGGCACAACTTCAACATTACAATGTCCCAAGCATCTGAGACAATCAAAAGCCAGAAGGTAGCCATAGATCATGCTCTTTGATCCATATCCCAACGCAGAAGCTCCAATTATTGGAATACTGGTTAAAACTGTTAGTATCAAATGTTCCAAAAATGTTGCATTTGCACCTGCACAAGAGAGGATAAACAAATAAAGACGAGCATTTAAAGACATTAATCCACGGGCTAGAAATTTTATGCCTGTTCGTTACCTGTGAAAGGGTGTATGACCGGACTCGAATGGTGGAGTGAATGGTAATGAGTAAAGAGATATCCGTTGTGAAACCATCTGTGAACCCAATAGTACAGGGGCTCTGAAATAGCTACATGAAAGATCAAGGTGGTAATAAAACCATACGTGTTCCAGAGCGGAGCATTTTCAAGGGATGATGGGAAAATAAGACATGCCATTGAAGCAATCAGTGCCTGGAGAAGAATGAAGTTGTCCCTGCAAAATCCCCCGTAAACAAAGATGCAACTGTAACTGTTAGCAGGTCAATTTCCAAGTACCAGTAGCATAATGACAAACCATCATAATAATTCAGGGGAAGAAACAAAAAGACAAATCTTTCTTTTTTTCAGGAAAATCTTACCAATCCCATTCACTGTCTATCTGCTTGAAATCATACCCATCCTTGTTAATCCGGAGTTTGCGATTCAGGAAAAGCATGCTAGAGAAGGAACTCCACAGAAAATAAACAAACTCTCTCAGAGTAAATAATACGACAACATGCAGATACCAATCGACCTTGAAAGTTCCGTCCTGAATTCTTGAATACGCAACTTTCGAGAGAACAGGTGCATAGAGCAGATACTGCGTAACAAACATTGAAGAGACAAATCACGTCAACGTCAAGCAACAGAAAATATTCCAAGAAACAACTCCATGGATTTCAGGCAGTGACACCGTAAGAAAACAGAGTGTGGTAAGAGATTCTCTACCTTATAAACTCCCATGTTCTCCCATGGCCAAGTTGACAATGGAGCAACCATTTTTCCCCAATGATATTCTGATGATAATCTACCTCAGCTTCTTTCCCCTTAGGCTGTATAACATAAACCCATCTATTTCAAAACGATGAACCAAAGAAATTAGTGGAACAAAAAAGGCCAAAACCAAAGTCCTAGAGAAGATGGAAACGAAACAGAAACACCACAAGGATAAGGTGAAAGAGATACTGACAATAGGAAATTGATTTGAGTGTTCTTGTGTACTTCTCTTGGTTTTCTAAATCCAAGCGTTTTGGAGCTCCTCTCTACAAAAGGATGTATTGAAAGGCCACCTTCTTATATAGCTAGAATAAGTTTGTTTCTAAAACAACCAAAAATAAAAAAATAAAAATTTTCTTATAACACTTCAAAAAGAAGTTTGTGTTACGGTTGTGGGCGGTCGCCAATCGTGACCAAAAGTCTTCCTACGTGCACGGTTGGGATGTCAAGGTGTTCTCATTTTCAATACCTTCGTCTAATTGCATCAGCTGCGAGTTATGGCCGAGTAGTACAAGAAATTAATGCCTTTGTGTGGTTGGGGAGTGGGAGATCATATAGGTCACCGTTGGGGGTCGATTTGTTATTAACTGAATTGAAGTGTTCGGCGACATCATCGACACGTCTGTAGTCCCTCCCTAACTTGCATGTTTCCCTTACACAACCAAACTTCTCTTAATATCGAAATTCTCAATCATGCTTTGGCTATTCGTGTAGAAGGGTACAAGCCTTAGCAATGATAAGTATGTGTTTAGGAATGCATGAAAGAATTTGCTTTAAAATTCAATAAGCGAAATGATTGTGTAGCTAGTAAAGTGCACAAAGGGGGATCCTTCACTACTTTAAGATCGACTAGACATAGTTTTAGAATAATGAAGTTAAGCTGCTTAGACACCGCAAAATTTTAAACAAGTTATAATACTTCCAAAACCAACAAAATCCAACTACGGGAAAGTTGAGATGAGATGTCGAGTAAGATAAAGCAACCAATTAACTTTGTCAAAAGCGCACAGAGCCCTTAATTTCTGAGGGCAAGGTCTTAGACATTTTTGTCCCTAGGGACAATTTTGTCTTTTTTCTATTAAGTGGACAACTATTAATTGTAATTTTGGTTTTCAATAAATTATCGGTTAAATTATATAATTTGATCCAAATAAGGGTAATAAAGTGGCTCAATAAATTATCTAAATTACTGGGTCAAAATTCGGGTAAAAAATGGATCCCTTTTAGTGTGGATTTAGTTTGTATCGACCTTATGATAGAAAAGTCCGATATAGAAACTATATAAAGGTTAAGGTCTCCTACAGTTGCCCATATCAATCGTAAGCATACGGTTCTCTAACCCGTTAAGAGAGCTTACATATTGAGAAAACTGTAAAAAGACCTAAACCGAGTGTAGTGAATAACTTCCTCAATTGTCTAGGAAGATTGGAGCTCGTTTCGGTATCAAAAATTGTTTCAGAACTCAGAATGGAACCGAAATCAGGTATTCCACATTTCCTTCATTTTTACTCTTTCATGTATGATCTTGGGTACGTAATAAGGTTTATACTACGTATTCTTCGTGATATCAGGGCGATTACGTGACCGAGTTGACAGAAACGAAGGTTTTTTCAATTTCCATTCAATATGTTTTTTTTTTCAATTTTTGATTCGTTTTTCAGTTTTTTTACATATATAATTACGTAAAAGTGGTATACATAAGATTAGCTATGAAAAACGGGCCGAACGGAGCAAAAAAGGCATCTCAGGATGTCAAAAATCACTAGAGGGCGACGCAACATCCAGTGCGTGCAGTGCATGCACCCGAAGTTGCTATAGTAATTGATGAGCGGCGGTATGGCTGGCGCATGTCATCAAGTGGCACCACATGCTGGTGAATGCATATGGTGCGTGTTCCCACTAGCGTGGAATCGCGAGCGCGTGCGTCGCATGCACCACATCCAACCTGACACGTGGACCCCTGGGATTAGGCCATGCGCACTAACGTCTGCATGATGTCAGTCGTACGTATTTTGCTACAGTGTATTTTTAAAAGGAAAATTTTCAGAATTCTCATAAAGGTACCGCGGGTCCTTTTAGGTTAGTTTCCAAGTTCGGAAAATTTTTTAAGTGATTTTTTAATTTTTCTGGATTTATTACGTTGGTGATTGGATTTCGGAAAAGTTTTTAAAGCTTTTTAAAGCTAATTTTGACTGCATTTTCTTACTCCGAACTGCACATGAGGGAGACACTAAAAGTTTTATGTGTTGTATGGTAGGTTCGGTATTTAAGAAGGTACGATAGACACTCTCACTGAGATTTTTTATATTTAAAATTATTAAATAAAGTTTAAAGACAATGTTTTCAGTGTTAATATGTGATTATTTAATTGTGAATCTAGTTTTTTTCATTGATTACCGATTTTCACACACATTATGCCCATATGGAATTTGAGGATGACATAATGTTGTATCCCTTGTATTTGTGGACCTTTTGGGGTATTGATAAGAATGTAGTTACCAAAGTAGCCTTTCAAGTTAATATTTTGGATTGTTCTGCTCACATATTTGGAGATGTTTCTGACCTTATGTTTGGTTATTTTGCCCAAAGGTGTTGGCCTTACATAAAGTTTTGAGATGTTCATAAAGGCATTTGATAGAGGAAAGTCGTTACTTAAATGATCTATTCTACCAAAGGTGGTAGTATCGTGAGAGTTTATGATTTGTACTCTGATTGCCTTTATGTGAGGATCTAATTACATATATTATGTATTCAGCCTAAAGGTGTTTCATAATATGTGTGATCGGATTCTCAATAGAAATACTACTTTAATGCTTTAAGTATCATTGTTGTCCTGCATTTATATTGACTTTTACGTCGTCTTTTCTATTTTTCAGTCACCTTCTCAGTTAACAACAATGCTGTCACCATTGAAACCTTAAATGGTTTCAACTTCAAGAAGTGGAAGAAGGACATGGAGTTTGCATTGGAAATGGGAGATGTCAGCATGGCCATACACATAGAGAGGCCTCTCTCACTTACAGTTGTCAACTCGGAAGCTGACAGAGCAGCAATGGTGACCTAGGAAAGGTCAAATAGGATGTCCTATTTGACCATTAAGAGGTCGATACCTGATCATCTGTTAAACGGACTAGCGGACACGACCGTAGCATAGGAGTTCATGGACAGCATATCCCAGAGATACAAGGTCTTTTCTCATGCTGAGCAGAAAGCCTTGATCAAGGAACTATTCTCTATGAGATACACTAGAGAGGGAGGATATTGAGAGTATATCATTTAGATGGTGCATCTACAAAGCAGGCTGAAGGCATTTGATATACTGATCATTGACTCGCTTATAGTGAATTAGGCACTAAACACTCTTCCTCAAGAGTTTGAGATGTTGTCCACCTCCTACATCTCACAAGATGAGCCCTGGGACATTAATGCTTTGATTTCCCAGTGTACTACAGCAAAGGAGAAGATCAGGAGCTCTCCTCATATATCTATGTATGCAACTGCGAAGGGTAAGAGGAAGGCTAAACCCCAACAGTCTAAGGGTAAGGGTAAGAAACCCAAACCCTCTCCTCATATTTAGAGTGGACAGTCTAGTATTATGAAGGACCCACATGACCTTAAGAGTATGAGATGCTTCCTCTGTAAGAAGAAAGGACACAAGAAGTCTGATTGCTAGAAGTACAAGCTATAGAAGGTCAAGCAGGAACTGTTAGGTAAACTCCTTGGCTTTTATGATTCATGAATCCAATATAGCCATAACCACATCAAGTTCTTGATGGTTAGATAATGGAGCTTCTAACCATGTTGCGTCCACAATACGGGGGTTCAGATCCAGGAGAAGGCTGACTAAGGGAGATGAGAAGCTGATGGTTGGCAAGAATGAAAAGGTGGATGTTTTGTATGTAAGAGATGTAGGATTAAACCTCGATACGAAGTTTGTACTAGTTTTACGAGACAAATTTTATATTCCGTCTTTTAGACATAATTTGATCTCTGTATTAGTTTTGGATAAAGAAGGTTTTCATTTTGTATTTGATATTTCAGTTGTAAATATTTCTATCAATACAAGACATATCGATATTGCCTTCTTGTCCTACATAATGTATATAATGTATCTTACTCCTAATGAAAAGTACATCTCTTCTTAGAGAGCCTTCATAAAGGAAGCATCGTCTATGTTGTGACATAAACTTCTTATCCACATTTCCAAAGAGAGGGTTGAGAGATTAATAAAAGATAACATTCTCCCAACTTTGGACTTCAGTGATCTGGAAACATGTATCGATTGTTATAGGGGTAAGTTGACCAAGGTAAAGAAAAAAGGGTCAACTCGTACTTCTGGTTTATTAGACCTCATACATACAAACATTAGTGGTCCTTATATAGTCATATTGTGCAATGCTAGATACTTTCTGACATTTATAGATGATTATTCCAGCTATGGTTATGTGTTTGTGCTTAAAGAGAAGTATGAAGTTCTTGATAAGTTCAAAATCTTTAAGACTGAAGTTGGGAACTAGTTAGAAAAATCAACAAAGATTGTCAGATCTGATAGAGGAGGAGAATACTATGGTAGACATAAGGTTGTAGGATAAGAAAAAGGTCCATTTGTTATGTACTTGGAATCGGTTGGAATAGTGGCTCAGTTCACTATGCCAGGTAGTCCTGAGCAAAATGATGTGGCCGAAAGGCTTAATCGCATCCTAAAAGACATGATGAGATCAATGCAGAGCAAGACTAACCTACCCGAATACCTTTGGTTGAAGCTATCAAGATGGTATTATCTATTTTGAACAGAGTCCCGATTAAGTCAGTACCAAAGATGCCTCTTAAACTCCGGGTTGGAAGGAAGCCAAGTCTTTCACACATTCGTGTGTGAGGCTGCCTTGTTAAGGTGAAGTTGTATAATCCTTATGAGAGTAAATTGCAATCTCGTTCAACTCGTTGCTATTTAGTGGATTATCCTGACCACTTTAAGGGCTACAAATTTTACTGTGGAGAGAGGAACCAGAATAGTGGAATCACAGATGACGAAGTTTCTGGAATACAATGTCTATGATGAGGGAGGATCTTCACATCCTCCAGAAGATAGTAGGATATATATTAAAATTATTGTGTATCTGCCTCTTATACAATTAATTCTAGCAGATGAACGCTCGAGTACCGTGCCTATGCAGGCATAAGAACCTATTCTTATTCAGGAAGAGGTTTTTGAGGTACAAGAGCCTATGTAGTTGTGCAGATCTACCAGAAAGAAGCGATCAACTATCTCATTGGATTACATAGTCTATTTAGGTGAACAAGACTATGACATAGGATATGTTGTGGATCTAGTGACTTTTACAGAAGCCATTTCTGGAACCTATGTAGGTATGTGGTAGGAAACAATGAAGAATGAGATACAGTTTATGAGGTATAATAAGGTATGGGAGCTTGTTGATTTATCTCAATATTGCAAGCTTGTCAGTTCCAAGTGACTATTTAAGACCAAGGACACATAGGGTCAAGTTGAGCAGTTTAAGGCGCATCTAGTTACTAGGAGATTCACTCAAAGAGAAGGAGTTTATTTCAATGTTACCTTCTCTCTTGTATCCTCAAAGGACGCATTTAGAGTGATTATGACAATATTAGCTCATTATAATATAGAGCTATATCAGATGGAAGTTAAGACCACTTTCTTGAGTGGTGACCTTTATGAGGAGGTCTATATGGAGCAACTTGAAGGTTTTCAAGATCAAAATGCAACTGACAAAGTCTATAAGTTGAATAAATCAATATACGACCTAAAACAAGCTTCTAGACAATGGTACCTAAAGTTTGATGAGGTTTTGACCTCATTCGGATTTGTGGAGAATAAAATCGAAAGATGCTTAAACTATAAAGTCAGGGGGAGTAAAGTCATCTTCATACTACCGTATGTCGATGATATCTTGCTCGCGTCAAATGATTTGACCATGTTGCATGAAGTAAAGCAACTTTTGGACAAACATTTTGATATGAAGGATCTGGGTGAAGTATCTTTTATCCTCGGTATGCAGATTCACCAGGATAGATCTCAACACTTCCTGAGCCTCTCACAAAGAGCATACATTGAGCGAGTGTTACAAAGGTTTAATATGGCTTATTATAGACCTATTGTAGCACCTATCTCTCATGGTGAGAGATTATCTTTAGCATAGTATCCAAAGAGTGAAGATGAGAAAAAGGCTAAGAGGATTGTCCCATACTCTAGTGCAATTAGTAGCCTGATGTATGCCCAGGTGTGCACTAGACCAGACATTGCGTTGATATCTGGAAAATCCAAGTATGGGCCATTGGAATGCAGTCAAACGGGTGTTGAGATATCTAAAGGGTACCAAGGATTATATGTTGATATACAAAAAAGTCAACGATTTGAACCTCACAAGGTATACAGACTCCGATTTTGCTATGTGTCCGAGTGATCGCAAATTCACATCAGGGTACATTTTTATGTTAGCAAATGGTGCAGTATCGTGGAAGAGTGTTAAGCAGACAATGGTAACTTCCTCGACCATACATGCAAAGTTTGTTGCATGTTATGAAGCTATTACACAGGCGGTTTGGTTCATAAACTTGATTTCTGAGTTGTTTGTGGTTGATTCGATAGCTAGACCCATTCGGTTGTATTATGATAATCTTGTTGCAATGTTTTTCAGTAACAAAAACAAGAATATCATAGGGTCTAAGCGTTTAGAGGTCAAGTATTTGACCATAAAGGAGTTGATTCAGAAGGGTGACGTTGAAGTGGAGCACATCAGAACTGAGGAGATGTTAACTGACCCTTTGACTAAAGAACTTCGCCCATTAGTGTTTATTAGACATGTATCTACTATAGGCATATTAAAGTCCTTAGACAGTAGTAGTTAGGGATCATTGTATTTTCTCCTTAATATTTTTTTTACTTTGATGTATTATGACATTATGATTATTTATTAATAAAGATGATCATGTTCTTTTATCCTCAGTAATAACTGCTTTTGTGTATAGTCATAATACATACGGAAGCCTTAAAATTTGTGTTGATCTTAAGCATTTTAAAGGTCATTGGGCATTTATAAAGATTGACCTTGAGTCTATGTCATTAAACATATAAAGTTTATAAGGATATCCTTAAATTTTCATATGACATAGAGGGCTATAAGGTTTTAATCTCATAAAGGTTCTCTAATGCAGTTTAACATTCAATTGGAGAATATAACTGTTTTCTCTAATGCTATTTAGCATTCAGTGAGAGAAAACAGGACTTCTCTGCTACAGTTTAGCACATGCAATTTAGCATAAAAGTTAGAGAAATTGAAACCTACAAACGAAGATGATACATTTTAGATCATACATGTATCATCTTGGTTTGCCACTCTATTTTCCCATTCATGTTAGTAAGGTATTATATATTCGTGATTATATTGAACCTGTGTCACATATGACACATGTATTTGATATTTTTCGGTATCAAAAGCCTTGCAGGATGGAATGTAGGACTTTCATTACCTTTGGATCAAATATTTTTTAAATTTAGTACCAATACAGTAGCGTGAATTAACCGAGTTTTTAAACTATTTTAAACTTGACAAAAAATTGCAAATAAGAATTGTCCAAGGGGAGAATGTTAGACATTTTTATCCTTAGGGGCAATTTTGTCTTTTTCCTATTAAGTGGACAACTATTAATTGTAATTTTGGTTTTCGATAAATTATCGGTTAAGTTATGTAATTTGATCAAGATAAGATTAATAAAGTGATCCAATAAATGATTTAGATTAATGAGTCAAAGTCTGGGTGAAAAATAAATCCCTTTCAGTGTGGACCTGGTCTATATCGGCTTGTGATGGGGAAGGCCGATATGAAAGCTATATAAAGGTTAAAGTCTTCTACAGTTGCTCATATCAATCGTAAGCATACGGTTCTCTGACCCGTTAAGAGAGTTTATATATTAAGAAAACTATAGAAAGGCCCAAACCGAGTGCGGTGAGCAACTTCTTCATCTATCCCAAGAAGATTGGAGCTCGTTTCGACATCAAAAACTGCTTCGGAACTTGGAATGGAACTGAAATCAGGTATTCCACATTTCCTTTGTTTTTACCCTTTCATGTATGATCTTGGGTACATAAGAAGGTCTATACTACATATGAAACAAGGCCTTATAATTAAGGACGAATGAACCACCGAAATATTAGTGCAAAATGAGTTTGAAATGCATATCTACATAGACTATCATTAATTGTAGGTTATAATCCCTCCTTAAACATGGAGAGCTACTGATATGTGACATGTTAAAGACGCAAAGTGGGGAAGGGGGCTGTTTGATTAGTATATTGAAACTGACCAATTCGTCAATTAGGAGCAATTAAAAACAAGAGATCTGCAAGTTCACCTAAAGGATTGCATTTTTTTTCCTTCCTGAGATGAGGTATACAGCTAGGAATTCGGTGCCTTTGGACAGTAGTGCAGGCAGTCTATCCTCAACGAACGACTCGTATATATAAACCATGTGACTTGGGTGATTTCTAATGTTCCACAATTAAGTTGGATGAGATGAAGATAATGTCATGTCCTTGCAGTTATCTGTTGGAACCAATTTTCAGCTTACACTACACTTAAGATAAATCAAACATATTGCTTGTTATATCAAATCAAACTATATTAAGGAAGAATAACAAAAACGAAAATAAATTCAATTTATTTAACCCTTGGTTGCTATATGAGCGCAACCGGCCAAACTAATAAATATGTTCCATCTCTTTAATGAATGGAAATATAAAACTGTTTCTTCTCGTGAAGCGCCTATCTTTTCTTTATATAAAAATATTATTATCATCTATTTATTGATATTCAAAGTCAGGAGATTATTTATTATTATTATGGCCACTTAACTATTTGTGCTAACGCAGAATAATGCTTTTTATAATTTATATACATCCTTTCGTTTTTTTTTTTTGCCTTATAAGAGATTAATGATTTGCCAAGATAATACCAAAGCCGTTGGTAGAACTTCGGTCATCACAACCACCCCAATTAATGTTAACAAAGCATTATAAATGAAAGTAATTACTGTTAGAAAAGAAAAGTCACTTATTGGTTTTATATTGCAAATACCACAAGATGCATTTCACTGCTTTCTAATTTTCATCCATAGGAGAGTGCAAAGAATTACTACAAGAAAACAACCCCTTTTGCGTTATTTTTAAACACTCTAAAAATGTCGCAAAAGGTCAAGAAATATCGCAGAATCTCATTTGCAACGTTTTAAAAAACGTTAAAATAAATGTTGCCGAAGGTGGTGTAAGGAAAATGTTTTCACGACGTTTTATAGAAAACGTCCCGAAAAATCTTGACATCTGCGACATTTTGAAAAACGTCACCAAAAAATCAGATAATCCGTGACGATTTAAGGAAACGTCGTAGATTGTAATAGTTTCAGCGACATTTTTTAAAAACATCGCAAAAACTAACAAGCAATCTGCAACGTTTTATAAATGTTGCAGAATAGGTTACAATCCGCGATGTTTAAGAAGAAACGTCAATTAATTTATTTTTTGTAAATATCCGAAAATAATTTTGTTTTAATAAATTTTCAATTTTAATAATTAAATTTTTTCATTTATCCGAAAATAAATTTAATTTTGATAATTATTCAATTTGAATTTGAATTTTTCTTTTTTCATTTATCTAAAAAAATTTTAATTTAATAATTATTCAAATTTAATCATTATTTCTTTTTTCATTAAATCAGAAAAATAATTTTCAATTTTAATAATTATTTTTTCTTTTATTTTGTTTCAATATTCCGAAAAAAATTAATTTAATTATTATTCTAATTTAATAATTATTTTTTAAATCTTATTTATTTAATAACTATTCAATATTATTTATGAAATTTATTTATTTAATAATTCTTCAAT
>JANSVA010000217.1:19701658-19714144 GCA_025504915.1 Erythroxylum reticulatum
GAGAATGAATTGGAGTGTAGTGTTAACAAATGTGATTTTTATGTTATGAAAGAAAAGATTGGGCCCGATTTTGATTATTGATTTCTGCATATGCTTATATTGTTTTTTTAATTGTACTGAGTTTTGAATGTTTGATCATTCTAGCATTCCACCCTTGTGAAGCATAGACCCAGACATCACTCAGGATGTCGAGTACGTGTCTAGCGAGAGTAGGGTTTTACATCTAGTTTCTTCTTACATAATAGAACTATTTAAGTTTGTTGCATATCTAGTTCACTATTTTTTGTTTGTTCTAGCACATTCACTACTACTTCCTCTTATCCCTCTTATTATTTCCTTTTATCCTTTACTCTCCACTCCTTCTTTTCCTTATTTCTTCTTAGTTTCCACAAGTAAGAAATTATCGTATTGTTTTCAACCAATTCCCCCTCTTCCATTGGTTTTATTGTCTTCAAGTTTTCTGGTAACTGTTTAGTAATATCCATATCAATTCCGATTCTAGCAAAACCTACTCTTCTCATTAGAGATGTATTCTCATCTATACCTAACAACTTGTCAACCTTGCTCGTAATGTAGCTTAACCCCCTCTACAGTCCAATATTCCAATGGCACTTATGGAAGTTCACCCAAAATGGGACTTTGTTCAACTTCCTTTTATCTGAATTCACTCTAGGATGCCACATTTCCAATTGTATTGGATGACCCTAAATGTGTCAAGGGCTAGCTTCAACAACCTTTTGAGCATACTCCACAGATTTAAACTTAAATATGAACAATTCATCCTTATTAAACATTACATTTAACAAAACCATATTTCTCCAAGCCACATTCTCCGACCTATTCACTATAGGAAATGCTAATTTTTTCTCCAAGAAGTAACCCACTATATAAGATTTACATTTCAAAGCAACATTTCTCACTACCTCCAATGGACCATAAATAGGTCTTTCAAAGTTAGATATTACATACCTAAATGTTCCCAGATTATTAGCATTGCCAAACACCGAAGACCTAGTAATTTTTGACCTCTGCTCTTATGCTTTGGGCTCCAAGCACCATTTAAAGGTGGGAATTCTATCAAGTCTAGTGTTGATGTGTCTGGGTTTGGTTTTATGGGTTTTAGGTTTACAGTTGGATTGACAGGTTATTTGTCTCATAGATGGGGATGGGTTTTTCTACTGTAATGGTGTATCATTTAGTTTGGGAAAAGGGGAAGGTAAGATGGATGTTGAAAAATAATGTCTATAGAAGAAAGGGGGTGATTAGGGGTCGTATGTCAAAAAAAGGGGCTTTGGAAGGATTGCCTATAAGTCAAATAAGGTTTTGTAACTACTCCAAAGTCAAATTTAGTCAAGCATAAAGTCTAGGAAAAGTAAAAGAGATGTAGAAAAGAAATTCGAAGTTTGGGGAATGTTATAACTGCGATAAGAAAGGTCATACAACAAAAGATTGTTAGTCATAGAAGAAGTCTGTGGAGAGTAATGCTGCCACTTCCAAAAGCGAGGACAAATGGGAAATTGAAGCTCTTTTTGCTACAAAAGAGGAATTAGCTCACGAATGGTATGAAGCACTTTTTGTTGCAAAAGAGGAATCAGTTTTTACAATAATAACATTTAAATATATTGATTATCAAAAAAATTGGATTATTGACTCAGGTTGCTCAAATAATATAATTGGTGATAAAGAGAAGCTACAAGGTCTATCAGAATATAAAGGAAGTCTTGTGGTAGTGAAAACAAGAAAATTTAAAATTATTAATAGCTCACATTGGTAATACGGTAATCCCTCCCAATGTAGTGCTAACAAGGTTCCACTTCACAATGTCTATCATGTCCTAGGTATGAAGAAAAATCTCATTTCAGTAGCATAATTAATATCTTTAGGTCTTTTTTTTGTTTGGTCCATGAGATGTGAAGATATATCATGACCTCGAGGTTAAAGAAGAATCCATAATGAAGGGATAAAGGCAAGATTAAGTTTATACGATGTTTGTGAAAGTCACACATGTACATAAGATGAGGAAGAATGAGACGATAGATATTTGGCACAAGAGGTTAAGTTACTTTAGCTATTTTAAGATAAATGTGATGACAAAGAAGTCGATGATCTTTCCCAATTAGAAGTGAAGATAGAAAATATATGTACAAGCTTTCATTTTGGATAAGCACACCAATTATCATATAAAGAGTCCAGATTTAAAGAAAAAAAAAGTCACTAGTATGACTAAATGAATCTTTCTAATATCATTAGAGATTACCAAATGAAAAATGAATTGTGACTTTTAGTAATCTATGATATATTAGAATCTTTCTAATCTCAAAATAACATTGTTATAAGTAAATTATATTTTAATAAGGTTTACTTATAAAGTTAACTTTTGGAATTTAGCATGAAAATGAATCTTTCAATGGTTCGTAATCTTTCAACTATACATTAAATATATCAATAAAGGTATTAGTTCCAATTGGATGTATTGTGATAAAATTTGTACTTTTCAAACTTCATCTTACTCCCACTACTTATCCTAAGGACCATTCTCCTATAAGTATACTTTGAAACAACCATTTTGTTTGATAGGGTCTGTGAGATTATATCTAACCTTTTGAATATCTCATAACCTTTTATTATCTAATTTAAGTATAGACTTAATCGATAATAGATGTTTCAACTAAGCATCACATTTTAAAATAATCAAATTTGAATTTTTTAAAGTCATACCATTTCATATCTAATATGAAATATTACTAACTAATTTAATTGGAACTACTGAAGGTAATTTGTAGTCCTAGGCTTAGCTATAGAAGAAACAAATATTGCATCATACAATATCTTATATTGTATTTTTCCTCCTTACATAAATTCATACTATTATAGATATTAGTTATAGAGGTTTCTACTAGAGAATCCCATTCCTTATGTATATCCAACAAATATAAATCTCACCATATCGATCTTATTAACATGTTTTAGTATTATCAATACTTAATTTCTAGTTTGATTTAAATAATTTGAACTTTTAAAAAATTTAAATCATTATCTCATTTGATACATATGACTATATCACATAAAGTCCTTAGTACATCTAATGAAATAAAAAATTCATCCTTTTACAAATTGTTATTACATCAAACACATCTTATCTATAAGATTTAACAATTTAATACCATCATCATCCTTTTGCCAAAGGTTAATTTGGATACTCTTCAACCCAACAATTTTCGTAAGTTTTATATAATTTATAATAAAAAGGAGACATATATCCTTAAATGTAACTTTTTGATTCTCATTATGTTGATTTAACAATCATGGAATAAAAGGATAGGTATGATTATCTTACTTTGTATTGCTTCCCCTTATGTTAAGTATAAATCTCCCTTGATCCAACATATATAAATATAATCTTGGACCAACTACTTTAATTAACAATATATGTCTTATCATAAACATTGTAATAATGATGAGTCTAAATTTAGTATGAAATACTCAAAAGTATGACTTATCATTGACATTCTATGTAACTCCTAAATCTTTTAGGTGACAACTCTTATTAAAACATATTTTAATATTATCCCTAACCTTGCCTCTAAATTCATATACTTGCTAATAACTCATTCAAATCATACAAATTTAGTTAAGTAGGACTTATTAATGTAGGAAAAAACATATTCGAATTAAAGAGGCCTTGAGTCATTCAACAAGCCTTACAATAAATAAAACTATATTTTTATACTCAAATAATAGAAAACAACATTCACATTCTCAATATATAATTAATATTTTAATGAGAGATTTAAATTTATTTGTCTCATCTAACACAAAATTGCATGCACAATTGCATACATATAAATATTTAATTAAGATGTATATATATACATAAAGCATGCAATTTATATACACATCTGTATAAAATATACAGCTTTGTTTGTTTCTAGTTATTGATCTTTTATAATCCAAAATAATTTTCTAACTCTTTGGAAAATTAAAATAGTTAGACTCGTTGATTCTTAAATGAATTAATTTTATATTATCAACTGAAAATTAATTTGATTTGAAAATACTTTTCAAATTTAATTGGAATATATTTTCAATTACCTTGATTCCTCTAACAAAATTAATTGAAAACAATTTTCAATAAATTATACTTCTTACTTATTATAACTTAGAAAAAACTCCTTTATCTAAATTTTATAAGATCTTCTAATCTAATTAGGAAACCATTTCTATTCTTATTAGAAATTACTTTTTCTTAGTTAGCAAAATATTTTCTAATATTAAAAGAAACTAATTTCAAAATTAAATAAAAATTTTAGAAAGATCATTATTCTCAATTAATAAATAAAAAATATCTTTTCAAATTTAATCAAGAAAAATACTTTTCTAATAAATCAAAAAATTTATTTTTTTATAAATAAAGAAATAATTGTCTAAATAAAAAAATAAATTTAATTTATTTCAATTAAATTGAAATAAAGAAATTTAATTTAAAAAGATTTTTCTTAATCATTTAAGAAAATACTTTTTTTAATTTTAAATAGTCTAATTAATTAATTTTATTCTAATTGAAATATAATTAATTATAATTCTAGAAATAACTTTTCTAAAATTTAAATTTATATATGAATCTAATTATTAGTCTTAATCACATTAAGAAAAATAATTGATTTAAGATTTTAAGATAATTTTAAATTTTGTTTGAAAATAAGTCTTAGAATACTATTTCGAACTAAGGATAACTTTAATTATCTTTGGATTACTTCGATCCAAACACCAAAAGAGGCCTTATTCCAACACTAATAATTCTATCCTTTTATTCACACACGTGTTGTTCATAGCAAGGAATACCCTCTTCCTGGTCTAGAACAAGCCTAACGTAATAACCTTATTTTCAGACAAGTCTCTTCTTCACTTTTCAGGAATCCTAGAATCAAAGTTGAAACCCTAGCCGCCACCCTCAGGCTCTGTTGCCGGTTGTTTCATATGTGTCTGCCACAATCGGGAGCTCCTTAAAGACCACGCTGCTGCTCGAAGTTATTTCTCCCCTCATCATGGACTGTCGTAGACTTCCGCTAGTGATCTAGTTGTAGCCTTTTCATTTGCGTGGGTTGCTTCTCTGCCTCAGATGTTGTCGGCAGCTCAACATTTCACCTCCACCTTGAGGCGTCTTCTCCAGCTGCCAGGTGCTTCTTTCTTTTCGTAGATGCAGCTGCCATTAACTTATCAGTAGCGCCTGCTTTAAGTTTACGTCATCTTCTCCAGCCATGATAACAAGTATACCATAACATAGAGAAACTACCAGCAACTTCAAATGATGGCAACAAATTCCCCACCAAACCATCGTTGTAGGCCTCCAATTCTCCAGCAATTTTAAGCATGTCGTTGCCTCTCTACTCCTCATCACCAACAACCACAACAACTAAGAGAGACCACCAAAACACATCCCACCAAACACAGACGACAAAACACCCAAAAACCCAGCCAAAACAACCAAGTTGTTATCCATCACAGAATATAACAATTATATACCATATTGGTTTAGCTATATTAGGAGGATTCCTACAATCCTTACATAGTGTTTGGTTAACCTGCATAAATAGATAAGGAATGGAGTAGTAATTCTTTAAGAATAGAATATACGACAAATATATAAAATAAGTATTATTTAATTTAATTTAATTTAATTTTTAAAATTTCTAACGATGATGTAATGTTAATATTTGATTTAAAAACATAAATTTAGAATTAAAAATAACTAGCAAAACAATAAAATATCCATAATTGTTGTGGATTAAAAATCAAAAATAGTCCTAACGAAGAAAAGAAGGAAAAAAAATCAAACACAGTCGAGAAGAAGAAAGCAACGACTAGATACTAAAGTGAGAAGTCCTTAATAGTCAAAGACATGCATAAGAAAGTAATCAAAGGGCAAAGTTTACGTGAGTGGCTTTAATAACAACACCATTCGCCAAGTAGAGAGTCATGTGATTGGTTAGGTTGAAGCTCCCAATTAAGAACACTCCAGGGGGTATATAAAGGAGGGAACCGTCTCTCCTCCTCAGATGCTGAATCCTGTAAATGACCTCGCTAAACGATTTTGTATTCAATTTCTTCCCGTCACCCACAGCCCCATATTCTGTAATGGAAATTTTGTCGTTCTTGTACCATATGGGTACTATCCCGGAGCACATTATTGTTAATCTAGAGAAATATAAAATCTTGTTTGAATTTTGAATATTCTTCTTGACAATCTGTTTACAAAGAATTGCTATAAATACATAACTAAAGATAAGGAAATAAAAATAAGTTTGCATGAAATGAGGAAGACAACAAATATGGGAAGCTTGGAATGGCAAGAAGTCGTTGAAGACAAATATGAGAAGATTTTGAGATGCTAGGATGGAGATCTGCAAGGTATGAAAATGATATATTTCCATATTTCCGTTAATATCGTCCCTCAAGCTAATGCTATGTGTCACAGAGCATAAGTTCAGATACTAAGAAATTGTGACGGTTCAGTGACATAGCCTTGGTAAGGAGGTCGGCAAGTTGTTCGTGTGTAGAAATATAGGATAAGTGGATAATTTTGTCTTCAACCTGTTCTCGCATGTAGTGGCAATCAACCTCGATGAGTTTAGTGTTTTCATGGTGCACGGGATTGGTGGCGGTTTTAATGGCGCTTGTGTTGTCACCGTGAAGAATAGTGGGCTGTAAGAGAGGTTGATTTAATTCTCCTAATAATCGACAAATCCACACAATTTCGGAACAAGCTACAAACATTGCTCGATATTCAGCCTCTGTTAATAGTTATCATCTCCCCCTACCGATAAGGAAGTCAAAGCTAAAGCCAGAATTGAAACTATGACGAGGCTGAGGGGCAGAGACATTTTCGTAATTTGTCCAACCAAACAATAATAAAATGTACAAAAGCAACTTTTACAAGAGAAAATGAAGTAGATATGGGAAATGATACAGAAAGAAGGGTCCAAAGGAAAAGTGTTGATACTAATTAAAGAAATAGTAGAAGTGAGAGAGAGAAGGAGAGTGAAGGAAATGAAACACATTGGTCAGGTAATAAAAGAAGATCAACGATAAAACGAGTGAAGGAAAGAGAAGAGCCACACCTATAGAGAGAGAGAGAGGATGAGAGAGAATGAAATGGTCACCAACCAATTAGTGGTTTAATGTCAGAAACAAGAGAGAGATAGGGTGAAAAATAGTGAGAGTCCAAATACAATCTACATAAATTTTAAATATATTTTTGTCTAATATGTCCTTAGTTTTATTTCCAACTTGCGTGAAATAAATATAAATAGGGGGCTAATAGGTTTGCTTTTTTATCCTAAACTCAAGGAATAAAGATGCAACCTAGATTATATATTATATATGTTTTGTTCAGCCAAAGAAGGGAATAACATATTACTAAGAATATATCAGCAATGGAATGATCATTCCAATCAACCAAATACCATGTTATTAATATAGATTAGGGTTACAATTTGCCATAAACATGCAATTTGCATCTGAACTCTTTCATATCTAAGTCAATTTCATTGTAACTATTTGGGAATTTTAAATTTTAATCAAATCTAGTTTGATTTTAGGGTTGGCAAGTTATTCATAAATCATATCTATTCTGATTTTAGGACATAGGGTATGCAACTTTTTCAATTTCAATTCTGAATTTTGATAAATATCAATCAAACATTATAATCAAGTTATAAAATAATAGACAACTCTGATAACACTGTTAGCAGATTGAGATGGGATTCGATCCTATGCATAACGAAATATAAATGGAATTTTTTGTTTAATTTTTGAAAATTAAGATCACTTAAATTCTACAACATGATTAATTCATAAAATATAATAAAACACTAATCATAATTTTTAACTTATTCTGAAGTTTGATTCTTTCCTTATCATTTCTCTTAAACTATTTCAAAAATTGGGTCTTGTTAACCACTATTCCATACAACTGGTTAATCTAACAGTATTCATAAAACGTGTTGAGAGAACTTTACAACCATTGTATAGGGGTTTAGGTAATAAGTGCTAACTCCTTTTTAGCCTAAGCATATTTATAATGGATCTAAGATCTTTTAGTAATTTAATTGAAATAAAATTATAATTTCAATTCAACTTTACTTAAAATTATATTTAACTTTATTACCAATTAAGCTCAAACAAGATTCAATATCTTATAGTGGTCCTTATTTATTAAATAGTTCATATTTAATCCTAAAGTTTCTCAAGCTTTACAATCAAATTCAACTTGATTTAAAAAGTTTTTCTTCCTTCAAGTCTTTTTTTGTGTATGAACCATTATATCCATAGATCAAGATTTTTTTTTGAAATGTAAGTAATAAATTAATTTAAAAGGTGGAAATTATAGAGTGATTTGATAGATGTTTAAGTGTGATTTTGAGTATTTCTTAGATGATTATCATATATACAGGCTTAGAATTACGTTATTATTAATGTTTGCTAATATTCTAAGTGTTTATATAGTTTTGGGCATAATTTGGATATTAATTTTATGTTTCAAGATGTGTGTTACGTGTATTTCAGTGTATGGAAAAAGGAAATTGAAGAAAAGAGAAGAATTGGAAGTATGGAAGCAGGCCACGATCGTGGTAGAGGGCGCAGACAACAATTCCAGTGAATTTCAACTTTTCCAACATGCTACCTATTTCGTAATTTTGATATTTTGTGGCTATTTTTGGAACCAAATTAAGTGGGTAAACTCTCCCTAGAAGCCTCTAGAACTATAAAAGAATGAGAAAACACAAAAAAAGAGCATCCACCATCTTCTAAAGTGAGAGAACAAGAAGGAGAAGCAAGAAAAGCAATCCAAAAATTCCAAATTTCAAGTTTGAGTTCAAATCAAGTTCTTCTTTCTTTACTTTGTTTAGTTTATTAAAATTGATGTGTAACTTAGATTTGGATATGTTATTCACATTTAAGATGCCTTAATTTTTAGATTTGGATTTGTTCTTAAGTTATTTTGTGACTTGATTGTTGTTGATTTGAATTCAATTTTTTGGTGTTGTGATGTTTAGGTATGCTAATACTTCGATAATAGATTGAGAGAGTGAGTCAAAAGTAATCCGATTAGGTTAGGCAACGAGAGTTAGTAACCTAATAAGTCTCTCAAATATCAAATTGGTAATCATGAAAAGAGAGATCTTGTGTAAATACTCGATTATTCGATAGATCACTTAAGAACTAATTGAAAACATTAGGTAGATTTTATGAATTGAGAGGTTGCAAAATCTAAAATTTCTTAATCAATTAAGGTTAATTGATTAGGCTTTGAGAAAGAGTAGTCAATCCCTTAAAAGATTTATAATCAACACCTAATTGAATCAATAGCAGCTAGGGAGCAAAATAACAATAGAATGAATTCTAAGCTTCATCCTTGATTTTCCTCACATATTTATGGTAGCTCATTTTTTATTTAATTATTTACTTGATTTAATTTTTTAAATTTTCTATTATTATTTTATTTTAATCATCTTTTATCTCCTTAGACAAAGTTAGGTTCATTTAATTTTAACTATTTCCTAGTGGGATCGACTCCTTTAATACTACAAGTTACAATCTGTATACTTACGGATATTAGGGGTTTTACATTAGATAAAACTTGCCTCAACATGATTCAAGCTACATCTCCTAAAGGTAGGGCATATATAATCTTCAAATAACTACAAAGTAGAAAATACCCATCAACAACAATTTCTATATTTTCAATTGCATCTTAATATGATTGGATATAAGCTATTGATTAGCAATGATCAAGATTGTCATCCTTAGTTTGAGACAAAATTACGTCCACTTGTATTCCTTGTACTTTTCAGCTTTTCCAAATATTTTGGTATTTTTTATCCTCCAATCATAATACACTAGTATAAAAAACCCAAATTTGAAAACCCTTTGGTCCTCTATACTATCCATATATCAAGATTGATGTTTAATAATAGATCATGATCACATAAATATTTAAGAATGTTAAAGTATTTTTGACTCGTTTTCATGCATGATTGTCTTTGTAAAATTTAATCCTTTTGTTATATAATGTTTCATAAAGCATAGAAATTCTCCATCATTAGTATTTGAATATATTAATGAAATTTGTAAATAATTTTATAAGTTGTCATTCCAACTTAGCCAAAGATTTCCTAAATCAATACTAATGGAGAAAAATGGACATTCTCCCTAATCACTTGATGAATCCTATATTGATCACTTAATAATCTCCATATAGTTCATACTATATCCAATAGTTATTGATTAAGTCACCCTTGACTATAATAGGTCATAAGTAAAATCAAAACATAATAGTCTTTGTACAAGTTATATTGGAGATCTCAAGTCAAAGGATAACTTATACAATCATATTTATGAGAATTTCATAGACATACAAGTAATTTTCTAACAAACACTCCCACGTTTTTTTAAGTATTTCAATACTTTAGTCTATAAGGTTGGCTATTTCCTTTAATAAGAGAAAACATAACATGTTTTATCTTTTCACACTCTATTAATGTCCAGACTCAATAAAACAATGACTAGTAATAATTTAAGGATAACATATAAGTGCAATTTGAATCTCATAATTAAGATCAGGGACGGATGCACATTGCCTCCAAAAAATTTCATATAAAAATATTGTTATTTTAAGTTTTGATCCCATAAAAAATTTATTATTATTTTGCCCCCACTCAAAAAAATTTTTAGATTCGTCCCTAATTATAATCTCATCATAATTTTATTTACAGTTTACATTTATTACATGGATTGTATGGTATATATCTAAATATGTATAAGATATAAAAAAACATCTTTAAATAATTATGTCACTAAAATACAACCAACTGATATTATATAGAGCATAAACAATCATATATCACTAGCTACACAAGGTATAAAGAAAGTAATAGGGTTTTTGAATTTAGAAGGTAGCTAGTTTTGACTTATAATACTACACTTGCTTGTCAAAGCCACAATTTCATAGTTATTGGTCTTTCTTTATTGAATAATTTCTTAGCATAAGAGGTCATTTCTTTAAAGTCATGAAGGGGATATTAATATATAACTTTTGAAGAGCATCAACTAATTTCTTGAATTACTTATCTAATTTCTCCTTAGACAATTTTGAAGAAAGGGTATAGGCGACATATACGGTGTAGGGAAAACATTTTTGGGTTCCTCATTCCTTTCTCTTTCTTTTCATTAGCATCACCTTTGTCACTTAATTTCTCTTTCTCACTATTCCATCTATTCCCATCCTCCATCACTTACCACTTCTCAATGTTACAACCTCATAATGCTCTCTCAGATTTTTGGTTCCTTTATAAAGCTAAGTAATTTGGGGTTATAACATTTTGTTATAAGTAGCTATAGAATTTATCTTAGAGATAAGCTTCCTAATCTCCTTGTTGAATTCCATATTTTACTTAGCTTGGTTGGTAAGGAAGTTCTCGATGATGGGTTCCAAACTAGGTTTTTTAGGACGGGGATAAAAGTTCTAGATTAGAAACTAGGTGGTCGATTATTATTTTAAGGTGCATGATTAAAAATGTTTCTATAAGAGAAGTTTAGGTTATTCCTCTAACCAAGGTTATAAGTATTAAAGAATGGGTGATTCTTCTAGTTGTGGTTATTAATGAAGTTAACCTGTTTAACACAATATTGATATAAAAATTGGTTCCTTATTTAATAATCTGTAACTGAATGTCTTGAGGATTCACAAATGTCATAAAACATATTAGTAACATCAATCGACTTAACATTTATATATCAAACTTATGAGATAAAGTGGCTAGCTTAGCAACTTTAGGCTTCTCGATCATAGTTACCTCTAAAATTTTTAGGATTTGCTCTTTCACTAAACCATTAGTAATGGTTTATAGTGATGTCCTCTATGATAGATACACTTCATTAATAGTCTCATTCATCGGAGCTCCAATAACAGCTACATCTATAAAGATCTTCATGTTGTAGTTCATTTTAATAAAGAAGGTATGAATTATTAGCCACTTTTCTAACCTATAACATGGCTATAACATTAACAACTCCTTATACCTCTCCTAAACCTTACATAGCTCTAGGACAAAATGATTTGATTCCTTATATATGCATTCTTATCTATGAGAAAGTATTTAGGTTAAATCACATGAGAAAGTTAATCCTATATGGTGATTGATCATATTGGTTATCTATAACCATGCTCTCACTTTGTCCTATAAAAAGAAAGGGGACAACCTGAGCTTAATGGAATTTGGGGAAACAATTGAGATTTAGGATATTAAAGAAATTAACAAACTTTAAAAGGTGCATTTAAGGATATATAGATGGTGATCCTCTAAACTAATTTTGTTACACCATAAGATTTGAAAGGGCTTCATCTCGAAGGTAGCAGCTTCGACACTAGGCCTTGTGCTGTCTTTAGAGATCTCATATTCTTTATAACCATGTTTGTTTCCTCAA
>JANSVA010000217.1:19729248-19740788 GCA_025504915.1 Erythroxylum reticulatum
ACGTCGCCCATTCCCTTAAGCTTTTATGACGTTTTTCAAAACGTCGAAAAATAGGCAAGGTTTCCTCGACGTTTTCCACAAAACATCGCCGAAACCGTTTCCTTACTCCACCTTCAACGACGTTTGTTGCGACATTTTAAGAAACGTCATAAATGACAATCTACGACGTTTTTTGAACATTTGTGATATTTTTAAAACATCGCTGAAGGAGTATTTTTCTTGTAATGTTAGTGACAAAATATTTAAAGACATTATTTATATTTTGCATATTTAAATTTATATGATAAAATATATATGATAATTATACATTGCAAACGAAATTATGATAAGATTATAATTATGAAATTTATATTACATTTATGTATTATCTATAAATTGTTCCTATTCGTTATTATATTAATAATAAACATTAATGAAATATAAAAAGACTAGTACACATTATGTTTTTCTTTATAAAAGAAGTAGTCGATCTTATAAACTAAAGTATTAAGAAAATTAAAAAACATGTGGGTGCTTATTAGTGAACAAGTTTACTAAACTGGCCCATATTAGAAATTCATTTGAAACGCTACTTATATGTAAATGGAAATTCTCATTGTGATAATTTTATAAGTGATCATTTAACTTGAGATCTATAAAGTTATCTTATATGAGGATTGTTATATTTTGATACTACTTATGACCTATTCTAGTTAAGGATAGCTTAGTCAATAATCATTGGATATAGCATGACCTACATGGAGGTAGTTGAGTGATCAATATAAGATTCATCACTTTAAAGTAATTACGGAAAATATTTTATTGTTCCCGATTATTCTTGATTTTGAGAAATCCTTGGTCAAGGTGAAATAATACTTTGTAAAATAGTTTAGAAATGTTGTTAATTGAAAATGGCTGATGATGGATAATTAACATGATTGGACTCAAAATAGAACAAACATTAATTTCATACTCTATGTCTAATCGAAACATTATATGATAAAATGATTAAATTATACGAAAAAATTATGCATAAAAAAGTTAGTCAAAACCACTTTGACATTCCTAAATATTTGGTGGTCATGATATGTTACTAAATATCAATCGTGATATATGAATATAAAATATTTAGTTAGCAAATTAAAAATAAATTAAAGGATTTAAATTTATCTAATCATAAATATAATTTAGGGTTATAATTTATATCTACTGTCAATATATTTGAGAACCTAATGGATCACATACATAAAAAGAATGAGTTGAATAGAAAAAAGATATTTTTAATCAAGTTAGACTTTGATTGTAAAGTTTGAAGAACTCTATGATTAAATACGAGATATTTAACAAATAATGATCAAATGAGACATCGTTATTTGGGCATAATTCATATTTAATTGGAATTATTTGTAATTCTAATTAAAGTTTAATTGAAATTAAAATTTAATTTCAATTAAATTACTAAAATGTCCAAAACTTATTGTAAGTAGGCTTAAGCTCCAGAGAAGCTAACATTTTTGGCCTAACCCTTTCTGTAATAATCACAGAGTTCGTATAACTCATTTTTTAGATATTGTACACTTGTGCAACTATAGTAGTTAAGATAAGTCCATTTTAAAAATGATTCGAGAAAAATATGATCAAACTTTGAAATAAGGTATGAATTATTATTAGTGCTTTTTTATAATTTATGTGTTAATTATTTTATAGAATTTTAAGTGATCTTGGCTTCAAGAAATTAAATACGAAATTTTTTTGTAATTATTCTCTTACGTTCGAGATCGAATCTTGGCCTAATTTCTCAATAATGGTATTAGAGCCAACTTTAATTGTATAACTTGATTAAAAATTGTTTGATTGTTATTGATCAAAATTACAAACCCTAAACTTTAAAAATGAAATTAAATTCAAATTATAATTTGAAAATTTCAGATTAAATCCCCAAGAACCCTAAATTATTGAATCTAAAAAGTTTAGATGAATGTCCCAATACAAATCCCTACTCCTCCTCTAATCAGTAGCCACATTTAGATTTGAAGAATTCCATATTTGGGTTTATGTAACCTATGGCGCCAATGATTTTAACTCCTAATTAATGACTTAAAGAACTTAAATCTAGAAAACCATGAAGATTGTGTGGTTGGATGTTAGACTATTGTTTTATGGGTTGTGATTTTGTGAATAAGTGGCACAAAATAAGGACGAGAATTGAAGCTATCTGAAATTTCTGTTGGCCTATGATTATAGATGCTGCTGGGAATCTTGTGGTCCTGAGAGGTGTTTTTGCTGGACTCCATGAGATCTTTATAGGAGTGCTACTGACGACACTAGTCGACCGTAGACAAGAAACAACATCGGTGTGGCTACTGGTTTTGGTCAGGAGAATATGATTGGCAGTGAACTACTGGATGCTTCTCTCTAGCAGCTGGCAACTTGAATATGCGCATCTGGTGAGACGTAGCAAATTGTCAAGCGTGCAGTCGAGACAACAGTGGTGGGACGAGATGCTAGAAGCCGACGTCTATGGAAGATTATAGTGGCGACTGAACCTCCAGAGGCGGCAGCGGCGATGGTTCACCTTGGGCAGCTAGGGTTTCTTGTTTTAGGTTTAGGAATTTTCTTAGACACCTTCTTTAGTTACGAGGTTAGTATAACCTTGAGCAAGAATAAGGGTGTTTGGAGGTGGAATTACCTAAACCTAACATTTGAATATAGGTTGTTTGGTTATAGTAATAAGACTATCCAAGAGCTAGAATAATGGTTGTTTGGGAATTCGAATGGGATATTTTATGGCTGGAATAGGATATTCCATAACCTAGATTAAATGATGCTTGGGCATTAGGATATTCTATGGTTGGAATAGGATATTCCATAACCTATATTAAATGATGCTTGGACATTAGGGTAGGATCTATCTTGTTTGGTTACAAGGTTAATGTAACCTAAATCAAGAACAAGGAATGTTTGGAGATAGGATTAATGTAATCCTAATTAATTTTTTTTCAAGTATAGAATATTGTATTCTAAACTTGAATAACTTAAATTTTTCTCAAAAATTTTCAAATTGTTTTTAAATTCAAAATCAAATCCATAAATATTTCAACTATTTTTATTAATGTGATTATGATTAATAATTAAATTGATTTAAATTTTAGAAAAGTTATTTCTAAAGTTAAAATCAATTATTTTTAGTTTGATTGAAATTAATTAATTAAGCTCTGTAAAATTAAGAAAATGTTTTTGTAAATAGTTAAGAAAGATGTTTTTTAAACTAAATATATATACTTCAATTTGATTGAGATAAATTAAATTTATGATTTTATTTGTTTATAAAATAATTATTTTATTTATTTAGAAATTATTTCTTTATTCATGAATAATAAGTTTCGTGATTTATTAGAAAAAGTATTGTTCTTGATTAAATTTAAAAAAAGCTTTTTATTTATTAATTGAGAAAAATAAGTTTTCTTTAATAATTTTGAGTTTTCTAATTTATTAAGCAAAATTTTCTAATAACTAAAAAATCATATCTTTAAATAAATAATATAAATGTCTTTCTTAATTAAACAAAAGGTGTTATATTTAATTTTGAAAGTAGTTTTCTTTTGATATTATAAAATAGTTTTCTAACTAAAAAAGTAATTTTAAATAAGATTAGAAATATTTTTCTAATAGATTAGGATGTGTTACTTACATAATTTTTTTAAAAGGATTTTTTTAAATTATAAAAGGTACGCAGCATAATTTACTGAAATTTGCTTTCAATCAATTTTATTAAAGTAGTCAAGATAGCTAGAAATAGTAATTAATTGGATTTGAAAAGTATTCTCAAATCAAATCAATTTTTTATTTGGATTAAGAATTTAATATATTTAGGAATCAATGAATTTATTCTAATTTAATCATATAAAGAGTTGGAAATATTATTTTAGATTATGAAGTTCAATAACTAGAATTAAACAAAGTTTGATATTTTATACATCCTATACGCGATATGATAGAGGTTATATATATTTCTAGTTCATGCTTATGAATATGGTATTGAATTTATATTTAATATTATTATAATGTTCAATGCATGATAAGAAATATATTGTTGAGTAAAAGTAATTATTCTAATTTTACACAAATAGTTTGTATCTTGGATCAAAAGAGACTCATGCTTAACATAAGCTGCAAGAATACAAAGTTGGTTAGCTGAGATTATCCTTTTATGCCATATTTGTTAAATCAACATGATGAGAATCATAAAGTTACATGTAAGTATATATGTATCCTTTTGATTATGAATTGTATGAAACTTGTGAAACTTGTTAAATTGAAGAATAACCAAATCAACATTTTGTGAAAGAATGATGATGGTATTAATTGTTAAATTTATATATGTGATGTATTAGAAGGAATAACAATTCATATAAGGATAATTTTTATATTTCATCAATATTAACAATGAATTCATATGATATAATCATATATATTAAATGAAATATTGATTTAAAATTTTGCAAAGTTTAAATTGTTTAAATCTAAATAGAAATTATGCATTGAGAATGCTAAAGCACTTGAATGAGATCAATGTGGTGAGTTTAAATTTTTTTGATTATTTATAATGAATGAGATTCTCTAATTAATATCTCCACAACTAAATTTATAAGAGTATGGTTTTATATAAGGTAGAATATATAGTATGAGTTATTATATAATGCAATATTTATTTCTTTTATAGCAGTGCCTAATTTAATGAATTATCTTTAATATTTCTGATTAGATCAATTAGAAAGATTTCATATTAGATATGGAATGCTAAGACTTTGAAAGAATCAAAGTTAATGATTTAAAAATTTAATGCTTAGTTGAACAAGGTATTACTTGCTAAGTTTAGAACTAAATAGGATAATAAAAGGTTATGAGATATCCAAAAGGTTAGATGTAATCTTACATATTAAACAAATTGTTTGTTTCAATGTATACTTATAGGAGAATTGTTCTTAAATAGTGGGAGTAAGATGAAATTTGAAATGTTCAAATCTCATGACAATACATCCAACTAGATCTAGTGCCTTTGATGATACATTTGATGTATAGTTGAAAAGATATGACATGTTGAAAGATTCACTTTCATGATGAATTCAAAGAGTTTGTTTTGGAGATGATTGTGAATTTATCATGTCTACAAAAAGAATAGTGGGAGTATAGTTGTTCTCTTAGTGGGACTATGTAAAGATATGTTGCTCATAGAGAGAACAATAATTCATATATTCAGTCCAAGAACAATTCATACTGGATATGAAAAGGAAACAAATTAATTATGAGAATTAGATCTATTGTTTACTTATTCTATTCCAAATATATAAATAGTATACTAAAGACATTTGGTATTTGAGATATCTGATACTGGTGAAGTATTAAAGATATTTATTATTTTATGTATGAGTTGATATTTGATTTCAAGGTTATATGTATATCAACTTTAGAATTAAATCCTAATTATAGTCTATTTTTCTTAGAATAATATCATTTTATGATTAGAAAGGTTCCAATGTAGCAATGGTTGCTAATTAAGTCATAATACAATTTTTATTTGTGGAAATGATTAATTAGATTAATAGATTCTTTAATGAATTTGGTATAGTTCATTGCATTGTTTAAAGTAATAATGCATCATGAAACATTATAGCCATTAGGCATGTAAAAGGAGCTAAGGTATCATCAAATATCTAACATGAACTCTCAAATATGATTTTTTCATAAAGATTTAAATATATATTTTTTCTTTGACCTAAGATCGTCATAGTAATCAGTAGGTCACTTATTATGTTTTGATGTTGGACACCTAGTATGTAAAAATGCTAGTTGAATGATCATTGGATATAATTAATTACCTATCTGATTAGTGGTAAGTCAAGATAGGATTCATCGACTCTAAGTAATGAGATTGAGCTTCATGTTGTCATTGATCTTAATGGTTGTTTCAAGACCTTGGCCAAGACGATTGAATAAGCGAGGAAAAAGAGTTTTCTAAGTCATTCACTAATTATTAATGATCGATATGTAACATAGTTGGTTATTTGATTTGACACATATCTTAGGATAATTCGGAGTTGTAATGGTGGAAGGTAATAATACATTATCCTTAACCAGGTTCCGTCTTTGTAATGTTGTTGCTTCACAATATTCAGTCGTTGAGGAGTGTTGTTAGACATTAACCTTGATTAGTAATTAATTGGATTAATTACTACCGGTTTAACGATTAACCTATGTGATCACACATTTACGAGTGTAATATTTTCTGTTTATGATTATTTAATTTATTATGAGATAATTTATTAAATAATATATATGACATATTATTATATTTTTTGCTAGCATAAAAATATAATTAATATTATAAATTCTCTTCTACAAAATAAATAAATAAAATAAAATAGTTTTATTTTATTTCATTTTATAAATAATAATTATTATTTAAAAAAAAAAGAAAGGAAAAGACGTCGAAGGCGTGGGTGGGTTTGCTTTGGTTTTAATGCGTTGGTTGTTTTAAGTTTTAAAAAACAATGACGTTGAAACATTTAACATCAGTGAAGAGTGTATATGATAAGTTTTCATTTTTTTTGCACGCGGATAAGAAACACAAAGAGGAGTGAAATATAGATTCTCATTGTTTTTGTACAGTGAAAACAAAACGAAGACAGACATATACTCCTTTATTTTCGTTCTCTATACGTGGAGAGAAAAAAAGGAAAGAGACAAATATTTTGCTAAATTTTCAAATTTTGATCATTCTTATACCAAGTGTTGGAAGCAGAATATATTTTACAGTATATAATATATAGTGATTTTTTATTTTTAAAGTTTAATATTGATTACTTTTAAAAATTTTCAGATATTGATTTTTACATATTCTTATTATTAATAGTTTATTAAACGTAATAAATAAATATAGGGTTGTAATTTTTATTTCTTTTGTTTATACGACTTTTCAATTGATATCAGAATTAATTTTACGGTCATATCATACTTGAAAAATGACCAATAATTTATGTATTTTGTTGTATTTTTTGTTTTAACACATAAAAATTATTCATTTAATATGCATGAGCACATCTTAACTTTATGTTGATCGAAACTGAAACACTTCAATTCATGTTATTTAAGCATATAAACGTTACGAAAATGAGAGAATGGAAAGCTCCCTTCATAAGTAATACATGTTACACAACAAAGACCAATGGTTAAAAGTACAAGCGTTGGACAAATGTTATCCATAAAAAGATGTGTAGAGTAAACTCATTACCTGCATTTAATAGATTTTGTACACATGGTTTAAAGCAAAAATTGTTTAAAAAGCTTTTAATGAAATGCAATTGTCAGATGTAATACGTTAATGCAAAAGTTGTTTAAAAGCTTTTGGTTAAAAACCTTGACAGATGTTGTGTCTTTATGGAAAGCTCATTAAAGACAAATCCAAGATGTTGTACACACATGTTAGCTTTTGACAGATGAATGCTACGTTATTTGGTCCCATCTCTTAACGTTTCTTCTAACAATTGTGCATTAACCAAACAATTAGCCATTAAACAACTTCTTTGAGCGTTGTTCTTCGTTTCTAAACGGTGAATAATTAAGTCATCATAAAAGACTATATTTATGTCCTGAAGTGGCGTTAAGATTTAGTTACCGCTTTAAGGTGAGCTTTTTTGCTAGATCAATCAGGGCAGAATTGATTGCAATTACAGGCACTTTTATTAAATGTGATATGATCATGTTATTATTTTAATAACATAAAATCTTAACATTTTAAAATTATTGAGTGTATCTTGGTATAATATATAATATTTTGTCAAAAAGAATTTTCCATTCAAGAAGATAATAATATTCGCTTTTATTTACAAGGAATGCCCCGATAACCTGATGACTTGTAGTTCAAGAATAAATAATATTTTTTATTACATAAGATACATATGTGAGAAAAAATTACTTAATTTTATACTTTTGGCTTAGACTACCTAGGAAATATAATATTAATTGATTCTCTGTCGCTTGTGTAGATCAACTAAACTATACTAAGAAGAACGATCTGACAACTAAGGGACTATATAGTATTGAGCTTACTATAAATTTTATATGATAAAATAGGAAATTTATCACTATTTAATTATGCATAAGTAACGACTGGACAACTAAGGGGCTCATTCATGTTTTAAAGATTTTATATCATTTAGATAAAAGTCCATATTTTAATGATATATAATTATGTTCTTATTTTGGTGTTTTTCTTTTTATTAGATTTTTAAAAATGTCTACTATATTACTGCGAAGCATTCTTAATGCTAATAAGCTAGCAAGTAACAATTTTGATGATTGGTACTGCAATATGAGAATTGTTCTCATACATGAAAAAATTATCGATGTGATCGATAAATTTATGAAGGAAGCACCTCCTAAGGGAATTGATGATGCTAATGTATTGGATGTATATTTTAAGTATAATGAACAAAGTACTAATGCCAAGTGCATTATTCTGGCATCAATGAGTTCTGAACTCCAAAGGTAGCATAAAGGTATGAATCCTCCACAGATCATTAATCATCTTAAGAAGATGTATAGGTCACAAATTAGAACTGCTAGATACCAATTATCTAACTCCCTAATCAAGTCTGAACTGAAGCTCAAATCTCCTGTGGGACCTTATGTTCTTAAGATGATGGATCTTATAGAACAACTTAAGAAGTTAAGGTGTTCATTAGGGAAGAGTTGTCACAATATTTGATCTTACAGTCTCTTACTGATATTTTTTCATCGTTTCTTGTTAACTTTAACATGAACAAGATGGAATGTGATCTTCATGAAATGCTCAACTTATTGATTGATTATGAAAATCAAGTAGCATCATTTGAGAAGGTGAAAGTATCAGGGTCTGTGAACCTGATTGGTAACTCTTCTAAGCATAAGTGTAAGGGCAAGAAGAAGCTTAAGAAAAATCATTTTGCACCCAAGGGTGTTTGGAAAAAATCCGAGGGTAAGAAGAAGAAAATTGACCAAAAGGATGCTGAATGTTTCTTCTGTACAAAGAAGGGATACTGGAAGAGGAACTGCCTAGAGTATTTGACTACTTTGAAAGGCAAGAAATAAGGTAGGACATTTATGAAAAATAATTTCATGATTTCTTTAATTACTATTGATTATAATAAATGGGTATCAGATACTGGTAGTAGCTTTAACATCTGTAATATGTTGCAGGGTCTAAGGATTAGTAGGAGATTGAAGAAGGGAGAAGTTAAGCTACAAGTTGGGAATAGAGCAAGTGCTGTTGCCTTAGTTATATGAACTATTTCTCTTGTAATGCCTACAAGAAAGACTTTATTATTGGAAGATTGCTATTATGTTCCTAAATTTGTTTCAAATATTGTTTCTATCTTGTCATTAGACAAATGTGAATTTCACACAATCTTTAATAATAACTAATGTAATATTTTTCATGGTGATGAATTATATGTAAGTGGTTATTTACAATAGGGTCTTTATGTCTTACTTGAAATAATTGTTTATCCAACTATGAATGTTTCTAGTCAAAAAAGGAAAAGAGATAATCATGCAATTCAAACTTACTTTTGGCATTGTAGACTTGGTCATATTGGTGAGAAAAGAGTAAACAAGTTCCATAAGGAAGGATGCCTTGGTCAATGTGATTATGAATCATACGAAACTTGTGAGTCTTGTCTCAAAGGCAAAATTACCAAATCTCCTTTTCCTGGAACTGGAGAGAGAGCCATTGAACTTTTAGGACTCATACATACTGATGTATGTGGGCTTATGAAAGTTCAAGCTAAAGGTGAATATTCTTATTTTATCACCTTCACTGATGATATGTAAAGATATGGATTTGTGTATCTAATGAAACGCTAGTCTAAATTATTTGAAATATTCAAAAGATTCTATAGTGAAGTTGAAAAACAAACTAGTAAGAGTATAAAGGCACTAAGATCTGATCATGGCGGTGAGTATCTTAGTGATGATTTTTTTGATTATCTAAGGCAAGATGGAATCTTGTCTCAATGGACTTCTCTATGAACACCACAACACAATGGTGTTTCAAAAAGGAGAAATCAATCTTTATTGGATATGTTGAGATCCATGATGAGGTTCACTGATCTTCCTATCTTTCTATGGGGATATGCTTTAGAAGCCACTACCTATTTATTAAACAAAGTTCCCACTAAAGCAGTCACTAAAACTCTATATGAGATGTAGAAAGTACATAAGTCTAATTTAAAACATTTGAAAGTTTGGAGTTGTCCAGTTTATGTTAAGAGATTGTTCTAGATAAGCTTGAAGCGAGGTCTAAGAAGTGTAGATTTGTTGGCTATCCCAAAGAAACTATGAGATACTATTTTTATCACCCATCTAAATACAAAGTGTTTGTGGCCAGAAATACAACTCTTTTAGAAAGGAGTTCCTCAATAGAGGAAGTCATGATATAGAAATAAATCTTGATGAAATTCAAGATTCTAATGAATCAATACAAGCTTAAGAGCATCAGATGCATGCTAAGCTTCCTTTACTTAATGTCTTGAAATTAACACATAGGGTATTGTCCTCAATCGTTGAGGAGAATGGACTGGTTAATAAATCTGTCCAAGAACTAGTGCAACAACAAGATCAAGTAGAGGAAGAACCTATTAAACATGAGCCTTTTAGAAGGTCTAGTAGGGATCTTCGTGCACCAAATAAACTAAACTTAATGATGCAAGGTGACGAGGATAATCATATTGATGATGACCCTAAGACTTACGAAGAGGTTATGGCAAGTACAGATCGTGAGAAGAGGCTTAAGGCCATGGAATCCAAGTTAGAATCCATGAGAATCAACAAAGTATGGACTTTGGTTGATCCCTCAAAGGATATGAAACCCATAGGATGTAAATGGGTATTTAAGAAAAAATTAGAGCAGATGGAAAGGTTGAAACCTATATAGCCCATCTTGTTGCCAAGGAATATAATTAAAAGGAAGGTATCGATTATGATGAAACATTTCCTCTATGGCAATGCTTAAATCTATTCAGATTCTACTTGCTATGACTGCATGTTATGATTATGAGATATGACAAATGGAAGTGAAAATAACTTTTCTTAATGGAGAGCTCAAGGAAGATGTCTATATGACTCAAACTAAAGGTTTCATATTACCATCTGCTCCTAATAAAATAAGTAAGCTATAAAGATCCATTTATGGATTGAAGTAAGCTTCACGAAGGTGAAATATTCGCTTCAATATAACAATCACAAAGTTCGATTCTGTTAGATTCGAGGAAGAGCCATGTGTATACAAGAAAGTTAGTGAGAGCATAGTTATTTTGACATATTGCTAATAGAAAATGATGTACCAGTCATGCAAAAGATAAAGATTTGGCTATTTGAACAATTCTCTATGAAAGATTTGGGAGAAGCAACTTACATTCTTGGAATAAAGATCTATAGAGATAGATCAAGTGTAACACCCCATTACCCTAGGGTACGCACCGGGACGCCCGTAGGTCATTCCGATACATATCCTAAGATAAGGG
>JANSVA010000217.1:19759201-19771173 GCA_025504915.1 Erythroxylum reticulatum
ACTGTCAGGTAACTCCTCAACCTTTATGATTCATGAATCCATTGTAGCTATAACCACATCAAGTTCTTGGTGGTTAGATAGTGGAGCTTCTAACCATATTGCTTCCACAATGTAGGAGTTCAGATCCAAGAGAAGGCCAACTAAAGGAGAGGAGAAGCTGATGGTTAGCAACAATAAAGAGGTGGATGTTTTGTATATAGGAGATGTAGGATTAAACCTCGATACGGGGTTTGTATTAGTTTTACAAGACACATTTTATATATCATCTTTTAGATAGAACTTGATCTCTATATCAGTTTTGGATAAAGAAGGTCTTAGTTTTGTATTTGATACTTCAGATGTAAATACTCTATCAATACAAGACAAATCAGAACTTCCTTCTTATCCCACGGATTATATACAATGTGCCTTACTCCTAATGAAATGTATGTCTCTTTTTATATTACTGAACTTTTTACTCGAAAGAGAGCCTTCATAAAGGAAACATCGTACATGTTGTGGTATAAAAGTCTTGGCCACATTTTCAGGGAGGCAGTTGAGAGATTGATAAAGGATAATATTCTCCTAACTCTGGACTTCAGTGATCTAGAAACATGTATCGATTGTTGTAGGGGTAAGTTGACCAAGATAAAGAAAAAGGGGTTCACTCGTAATTTCGGTTTATTGTACCTCATATATGCAAACATTAGTGGTCCCTATATAGTCAATTTATGCAATGCTAGATATTTTTGAACATTTATAGATGATTATCCCGCTATGGCTATGTGTTCTTACTCTAAAAAATCTAAAGTTCTTGATAAGTTCAAAATCTTTAAGACTGAGGTTAAGAACTAACTAGGAAAATCAATAAAGTTAGTCAGATCTGACAGGGGAGGGGAATACTATGGCATATATGGGGTTACAGGACAAGAAAAAGGTCTGTTTTCTAAGTATTTGGAATCAGTTCGAATAGTGGCTCAGTTCACTACGGTGTGGCCGAAAGGCACAATCGCACCCTAAAGGATATTATAAGGTCAATGCAGAGCAGGACTAACCTACCCAAATACCTTTGCGGCGAAGCTATTAAGAGAAATTGTATATCTTGAATAGAGTCCCAAGTAAGCCAATACCAAAGACGCCTTTTAAACTCTGGAAGGGATAAAAGCAAAGTCTTGCACACATTTGTGTGTGGGGCTGCCCTACTGAGGTAAGGTTATATAATCCTTATAAGAGCAAATTGTAACCTCGTTCCACTCGTTGTTATTTGGTAGGTTATCCTAACCACTCAAAACATATTTTACTGTAGAGGAGGGACCATAATAGTGGAATCGCAGATGGATAGGTTTTTAGAATATGATGTCTATGATGAGGGAGAATCTTAACATCCTTCAAGAGATATCTTGATACTGCGATTATTTCATATCTTCTTCTCATACAGTCAAGTTTGGTGGATGTAGGTCTAAGTACCGTACCTATGTAGGCGCAAGAACCTATACCTGTTCAACAAGAGGTTTTTGAGGTACAAGAATCTGTTCAGTTGCACAAATCCACCAGACAGAAGTGACCTGCTATCTTATTAGATTACATAGTCCATTTGGGTGAGCAAGACTATGACATAGGACATGTTGTGGATCCAGTCACTTTAACAGAAGAAATTTTTAGACCCCATGTAAATATGAGGTGGGAAGCAATGAAGGATGAGATGTAGTCAATGAGGTATAATAAGGTATGAGAACTTGTTGATTTACCTCAACATTGCGGGCATATCAGTTGTAAATGGCTATTTATGACCAAGAAGGACACACAAGGTCAAGTTGAGCAATTTAAGGCGCAGTTGGTTACCAGGGGATTTACTCAGAGAGAAGGAGCTGACTTCAATGTTACCTTCTCTCTTGTATCATCAAAGGATGCATTTAGAGTAATGATGGCAATAGTAGCTCATTATGATATGGAGCTACATCAGATGGACATTAAGACTACTTTCCTGAATGATGACCTTTATGAGTAGGTTTATATGGAGCAACCTAAAGGACTTCAACATCAACATGCAACAGATAAAATCTATAAGTTGACTAAATCAATATACAGTCTAAAACAAGCTTCCAGACAATGGTACCTAAAGTTTGATGAGGTTTTGACCTCATTCGGCTTTATGGAAAACAAATTTGAAAGATGATTATACTATAAGGTCAGGGGGAGTAATGTTATCTTTCTATTACTATACGTAGATGATATCTTGCTCGCGTCAAATGATTTGACCATGTTACATGAGGTAAAGCAACTTTTGGCCAAACATTTTAACATGAAGGATTTAGGTGAAGCATGTTTTGTCCTCAGTATGCAGATTCACAGGGACAGATCTCAACACTCCTTAAACCTCTCACAAAGAGCATACACTATGCAAGCGCTACAAAGGTTTAATATGGATGATTGTCTTTGTGACAAGATATCTTTGGCATAGTGTCCAAAGAATGAAGTTGACAGAGGCTATGAGGAATGTCCCATACTCTAGTGCGGTTGGTAGCCTAATGTATGCCTAGATATACACTAGACCAAACATTGTATTTGTTATCGAACTGTTAGGTTGATATCTGACTAATCTAGGTATGGACCATTGGAATTCATTTAAGTGAGTGTTTAAATATATAAAGGGTACTAAAGATTATAAGTTGACATACAAGAAAGTCAACAATTTAACCTCACAGGGTATACAAACTCCGACTTCGCTATGTATCCGGATGATCACAAATACACATCAAGGTACATTTTTATGTTGACAGCTGGTGCAATATTATGGAAGCGTGTCAAGAAGACACTGGTAACTTCCTCGACCATGTTTGCAAAGTTTGTTGCATATTATGGAGCTGCTAATAAGGTGGTTTGGCTTAGAAATTTGATTTATGAGTTGTTTGTGGTAAATTCAATAGTTCGACTCATTCAATTGTATTATGATAATCTTGCTGCAATGTTGATCAGTAACAACAACAAGAATTTCACAGGGCTGAAGCACTTGGAGGTCAAGTACTTGACCATAAAGGAGTTGATTCAGAAGGTGATGTTGAAGTAGAGCACATCAGGACTGAGGAGATGTTAGTTGATCTTTTGACTAAAGGACTTCTCCTACTAGTTTTTTAGACATGTATCTAGTATAGGCGTGTTAAAGTTCTTAGACAACAGTATTTTTGGATCATTGCATTTTCTCCTTAATATATTGTATATTTTGATGTATTATGACATTATGATTATTTATTAATATAGATGATCATCTTTTTATCCTCAGTAATAATTGTTCTTATGTATGGTCATAATACATATGAAAGTCTTAAGATTTGTGTCGATCTTAAGCATTTAAAGTTCATAGTGCATACATAAAGATTGACTTTGAACCTATGTCATTTTGACACATACAGATTAGTATGGATATCTATAAATTTAACATGACATAGGGGATAAAATTTTTTAATCCCATAAAGGTTCTCTAATATAGTTTAGCATTCAGTTGGAGAACATAAAGGTTTTCTCTAATGTTGTTTAGCATTTGGTGAGAGGAAACAGGATTTCTCTGCTGCAGTTTAGCAAATTTAGTTTAGCATAAAGTTGGAGAAATCAAGACCTACAAACAAGGATGATACATTTTAGATCATAAAGGTATCATCTTAGTTTGCCACTCCATTTTCCCATTCATTTTAGTGAGGTATTAGATATTCGTGATTATATTGAACCCGTGTCATACATGACACATGTGTTTAATATTTTTTGGTATTGAAAGCCTTGTAGGACGAAATGTTAGACTTTCATTGCCTTTGGATTGAAAGTTTTAATTTTTACAATTTGGTACCAATACAGTAGCATGACTTAACTGATTTTTAAACTTGAGTCATAACTGCAATTAATGTTTGTCCAAGGGGAAGAATGTAGAACATTTTTGTCGTTTTCTATAAATTAGACAACTATTAATTATATATTTTTTAATAACTTATCGGTTAAGTTACGTAATTTGATCATAACAAAGGTAATAAAGTGGCCCAATAAGTGATCTAGAATAATAGGTTGAAATCTAAGAGAAAAATGGATCCCAATTAATGTAGACCGGACCCATATTGGGCTTGTGATGGAGAAACTTGATATGAAAGCTATATATAAAGGTTAAGGTCTCCTTCAGTTACTTATGTAATTCGTAGGCATACAAATCCTCTGACCCTTTAAGAGTGCTTATATCTTAAGGAAACTGAAGAAAGGCATTAATCCAGTGTCAATGATTAACTTCCTCAACTATTCCGGGAATATTAGAGCTTGTTTTAGCATCAAAAATTGCTTCGAAACTCTAGATGGAACTGAAATCAGGTATTCCACATTTTCTTTGTTTTTACCCTTTCATGAATGATACGGGACACGCAATAAGGTGCATCCTACTTGTTACATAATAAGAGCACATTTTTAATGCAGTGCAATATTTTGAATTGCAATTTCGTTTCCTATGACTTGTCAAAAGTTGCAAGCAGATTCTATTATCGATTGTGCCTCGATTTATTTTGGTCCTTGGAAGTAGTTTCTGGAGCTAATTAATATGGAAACTGGTATAGAATGTAGTGAATAATGAATGTACATTTTGGCATTTGGCTTCTCTCATTTATGTATGTTTAAATTAGGCTAGTTCCACTAAGGATATACACAAAAAGCTTATAGTTATATGGAGATTACAAGAAGATAAATCTTTTCCAATGAGAAAACTATCATTTTCACTTTCTAAAAAATGCTACTCTTTTCAAGTCACTTTGTATATATCATCCCATGCGTAAAGATCTTCTCCCCTACTTAATATATTGAAAATTTTTTGGTACACTGAAAAGTTTAATTTCAGTAGTATTTTAGTTTTATGAAGGAAGATGATAGTATTCTAATGTATATTAATATGAAATGGTGCTTGCATGTAAAACTTCGAATGTATATTTCCTGGTGTAAAAAACTCTAATACCCTTAAATTAATCTGGAACACTATATTATTGAATATATTTACTGAAATTGCTACAAGATTTTCACAAGTAAGGAAAGAAAGAAAAATTGCTTTCTTGGGAAATTAGTATTGGCTTTGTCAATTAAGTACATTAAATAAAGAAGAAATTTAATGTATAGAATGATTTTTAATTAAAAAAGCAGCTTTAATATGTAAGGAGTGATTTGGTTGTTTTGAATTTAATTTGAATAATAATGCTTGTTATGCAATTTTATCTTTTTGTTCCATCAATATTTTGATTTTACATATCAATATACTTTCTAATTATCTTTTACTTAATGTAAGCATATTTTTTCTTTTTGAAAAGAATGTAAGAAAATTGTTGATTCAATAATGTGAGTAAAAATTTTCACTATATATATATCGTGCAACTTCATACAGATATCTTTGAAAATAAGCTAAATGAAAAAAAACCTTCTATACTTAGGAAAATTTTGAGAAAATCCCTTACAGTTTAGAATTCTAGAAAAAAGCTTCTTTTATTTCATATTCACTAGAAAAGCCCCGTATAGGTGACTTCTGATAAAAAAATTAACGAAGTTGTAACGTGGCGAGGGATGTAGGTGGAAGCGGTAGTGACACTAGTAGGGATGTAGGCAGTGGCAGAAACGATAAACAATAGGGACGTAGGCAATGGACACATAGGTAATTCTTGGTCCCTTTCTTTTGTGGTTCCCTCCATGTGATAACTTCTAACTTCCATCAATCACCACTTTTCCTTATATGGTATGCAAAAACTCAGTAAAATGTTATCATCACAAGTTGTTGAATTAATTATAATCTAGAATTAAGTGAAAAAATAATAATTTCTTCATGCAATTAGTGCATTGGTGATTTATGCTTTCTCTATCAAATTCATGTACTCTTCTCACTTCTGTAACTATCTTTATTTCAAGGCCTCTCTTTTAGAGTCATGTTTATAATTTCTTTTTGGTTGATGAATTCCATGTAGAATTGGGTTGGAGAGTCTTTTTCGATTTGAGATTCGAGGGGATGATTTAGGATTTAGCTAGTCATGGAAGAGCTGCAAAAAGCTCGAGAAATTGAAATCATTATGTTTATGTTGAGATCATCTAGTGCTTTATTTTATTCTTATTTAGTATGGCTAAGTTAAATTGTGTCGTGTACTGAAGCTTCAATCATCCATCATGTCTTTTGAATGATAATTGCTCTGGTGAATATTTACACTCTTTTTCGTAGATGTTCTTGTATTATAGAGTTTTTTCCCTATTTCTTTCAATAAGCTAAGTAGTTCCAAAATTTTGAAATTTCATTTTAAAAGTTTTTTTTTACTTCTGTTTGCATGTCTTGTTTTCTCAATTCTTATCTTTTTTTAATTTTTATTTTATGTATATTATGAAATAAATCTCGCTATTTTACGTGTTAATTGTTTCCTTTTGTCTATATCATGAAACAAAACTCTTTGATTTATGATTTTACCTCATGTCAATATCAATTCATAGTCATGTTTCACTCTTATATATTAATCATGATTTGTGTTGTTATTGCCTAAGACATACTTTTATATATGCTTCAGGAGTTGTAGCTAGATTTTTAGATATGATTATGTTCTATAAAAGACTTCTTTAAGATGTTAAGAGCATTAATGCTATAATTCAAAATGTCTTAAATGATTTAGTAAATGTTTTAAAAAAGTTTATCCACTACATTTCAAACCCATACTTTTGCATGCCATGTTAAGAATGAAAAACTAAAATCCAAAAGTTACAAAAATGAATTAGATGGAATCAAGCAAAAGATTAAAATTTTAGATTTGTAACTATTTATGTTTGAAACTTTTGTCAGGTTTACCATATCAACCAATTCCTTTAAATTATTTTCTTCAACAAGTTTCAACATCAATCATTTAGGTATAGTTTGATATAATTTGGTCCTAAGTATGAAACTAGATTGATTGTTAATAAGACACTAAATGTCTACAAATTGACTTTTTCGTTAGTTCTTTCTTAGTAAGTTAATAATGTCCTACATTATTCAATTGTCTTTCACTCTTATATATCGTAACATGATTTGAATATTAGTACTTATATTAAAATATAGTAAGATCTTAACATAGTATAACAATTAGCAATTGAAGTTAATATAGCTTAAAGTGTCTAACCAACAAAGATGAAAATGATTATAACATAAATATGTCACACAGACTAATTGTTGATGGACTGTTGGGTAATAAAATTATCTATTATTTCCTCGAAGTAATTGGATGATAAATATTCATATAAAGATATAATTAGAAGATGGAGAGAACATTTTGTAAAACATCAAGCTAATTTTCATTTAGATGCTTAGTATGTTTATGTATATAGGCTCTTCCATTATTTCAAGATTCATAAAATGTATTTGCACGTGTTATATTTTACATTATTTCATAACATTGACTCTTACAAGTTAGGTTGTGAAGTCAAAACTTAGGGAAATGAACCATGAAAGAGTTGAAGTTGAAAAAATTATGAAAGATATATATGTTATATTTCTTGGAATTAAAGGACATGTTTTAATAAAATACTTTATAGCTTATTTTTGTTTGTTTGTTTGTCTTTCTTATATGACTAAACCTAGGATTGAGATTCAGTTTTGGAATGGTGGGATTGTAAATTTACACCAACCATACACTATAAGGGAGGAGAAACGTATAATTTTTTAGTTAAGTTAAATCATTTAACCATGTTGCAATTCATATACGCAGCAAGGGACTTAGGCTATAAAGAGGTTGGAGTTTTTAGTTATAAATTTCCTTATGAGTCTTTTGAGGATGACATTAGAGAATTAAGTGAGGATGACATAATTGTCATAATTAATGTATTTGAAAAAAAAAGCTATGAGATTGTGGAAGTTTTTTTAATAGTTTTGTGTATCCTTTATTGAGAGATAATGAAGAGTGTCCAAAAAATGGTGAACAAGTTGATTGTGAGGTCATTAAGGTTGATCAATGTACTTCTAAAGAGGGAAAACAACCTAACATAAATAAGGGTAAGGAAGGAGAAGTTAGTGAATTTGATAATCCAACATATGAGGGTGAGGAAGGAGAATTTAGTGAATTTCATGATTCTAATTCAGCTAATTCTGATGATATATTTGATGAGGAAGATGAAGAGGCCGTGAAAAAGGCTATTTATGGTAGTTTAGAAGAAGTTACAACATATAACATATTAGATATAAATACAGATTCAACATATGACGATACTAATGAGCTTAGGAGCGTGGATGCCAGTTCAAATGAAGAAGGGAGAAGAAGGCCTAAGTTCCTAAAATTTAATGTATGTAATGATATACTAAGGTTAATTAATTTAAAGGTTGGTATGTTATTTGATTAAGTAAAGAGTCTAGGCAATCTCTAGTGCAATATGATGTTGAAAAGGATTTTAATTATGTATATGTCAAGAATGAGAGTTGTAGAGAAACTGTTGTATGTAAGAAGGGTTATGGGTGGATGCTACATGCTTCTCCAACACAACATCAGACATCATTTGAAATTAAAACATTTCAATCCAATCATAAGTGTGGTAGAGAGTACTAGGAAAAAAAAGTAAAACACTATGGGTTGTAAAGAAATATCTCTTATATTTAGAGATTTTCATACATGGGATGTTACAAGGAATAAGGGTGAACTTTTAAGGAACTTTAATGCTGAGATTTCAAACAAAAAGGTATATAGAGTGAAGAACTTTGAATTAGAGCTTTTGGTAGGTGACGTGGGAAAGCAATTTTAGGAATTAAGGAGCTACAGGTTAGTTATATTGATACAACTTGGATAGTACTTTCACAATCAAGTATCTATAAGATTACGTGGACTTTATGTATAGTAAAGAAATTTTAAGTTGTTTATATTTGTTAGATTTTTCCAATTCTTAGTAAGGACTTGTGGCTAACCCCTACTAAGTTTCATGATTTTGAAATCCTTACACCATAATACACAAAAAGAGGTGGGAGACCAAAAAAGGCAAGGAGGTCAGAGGTAGGAGGTAGGAGAGGAATAGAACCCATATAAAGCTACTCGAAGAGGACTTCATATGTCATGTAAAATATGCAAACATCATGGTTAAAATTCAAGAACATGTTCCAATCGAATACATGACAGCCAAACCAACCAATTGACGCAAGAACCAACACAATCAATAAAGAGAAGAAGAAGAAGAAGAACTAACTTTTTTTAATATATGGTGCACATTCAGACTAACTATTCATGTATATGGAGCTTATTTTAGGTATGGATATACTCATATATAGGGAGCTTATTTTTTATTTTGGATATACTCATGTACATGGAGGCTAAGTCTTTTTTTTTCTTTCTATTTTTGATGTTTATTTTGGATATCTATTTTATATATGGAATTGGATGATGAATTATGTTGTATATATATGTCCTTTAAACAATATATATGTTTATATATGGAAATTATAGTTGTTTACTTTGTGTCATACTTATCTAACTTGTTAATGATTTACCCATTACTTACAATCTTACTTCCTACTTGCTTGTAGGTGTTTATCCATACATGGTGATGGAGATATCATTTCCTATTTCCTTTTTTTACAATTTTGTTTATCCTTAATTGTTGATAAAGAACTTTGTATTCATTTCCAAATAAGATAATACTAATACATTAATACGTAAAAATATTTAATATTAATCCATACATTAATAGGGTGAGTGTATTTCTTATAACAAGTGCATTTTTTAGTAACATCTAACAATTATAATAAAGATGATCCAACTACAAGACAAAAACCTCTTTAACAATAAGTCATCTCATGTTTCTTTAATTTTTAGTTGATCTCTCAAAGCTCATTGATTACATCTAGACTTTTTTCTTACGAAATTTTCCTCGTGCCACATAAAGTGATCACATTTTCATTTTCTCTATAAACAATATGTATAACATAAATTTTGTGATCTTTAAATTTTACCATAAATTAGGCATATCCACAAAATCATCTTCTTGTGTTGAACTTGGTCTAATAAGTCCTTATTAGTGTTACCAATCTATAATCACAATAATGTAAGTGATTTTCAGTCTTATTGGTTGCACTTCTAAATGTTAACATCTTCATTTCTTCAACTGTGAGAGTAAATGAATCAAACAACTAGATTTTGCAAGAATACAACAATAAAGCAATCAAACAATAAAAAGGTAATTATGTGCAAAGGTTAAAGCAAAAAGGTAAAATGTTGGAGGGATATATGCTACTGCAAGAAGGCAAAGCTGCCTATCATATTTATAGAAGCTAGATCTTGAGTGTTCTTAACCTATTATGTAATTGGATATAATCCCAATGTATGACACTGAGATGATTTATGCTATATAATATAAAATGATACAAATGGCCGCATATTACAGCTAATATTATAAAATGATTCAAGTTAAATAACTACTGTACTTATCTAAAATAAGATTATTTACCAATAACTAATGTAAGGAACATAAACAACTCCTTGCCTGAAATTCAAGTTACCCCTAATTCATATTCTAACTAAGAATACAAATCAAACTTTCTTTTTTCCACTGATGTAGGGAAGAATCAAGTATGAAACTTGAAGGAATCAACACAAAATAAATGCTTGAGAGTGAGACAATGACATAAATTAAACTATCACTAAATAAAAACCAAAAGTGTTAATCAAAGCACTGTAGGATGAGTGAGTTACATTTATATCAAATAACTATAAGGTCATGTTTGTTTTTATTATGTCAATATAACAAATAATAATAATTTTATAATAAAATCAATGAGTAATAAGTAAAATTGATCCTACCTTGCTCACTAACTTACAACAAGCCTACTAAAAAATGGAAAATATGTACATTCTTATTCAGCCTCTCTTTGTTGAACTAAACATATGACCTCTTCAATTGGGATACAAAACTTTCCCTTATAATGAATTATGATTCATACATTAACCTTAATCAACTTATTAGATGCCCATATCCTTAAAGCTTTGAACTCTTGCTTTCCTCAACTTGAATGCCCATATCCTTACACCCATTGATCATCACATTATATGTAATCACATATGAGTTAACTAAAGATGTTTCTAACAACCTCTCTCACATCTCCTTCCCCTTAGCATATTCCTTGCTTCCAAAAACCCATCAATTATCACATTACAACATGTTATGTCAAGTCCCACACCTCTCATTGGCATTTCATCAAACACCTATAATGCATCCACCATACATCCAGTTTTTACCATCCCATTAATCAAAGTACTATAACTATAAATATTAGGTCTCAAATCTTTCTCCCACAACCACCTCAACAACCATTTTTGCCTTATCAAGCTACTTCATCTTGCATATAATCTTAATCAAAACATTATAAGCCTGCAAGTTCGGAGACATACCTACATTTTCAAAATAACTAAAAAATAATTCAACCCTTCCCCATTGATTACACTAACAAAAAAACATTAAACAACCTGTTGTTTGCATCTCTACTGCTTGCATTGCCACTGCTTCCACCTACATTGCTCGCCATTGCTTGGAATCTTCTGAGTTTGAATGTGGTTTGTATGTTTAGTTTACAAATTTAGGGGAAGTAAATATGTGGGTTGGAAATATTAGTTAGATGGGTCAGGTCGGGTTAGGTTGATTATGGCAAGTTAGGTTTTTAGGTCAAATAATTGGTACATATGGCCTAACATTGCCACATCGTCATGTTTCATTTCATTCATTTGACTTAACATTGCCACGTCACAACTTTCGTTAATTTTTTTAAACAGAAGTCGACTGAAGGAAGATTTTTTGTTGAATGCAAAACAAAAGGGACTTTTTTTAGAATTCTAAACTACAACAAGTTTTTCCAAAATTTCCCTAACTACAGTGGATGTTTTTGTTTTACCCTTGAAACTATAGTATAATAGTTATAATTTTACATAAGTTTTTATAAGACAAAATTGTTAATAATATAAAGACTGCTTATTCAATTTCAATAATAAGATTGTTAAAATAATACATCC
>JANSVA010000217.1:19784984-19822839 GCA_025504915.1 Erythroxylum reticulatum
ATCTCCGTTTGGGATCCGGTCTCCGGATCGGGTTCCAACACATAACCTCTCAAGAGTTATGGAAGGAGAGGGATCTAAGTAAGTTCTAAAATAAGGGACATTCCAAAATTGTAATGATGCAAACTATCCTATAGCGCGTAAGGGAACGAATAATATGATGGGATTTAGAGCATGAATAACAGAGAAAAAGCTTTAAGATTAGCTCTAACCTGGATTGAGGTCGACCCATTATCTAATGCTCCCTCACAAGCTAGCAAGTTCTTTGAGCAAAAAATCTAGACCTAACATACGAGGATCAACAATTAAATTAAAAAGAATAAGATGCATGCAACTATATTGAAGCCTTTTTACCTGTGAAAACACAGATCAGTGAAGGAGAGATGTTACCCATCGAAGACTTCAGATCACCCAATCCTTAATTGGATAAGTTCTAGAGACTTTAACCTTCAGAAGGTGGGTTTTTTTTATACCTATTTTACAAAACATCACTGTATAGGGAAGTTCAATACGTTGATGTTTCTTGTTTTTATTTGGTGAAGGGGAGTTGGATGTCCAATACGTCGTCATTTCTTGTATTTACTTAGTGAAGGGGAGTTGGCTTAACAATACCTAAAAACATGGTGGTGTCTTTATGATATCTTAGATCACATAATAATATGCCATTGTAACTATATGTAATATATCACATAGTTCATGCACATTTATATGACAAAAATTGTCAAATCATATCATGTTAACAAAACTATAAATTCAACATAACTCTTGTTTGAGATTTTTACAATTCTTTGCAAAATCCAAGTAATGAAATATTAAAATAACTAAGCTCGTATATATGTGTGTTTAATAATCAATAATACAAAATCACAAACACTAAATTTAAAATTCCTTTTTAGAAAATACCTCATACTAACCATATAAACATATCTGTAAATTCATTTATGTTAAAGAATTTTGTTATCGTCTACTTGACTATTTTCTACTAATATCTAGTTTGAAGCTCCTTTCTTTTCACTTAAAATCACTCTTTTAGTTCCTATCGGCACTTCTCTCTTTGTTCTCTCTCATTTTAGTTTTCAATTTTTTGTAAAAATAGCTTAAATTCTCAAAATTCTGTTTAGAAACATCAAATTATAAATATCAATTAGCTAATGGTAGTGATTCAACTGACAAACATATAACCTTTTAAATCACTTTAATATGATATTCTTAGGGTTAATTAAAAAATTCTTAACTTTACTCAATTTTGAAATTGTAGCCGAAACATCAAAAAGTGATAAATAAATGCTCTAATTTTCAATTTTTTAATATTCTAGCCAATTTTTATTGTCTCTATTAAGTTTTACTAACGTGGCCTGTCACGTATTCCAGAATCTCTAACTAATAATACACGTCAGCCAAAATTAACACAATTAATAAAGATTAATGAAGCAATGTTATTGTTAAAAAATGAAGCAGTTTAACTCCTAAACTAGTTTACACAGCTCCGACGCCTTGACCCTTCATTTTCAGTTTGTTCTCTCGACACTCTCACCCTTCGTTTTCAATTTATTCCCTTTTTTTTAATTTGTTCTCCCAACGCCCTTAACCATTCGCTTTCAATTTATTCTACCAATGCTCCAAGCTAGTCTCGCATCGCAACACACTAAAAAATGAAGAGTAAGGTTGTTGGGAATCTGCAAATTGATTTAGAGATTAAACTAAGTTATTTCTTGACAACGATATCATTTTAGTTATGTGATTAAATAATGTCATTTCATTAATCTTCATCAGTTATGTTAATTTTAACTAACGTATATTATTAACTAGGCTTTTGGAATATGTGACAAGTCATGTTAGCAAACTTAACGAAAACACTAACGTCGAGCTATAATTTAAAATTTTAAGCATTTAATTATCACTTTTTGAGGTTTAAGCTATAATTGCAAAATTGAGCAATGTTTGATTTTTTTTTTGTAATTAACCTTTATTTTTATCAAAAGTTATATCCAACATATTAAATAGTGTTTAATAGTGACAATTGACAATAAATAGAACCAATATACTTTATCTTACCATTTTTAAATTTTTTAAGTGATATTCACTGTAATTAATCAATCATGTACCTTCTAAACATGTAATATCAATTTTTAACTCAATTAACAAACATTAAATAATATTCTCAAAGTGTTAAATTTTATCAAATTATAAAATTTGCAATAAAAGCATACAATTATTAGAAGATAGTACAATCTTGATACTCGGAGGAATCACTTCATATGTATTATATAATGCATGTTATCATTTTATCTTTTAAAACATAAGGATATTCTCAGTTCATTCCGAAACACGAATCCCTATAATTTTATAGACATAGACAGGGGTTGGAGCTTGGTTAGTAGTCTTTATAAGTTAGCAACAATAGAATTTTACTTCAACCTTAGTAGAAAATATGGTACCATTAAACAATGATGTATTTACGTGTGTAACAAGCAGTGCCGTTTTTATTATTTTATAGGATTCGGGCAAAATTAAAAAAAAAAACTCCCATTTGTATTTATTTTTAAGTTTTTGTAAAAAAAATTATGAACTTTTTTTTGTTGTTTTTTTGTGAAATTAAAAGTGAAATCTATTTTATTTTATAAAAAATTAAAAAATATTATTTTATTATTTACAAAGATGGCGGATGTCCTGTCGGCCCGCCTGTACCAAGATATGTACGTAAGTGGATGCCTGGTTGTTTCGGGTGATTAAGTCGTCAGTGCCAAATCATACTGATTTGGAAAGCGAAAAGTGACAAACTTATATAATTGTCTTATCTTGTCAGTAGGCTAAACTCCAAAACATGGTGACTGTATATATTCTACTTAATTCACATGGAACTGGGCACATCTTTGTTTCCTTGGAACCTTTAATTTAACAGTACAGAAACAATCATTGATCGCACACTTCATTTTTGACTTCAAGGTTTGACAGAAAGATTGAAGATACCTTGCAAATATTTTATTTCGCCGCCAGCATATGCGTAATACAGGTCCAAAGAGTCAGGATGACAACCTGCAGCTGAAGAATGCACAGTTGACATTTGTAATGTGTGTAATACCTAGTTAAAAGATAAAACAGTATTGATGCAGAATACAGCAGGGAGAAAAATTAAAGATCTCAAAACACAAGAAATCTGGAGAACTCAACTTGGTTGGTGATAAGACCTGCTATAACACTTCTACAATCTATTTTTTGTGCCAATTCTACCCATTCAAATACAATGAGATTTGCATCTTAGATAGGCCACATGAATTGGTTCCTTGGTTTCGTCATTAATGTATTGGCTAAATTTTAAAGATCCAGTGAAATTTTCATCCTATATATACATATATGTTTTGTATTACTGTCAACTTGCATCCTTCGTTGTCAGCTGTTTAATGCTTTTTTTTTAGAACCTTTTATGTAATGTACTTTAAATGAAACAAAAACCTAAGGTTTAAGATAAATTGTTAGTACTCCAATGTAAGACCATCTTAAGGAAGGAAGTTTATTTTCGAATTATCCAGTCTAGCCTGAGGCCTAAACTTGAGGTCCCTCGGTATGGAAATCCCCACCAACTTAGTCAGACAAATAAACCACTTCCAGTTAATAATGCTCGTTTGTTATACGTCTGGTCATTTCGGAGAAGCCTGATCTCTGTCGCTATCTACCTATGTTCTGGTTGAAATTCTAGTTTAATCTTAAGAACATAGGATCATTGCTGTCACACAGTCACCACCGATCATGACCTTTGTACGGATCATTGCTGTCACACAGTCACTACCGATCATGACCTTTGTTAGCTAGCATGTTAAGTGTCTTCCTAGGTGCTACATATTTTGTGCGCAAATGGGTGATATTTAGGTTCTGTGTTTTGTCATCGTAGTGCCTCTATTGCCACCTTCCCTCTTGTTTTCGATCACAGAGTGGAACCATGGGTGGACTAGATGGACATAAGCCTACAATGGCCATGTTTGGTGTGGAATTCTGTTATGCAGTTGTTGCTCTTATCTCCAGGGCTGCTTTTCTACAAGGAACAAGTCCTAGAGTCTTCGTCGTCTACAGACAAGTCGTAGCAACTTTGGCCATTGCACCTATTGCTTATTTCTCAAGGTACAGACACACATACTCGTACAGATGATATACGAGCTGTTATATCATTAAATTTCTTTTGTTTATAGGAGAAAATCTGGCGGGCCTTCACTGGGGTTACGAAGCTTTTCTTTGATATTTTTGGCTTCACTGATAGGGTGAGTGTAGCTTGAATTTTCATTTTTTCTTCTTCTTCTTTTGGATTGGTTGTTTGTAAATTGCAAGGCGAGTGTTGAAACCGCACCAAGAAGATCATTCCTAACTCTAATGTATTACAGAATAACTATCAACCAGATTATATATTTTGAGGGCCTATATCTTGCCTCGTCCTCAATAGGAAGTGCAATGGGTAACCTAGTCCCCGCAATCACGTTTGCTTTGGCATCAATTCTCGGGTAAAAGCACAAAACTCGCTTATGCCATTCTGATGTGTCCAGCCTTTGTTTCATCTTTTCTTACACTCAACTTCTAAAGTTTTACTCTCTCTCTCTCTCTCTCTCTCTCTCTCTTTTTTTTTTGTTCTTCAATTGCCTAGACTAGAGAAGATCAGTATACGAAGTTTTGGAAGTTTGGCCAAAATAGTGGGAACCATATTATGTGTAAGTGGAGCTGTTTCAATGGCACTGCTCAGAGGCCCAAAGCTACTAAATGCTTTTATTTTCGGCTCAGAAAAAGAGAAATGGTTGATGGGTTGTCTGCTACTCTTCGGAAGCTCTTGTTGCTGGTCATTGTGGTTGATTTTGCAGGTAACTGGCATTTATATGCGTTCGCCACTTGTTTAGTTCTCGAGTCGCTGACATAAAGTTTCGATCTTTAACAGGTTCATATGACTGCTTGCTATCCTGACCATCTCTCTTTATCAGCGTGGATGTGTTTCATGGGAGCGATTCAATCAGCAATCCTCGCCTTATTCTTAGAACGCGACCTTAATGCCTGGATTGTGCATTCTGACCTAGAAATCATATCTTATTTATTTTCAGTACGTAGTACAGATGAACCTGTTCAGTTTCAAAGTGGAATTTACAAATGTCGTAAATAATCCGTATCCTACGAACTTAGATTATTATTATTTTTTTCATAAATTGGACAGGGAACTATAGGATCGGGACTTTCCTTCTTTGTCCAGGCCTGGTGCATTTCACAAAGGGGTCCACTCTTCTCTGCCATGTTTAATCCAGTGTGCACTGTAATAGTCACAATATTGGCAGCCCTGATTCTGCATGAAGAGATCTATACTGGAAGGTATTTATGCCAATTTACTTAGTTGAGTACAGATATATACATGTACGTATGTTCACATTTTGCATGTTTTTGTTCGATTTTCTATGATTTCCCTAAAATCTATTCTTGTTACAATTCAGCTTAATTGGCGCAGTTGGTGTAGTGACTGGTTTATACTTCGTGCTATGGGGTAAAGCTAAGGACATTTTAGATACCCAAAACGAAACAGAACCAAAGTTCAAACTTGAACAAACTTGGAACGACGATATATTCACAGACGAATCTAAAGATGGAAGAAGTTGCAAGCATGATTTGGAGCAACCACTTCTAGCTGGTGAATCAAATGGCACGGAAAAGAATGTTATGAATCAGTAACTTTCAGACCTGTGTTTTCAAGAATGTTATGAGTCGGTAACTTCTAGACCTGTGTTTTCAAGAATGTTATGAGTCAGTAACTTTAGACCTTTGTTTTCAAGAATGTTATTAGTCAGTAACCTTTAGACCTTTGTTTTCTTCAAGTAAAACTGTAAAAGATCAGTAAACAATATGCAGATCTTTCAAGACAAATTTGCCCGAAACTCGGAGAAGCGTCATCTATAAAAGCGCAGATAAAAGTGGAAATAGATTGTGTTAAAAAATCATCATTTTTCTGAGACTAAAATTCCTAGAGTATATGTTTGACCTTGAGAAAATTACAGCTTGAAATAAGTAACAGCAAGGAACTGATAAAGAGACTATTACATATATACTACATGACATGTATTCTATGTTTGGTAACACAAGAAGACTTCTGTAATGTAATTAATCCTAATAACATTATATATCCAATTGTTTATATAACCAAATGGGATTTACATTTCCATTTCTTGGCAATTAATAAAGTGTCTGTAAAATGCAATGACAGAACAGAGACAGAAAAGAAAGAAAAGCAAACATTAAGAGTAAGAAAGGGCGATTTCAACAACATTTTATGTAGAGCGATAACTCCAAGCCGCCAACGCAAAGCGGAGTCAGTCCCTATCCCATTTAGATTCAAATCTACAGCTCAGTCTATGACAAAACATTTGATGCTAATAATAATTAATAATTATTCAGGTCAACTATTTGATATTTCTCATTATGTCTTTTGTCTTTTGTCTTCTTCGTTAGTGTCATCTGTATCTTTCATGTACTCGTGTATGCATGCTCGAGCATTTTCTTGCGTAGGAAGGAAAGGATTCCTAAATGGAGGTATTTCAAAGTTACAAGCCAGCAATGGCAATGGTTGGATTACAATTCAGTTATGCAGGCCTAGCTCTCTTCACCAGAGCTGCTCTTTTACAAGGGTTGAATCCCAGGGTGTTCGTTGTTTACAGACAAGGGATAGCAACTTTGATCATGGCACCTTTAGCTTATCTCTCAAGGAGGTGAACTAACCAATCCTCTCTGTCTCTCTGTCATTTCTTGTACGTATGATACAAACCTATGTATATGCAGGAGAAATTCAACTACATGCTCTTTGGAATTAAAGGGTTTTGGTTGGATATTTGCGGCTTCACTTTTGGGGTTTGTTACTAGAATCATTTCCTTCTTTTTTATGGTTACATTGTAACATGTTTAAAGGAAATCCTACTTATTACAACGCTATGCAGAGTCACTTGCAATCAAAATGCCTATTTTGAAGGTCTGTACTTAGCCTCTTCAACCGCTGCCAGTGCATTGACAAACCTAGTCCCTGCAATCACCTTCGTAGTTGCAGCCATTTTGGGGTAAATGCGACGAACTTGTAGATTTGTTATATGTATATAAAATGACGTCACTCGGTGCTTATAATAGAATACAGCCACCAACCTTCGCGTGATTTTCTAGATTAAACAACCTGGTGTAAAGACGATAACTTTATAGGACACCCAGATAAATCAGTGCTAGAACAAACTCCCGCGACTTCCAATTTCATAGAAAACATGGCTTTTTTGGGTTCAATGAAGAATTTTCAAGGGTCCCTAAAGTCTTGATTGGTTAGATTTGAGAAGCTGAACATCCGAAGAACAAGAAGTATAGCCAAGATTCTGGGGACAGTATTGTGCGAGAGTGGAGCCATTTTAGTGGCATTGCTTAAAGGGCCTAAGCTGTTAAATTCCGAGTTACCATCACATGAATCTTTCTTCAGCCCTGGAGGTGAGAATTGGCTGCTGGGATGCCTACTTCTTTTTGCAAGCAGTTGTTTCTGGTCACTGTGGATGATTTTTCAGGTAAACATTCCACTATTGCCCTCTGAAATGATAAAAAAGCACTATGCCAGTGTAAATGAAAGAAAACCCTGTCTAAATTTCTGCTTCAAATCCTCAAACAGGTGCCTATTAATAGAAGTTGTGGTGACCATGGGTATTCATCTGCTTGGATGTGCTTTTTCGCAACTATTCAATCCACATTTTTTGCGTTGCTTTCAGAGAACAATTTCGCAGCTTGGAATTTGAATACATATATTGAAATGGGTTCTTGTCTATATGCTGTAAGAATTTCTCTTCCTGTATTTGAAACAGCTAGACTCCATTCGCTGGTTACCTGCACGTGTTTCGATGTTGAATTCAAAATCTTTGCATTTCATACAGGGCGTAGGGCTCGCTGTCTCCTTCTTTCTTCAGGCTTGGTGTATTTCTCGGCGGGGTCCTGTCTTTGCTGCAATGTTCAATCCTCTGTGCACAGTTACGGTGGCTATCTTTGCAGCTCTATTTCTCCATGAGGAGACATACAGTGGAAGGTGTTATCTATATTTCTTACTTCTACTAGCTTCCTTTAATAGCAATTTCTCTTGCCTTCCAATATGCCAATCACTGGTCAATGTTATTTGCTCTTATCTGCCATTATCTCATGTCTGTTTCCTCTTCATCATTTCAGCTTGATCGGCGCATTAGCTGTAATAATTGGACTGTCTGTTGTTCTCTGGGGTAAAGCTGAAGATCTTGAAGAAGATAAGACAGAGAAACAACTAAAGTTTCCAAATGATGAGCAAAGAACTTTTCAGGTTCTTATAGATGAATGTCTCGACAAGAAGAGCTCTGAATTTGACTTGGAAGAACCTCTGCTTTACCATAGTTTATCTGATGTTAACAAAAATTAGTATTGTTGCTTAATAAAGACGTATATGGTATTTTTCTTATGCTTTTTCCTGCAATCAAACTGCTCTATTTTCTGCATGATCTGCCTGGAACCTTTTTTCCCGAGGTATTCTATAGCTAAGATGCTCTATAAAAGGACAATAGATAGTCCCCCCCAATCTATGCTTTACTTCTGAGTTCCGCTGGTCAAATCAAAGGACAAACTTCAGTTCAGTTAATGTTTTTTACATCTTCTATAAGTTGTAACTACCACAAGCTCGTAACTCTTATAAAGGCTAACAATATAGTGATTAATCAGTATAGAAATAGGATGTGATAGGCTCCAAAGCATTATTACATTATCCTTAAATTTCAACACTCTTAGGAACTTGGTACCAATGGGCAGCAGCATGCAGAACATTGAGCAACCTAGTTTTCTTCCTTGTTTTCTTTTTCCCAATAGAACTCTATAGTGTTTTAACCAAAAAACTTTCACACAACTTTCATCAATCAAACTAATTTTATACGTGAAAACTCAACAAAAAAGATCAGAAAAATATTTTGAAGAATTACAAACAAATCAGCTAAAGATCATATTGTAGCTGTCCCTAAAAACTAGGACCTTAGTTGCAGACCAACATTACGATAGCGACATAATTTATTCAAACTTACTTGACACCTAAACGTGATTAGCATAGCTGTAACATATCTCCTGCATCATCTAAGGCATATTTTGTACACTCCTCCTTGTCTTTAATGCTGCAAACTCCTAGTTTTTATCTTATGGCTTTGGGCAAAGCTTTTGTGAAGATGTCAGCCACTTGTTCTTTAGATCTGCAATATACTAAAGAAATTTCTCCTTCTAATATGGTTGCTTAATTATATTTTGTCTTGCCATGAAACACAGGATTTGAAGATATTGATATGGTTGCTTAATTATCAACAAAAATTTGAGTTGGTTCTTGTTGCACCACATTCAGATCTTGAAGAATCTTTCTAAGCCATATTGCATTATTTGTTGTTGTAGTTACAGCAACAAACTCAGCTTCTACAGTGCTTTGAACTATGATTTCTTACTTCTTTGAACACCAATTGATTACACCTGAACCAAAATTGAAGCAATAACTAGTTGTACTCTTCAAATTGTCAACTGAACCTACCCAATCATTGTCAGATAAACCTGTCAACTTAAAACTTTCAAATTTGTTAAAGAAGGTTTATGGTCAAACCATGCTTCATATGGTGTTTAATTTTGAAGTGCTTTTATGGGAAATCTATTTAGTAAGAAAACAACAGTATTGGCTGCTTTTGCCCAAAATCTTCTAAGCAAATCCTTCTCATGCAATAAACAACACATCATCTCCAAAATGGTTGTATTTTTTCTCTCACTAACTTCATTTTGTTGTAGAGTATAAAGAGCAGCGAGTTGATGCCCCTTCACAAAACTTTTTGAACTTTTCAGATGTATTCTTTGCCATTGTCTGATCTTAACACCAATAACTTATAGCCACTTTGATTCTCCACCCAAGCTTTAAATCTCCAAAATACAGCAACTACTTCAGATTTGATCCTAAGAAAGTATATCCAACATATTATGGTCAAATCATCTATAAAGAAAATACAATACTTACTGCATTTAAAAGATGATGTTTTGTAAGGTCCTCCAAGGTTTGTATGCACAAGTTGAAGTTTATAAGAGGCTCTCTAAGCCTTTTGTGGAAATGGAAGTCTTGCTTGCTTTCCAAAGTGACATACTTTACAGCTTGAGATGCTTTCTTCTAGTGGATATAATCCTTGCACTAGTTCATGTTTCTACAATAAGAGAATTGCAAAATGATGATAATGACCCAACCTTTGTTGCCAAAGGTCAGTTGTTCTCACTTAAGCTTAGTATGGAACTAGCCTTTTTCTCCATCAGATCAAATGAGAAGCTCAGCAAATACATCCAGCCCTTTGACATCTTTAATCACACATGTCATGTTCTCAAAATGCAATTTAAAACCTTTCTCAAGTAATTGACTAACACTGAGTAAATTTTGATTAATTTCTTAAACATAAAGCACATCAGTGATAATGTTAACTCCAGAAAGAGTTTCAATTGCAACAAAACCTTTACTTTTAACATATATATAATCCCCATTTCCAACTCTCACTTTGAAAATTGATGTTCTGTCAAGATCTTTGAAAAATTCAGCATTATTGGTCATATGACTTGTACAATCAGAATCCACTAACGAAGTTTCATTCTTGTTCATAGCAAGAAGCCACGAACAGCTCCTTCTCCTCCTCCTGTTTCACAGCCCAAGCTTCATTCATTTCTTGGTTTTTTTTAATTATGCAAATTCTGTCCATGTGACCCGTTTGATTGCACTTATTGCACTTTGCGTCAGGTCTGCTCCAGCACTTGAAGTGAGGATGATTGGGTCTGTTGCAATGTTGACATGGAGAATGAAGAACACCTTTATTAGCTCCATTGTTGCCTACATCATTATTGCTTACTCCAGAGGTTCCATTAGTGTCAGCATTTACAGTTGAATTGCCTTTATTTTTCCTCCACTGCTTCTTTTTTCCTTTGCTGAAATCATGAATCTGTAATTTGGCTTGCATGATACCTTCCAACATGGCATTTTCTCTAATTTGTCTTCTTTGCTCATGAGCTTCCATAGCGTTAAGAAGTTCTACCAATGTGATCTCTATGAGGCCTTTGACTTCCTCCAGTGTAGTAATCTTTGCTTCAAACCTTTCAGGTAGAGTCACAAGAAGCTTCTCAACGACCCTACTATCAGGCACATCTTGACCAAGAAGTCTAAGCTTGTTGACAACCTCTAGTAAACTGTCAGCATACTCTTTAACATTCTCAGGTCTTTCATTCTTAGCAGCTCAAATTCTCTTTTGAGATTCAAGACTTGTATGTTCTTGTTCTTTCATTTCCTTGAAATTCAATCTTCATATACTCCAAAATCTGAAAAGCATTTTGCATATTCATAATCTTGAGAAATTTATTTTCATATACAATTGCATATAGGCAATTTTTAGTCTTAAACTTTTTTGAGATTCCCTCTTCATGCTTCTTGACTTGCTGCATTGTAGGATTTTGAGGTAATGCTAGAATTTCTAGAACCATCTCTACTACTTCCAAAGATCCCAAGCCTGTAAGTAAGCTATCATTTTCACAACCCAAGACTAGTAATTTTCACCCATGAATATTGGAGGTAGAATGGGTGTAAGGTTATTTTAGGCCATCAAGTCACTCAAGTATTATGAGTACGAAAAGAATTTGGTTTCAACTGAAAATACCCACATTAGCTTTAGTATTGAGTTGAAAGAAGTATTTTAATTCAAACACACACAAAGTCAATTCTCGACTCGTAACATAGATCCCTTAAGAAGAGAGCTCTGATATCATTTGTAGTTTTTGAACTGAAAAACTTTCACACAACTTTCATTGATCAAATTGATTTTATATATGAAAACTCAACAGAAAAGATCAGAAAAATATTTTGAAAAATCACAAATAAATCAGCTAAAGATCGTGATTTAGTTATCCCTAAAAACTAGGACCTCGTTGCAGATCAAGATTATGACAGCAACATAATTTATTCAAACTTAAATTTTTAGCATCTAACAAATCACAGATAACTTGAAACCGAGACTTGATTAGCATAACTGTAACATATCTCATCTAAGGCATATTTCATACAAAAGTCCAACTCAATGTTCCAAACTTGAAACGTAGTGTTTCTGAACATCACATTTGATCTTGAAAAATGGAGTTTCCATGATACACTTTTCTGGTCCAATACTATGTTTCAAGATCAGACAATGACCTTCTACTAGTATTTCACGGTTCCAGCAATAGATTAATAAGTAGCCACTACTACTTGGGCTGAAATTAGCATTACTACTAGAATTCATGCTTGTTCAAGTTCGGTGCATTTTGAAATCATCACACAGCGAATACATGGGAGCTGCAAAGAGACGATGACAACTACTAGAATTCATGCTTGCTCAAGTTCGGTGCATTTTGAAATCATCACATAGCGAATACATGGGAGCAGCAAAGAGACGATAACGATTAAAGAAGGTCCACTAATAGATGTCACGGACTGAAAAGATGGAAACACAAGGGCCAAACTAGCAATGCTTAGAAGCAAAAACATTTTGATGAGAATGTTTATAAGCTTATCATCTTTGTATTTATCTGGCAAGAAGCCTTCTTTAACGTCGGCAATTGGTGATATAGTGAGTGTACACTTGGTAATGGGACTTGCCAATGTGGTGTAGAATGCTATCTTCGCATTGATCTCTCGTTGGAAGATTCAGTGCTAGTTGGGCTTGCACAATGGCCGAATATAAGGTAACCACTTGTGGTCATAGATATATAGGTATAGGTGACCCCAGAAAACTTATTACCAAAACCTGCAATATGAGACATGGAAAACACGTTAGTCAGCAGCAATTTGTAGCTCATTAGTTTCTGAAAGTTAATTCTTTGGCACTTAGGAGTAGCACACTAATTATTGTTAGGTGGTTGTTACGATAAACTAAAAGTCAAAGAATAGAAACAAAGTAAAAACCAGAGAATACTGTGAATTAAAATTGAAGCGGAAAAATCACATTAAAATTGGAAAATTTAGGAGAATTTTGACTTCTTATCTTAGGTTAAAGTACTTGTAAAATTCAATGTTTTAAAAATCACACCGAATATCGAGCAGGATAAAGGAAAGATTTAAGGTTTAAATGTTTAATCCGTATTAAACTGTTATAAAACTGATATATAATAAATAAAAATTAAAATTATAAGAATAAATAAAAATATAGTATAAAATAAAATAATTTATTGAAATAAAAATGCCCGAATAATGCTTATTAATATATAATAAACTAATAATAAACAAAGATATGAATACCGTTTCATACTTACCAGTACCGGCCGTTACGTACCATATCAGATCAAAACTGATATGAAACAAAGGATTAGTCACACCGGATTTAAATACCGGTTGGTACCGGCTTGTTTTGAATGGTACCAGCTCGCATCTGCCCAAATACCGGCCGGTACTAAAAATTTTAAAAAATATGGGAACTTTTTTATAAAATTTTCCCTCCCTCTCTCCCTCCTACCTCTCATTCCCTTTTTTTTTCAAAGTTTTTTTATTTTGATATTTTATTTACCTCAACTTTTACCATTATTGTGAATTTTTATTATTGTTTTTAAAATAATAATAAATATTTTATTACTAATAATAATTGTAAATTAAATCAAACTTATAATAAATTATTTTATTTAAATTTATTTTAATATTTTATATAATATTTATTAATGAATTATTAATAAAAAATTTTATTTTTTAAAATAAATAATTTAAAAATTGTTATTTATAAAGTAATATTTATTTTATATGTTTTAATTATTAAATCAAAATTTTTTTGACATGTATATATTTTTAAAATATATTTTAAATTTAATTATATTTATAATAATTATTAAATTAAATTTAAAATGTGATTATTATGATTTTTGGAGACAGGGTTAAAAATATACAGTACAACTGCTCATTATGACAATGGACCATTTTGTAATTTAAAAAATTTAAGGACTATTTTATAAATTTAAAAAAATATCCAAAATGATACCAGTATCAGTGGATTGTATCAAAGATTACTACCTTTGCTCCCCTGCTATATACTACATGGAGTGTTTTCTATTTTTCAGCTTCCTTCTCAACATTGTCTTCTTCCTAATTTTTTGTTTCCTTCCCCTGACTAGTAAACTTCTCTACTGCTGATCCTTCTAGGTTCAATATCTCAGTTTTTTCCCATTAGACCTCTCATCTTCCTTACTGAAATACTCCCCCTAAAGATGAGTGTGGCTATCATAAAGGTCTACCCTCAAAAAATGTAACATCTATAAAGATAAAAAACTTTCGGGATATTGGATCAAAACATCCATATCCCTTTTGGGTTCAAGATTATCCAACAAAAATACACTTGATAGCTTTAGGATCTAGTTTGGATTTCTTGGGATCATGGTTATAAACAAACACGATGTTGCCAAATATTTTCAGAGGGACAGGTCGGTTCGGTTTTGTTGTAATGAGGTTTGGAATTTTAAGGTTTTGGAGGGAAGTTTATTAATCAAAAAATTGGCAGTAAGAATTGCTTCTCCCCATAGGTATTTCAGGACATGTGTTTGAAAGCTAATGGCTCTAGCTACCTCTAAAAGATGTCTGTTTTTTCGTTCAGAAATTCCATTTTGTTGTGGGGTGTAATTGCAGGAGGTTTGGTGAATAATCCCTTTGCTGTTCAGGAAATTTTTTAAGGCCAAGTTCATAAACTCCTTCCCATTGTCACTTTTTACATTTTAATCTCCTTTTGAAATTGAGTTTTTACCATGTTATAGAAGGATATTATTGTGGCACAAACTTCTACTTTATCTCCCAAAAGAAACACCCATGTGATCCTAGAGCAATCATCAATACAAGTGAGGAGCCATTTCACTTTTTTTTATGATTACTTTAGGGTCACATGGGTGTTTGAGTTATAGAGGGACCTTATAAATCACTGTGTATTAACATAAATAGCTCTGGATATCGACTGTTTTGAATGAGGTAATGACTTCTATGAAGTTTAGCTAACTCACAACATTCACATTGAAAACTAGCACTTTTATTGATAGATAAATGAGGTAGCACACACTTTAGGTATTGTAAACTAGGGTGTCCTAACCTATAATACCACATCATTATTTCTTCCTCCTTGTTGACAATAATGTAACAACTCCCTTCTTCATGCTCCTTGCCTTCTTTATGCAAGATATATAAGTCTCCAATAACCTTAGCAACCCCAATCATACTCCTCGATTCCAAATCTTGAAACATACAATGAGTTGACCAAAAATTAGCTTTGCAATTCATATCTTTAGTCAGCTTGCTAATAAAAACAAGGTTATATGACAGATTTAGAATGTGAAGAACATTTTTTAGTGTTAAGGTTTCTGAAATAGGGACTGTCCCTTTTCCTGCTATTGAAGCTAGGGAACCATTTGCAATTCGGATTTTTTGGTTCCCTGCACACGGTGAGTAAGAGGAAAAAATTTCGGAGCTACCAGTCATGTGATCAGTGGCTCCAGAGTTAACTATCCAAAAGTAGGAGGGTATAAAACAAACAAAGGCTTTTGGAAAGATTATACCTGATTGGACAACAAAACAAGAGGGTTTTTTTGAATTCTCATCTAGAAGGAATGTGTACAGATGATCAAGCTGTTCCTTGTGAAAGGAAAGGTCTTGGTTGAGTTGAAAGTGCCCTGGTCATAATTGGGCTGATTTCCAGCTTACAAAGCTTTCCCTTCTCTTACTCCAATAGTCCATTTTTTCTTCCAGTTTGCTAGTTTTCCATGTATCTTCCGACAGGTATCTCTTGCAAGCCACGGTTTTCTGCAAAAATCACACCAAGTTTTCTGCTTGTTTTTACCTTTTTCACCCTCACTGTCACTATTCTTTGAGACCAAGGCTAAACCTTCATTCTGAAATTCTATAGTTCCATTTTTTCCCAACATGGCACTTTTTCGAGCTTCCTCTCTTCTGACTTCAAAGAAGACTTCTCGGATTGAGGGTAGTGGCCTTCTTCCCAAAATCCGTCCCCTAACTTCATCCAATTCTTCCTTCAAACCAGCCAGAAAAACAAACACTCATCCCTTGTCAACTTTCTCTTTATATTGGGCTGCATCTACTAGATCTTTCTACTTTGTTTCCTCAAATAGATCCAACTCTTGATATATTATAGTCATCTCATTATAATATGCAGTCACATCGTGCTAACCTTGCTGCATCTTCCACATTTTTTAGTTGAGTTCAAATAGTTGAGCATAGTTTTCTAGGTCTGAATATGTTTCTTTGACTGCTTCCCATACATCTTTGGCTGTTGGGAGAAAAATAAAAGGTCTTTCAACCCTTGGTTCCATGGAGTTGATAAGCTAGACTGTAACCGTGGCATTCTCCAAGCTCCACTGGTCAAAATTGGGGTCTTCTGACCTTGGAGTTTGGATTGCTCCTGTTATGTACCCTATTTTTCCTTTTCCAGTGATTACTAGACAGGCTAATTGAGACCATTCTAGGTAATTTCTTCCATTCAGCTTCTGGATTGAAATATGTAGGGAATTTTCTGGTTGTATGCTAACTGAATCAGGTTGATTTCCTGATCCAAAAAGAGGGGTAGAGCTGCTGGTAGTCTCGAGGGATGAATATCGAGATCCCAACATTGTAGCCTTGTAATTCATGGAAGAGCCTGAGGCTCTGATACCATGTAAAAACTTCTCTATATATTCAGATAAATAGATGTACATATGTTGCTGTCCTTATATAGAGTTGTCCTTATATAGTTATGAGAGTCTTCCTAATTAAGAAGACTCTTTATTTGGAAATACCCTAATATAGCTAGATATAACAACTAAGGATAATCTATAAGGATAATTCCTTAATTAAGGGACTATCTATTATTACGAGATTCTCTACAAAATACATACTAGAAAAGACCTAAACATGAGTACCTCTAACCAAGGTTGTCACAACCTTAATTATGATAATTAGGAACCTAACTAGCTTAACTATGTGGTAAATACTACACAGTAAAATGCATAGGACATGATTTAATATAACCTAAGAGAACGTGAATACTCTCTTTACGAGAGATCGTTTACCCGTATCCTAGTACATAAAATTTTTCTATTACGGGCCAAGTCTTCAGTAAGATTCAACCTTGCCATATTATTCTTGATCACTTCCCCCCAATTCTTTTTAGGCCTTCCTTTTTTCTTGTTACAGTCTAGTATTATTGTCTCACATCTTCGAACTGGAGCTTCCAGATGTCTCTTTTAATGTGCCCAAACCACCTGACCCTTGTTTCTCCTAATTTGTCATTAATATCGACCACCTTTAATTTGTCTCTGATTAATAGATTCCTAGCCCTATCTTTTCTGGTAAGGTTACACATCCACTAGAGCATCCTCATCTCTGTCACCAAAACGCTATTATTGTGTGTGTATTTGATGGGCCAACACTCTGCCTCGTATAACATGGTTGGCCTAATTATTAAACAATAAAATTTGCCTTTGAGCTTGAGTGATATCTTCTTGTCATATAAAACTCATGATGCACTTCTCCATTTGAGTCATGTCTGATACGATGAGTTATATCTTCATCGATCTCTCCTTTGCTTTAAGATGATAGACCCTAGGTACTTAAAACACTCTGTCCGTGATATAATTTCTTATTCAATTTTTAGCTCCACACTAGTATCCTCTTGATGGCCCAAAAAGTTATATTCTAGATACTCAGCCTTAGTTCTGCTTACTTTAAAACCCTTCGACTCTAACATTTCTTTCCAACATTCTAGCTTGATATTTGACCTCCTCTCTTGTCTCATCCATTAAGATAATATCATCCGCAAATAATATACACCAAGGTACATCTCCTTGAATATTCTTGATAAGCTCATCTATCACTACTGCGAATATCATTACTACGAATAGAAAAAGGCTTAATGTCTAACCTTGTTCTAGCTTAATACTGATAAAAAATTTCTCAGTGTCCCTCCTATCATCCTTATAGTAAATACCACTTCATACATACCTTTAATTATCCTTAGTAAGCTCATCCATCACTACTGCGAATAGAAAAAGGCTTAATGCGAAACCTTGGTGTATCTTAATATTGAAAGAAAATTTCTCAGTATCTCCTCCTATCGTCTTTACTATAGTCAATGCCCTTTAGACATATCTCTAATTACCCTTATATAGGTCATAGGAATTCCTTTGACCTCCAAACACCTCCACAAGATTTTCCTAGGAACCCTATCTTATGCCTTCCCGATATCAATAAAAACCATATATAAATTCCTCTGTCTGTCCCTATAATATTCCATTAATCTTCTAAAGAGGTGTAAAGCTTCTATCGTGGACCTCCTTGACATAAATCCAAATTGGTTTGATATAAAAGCCTCCTTTCTTACTTTCTTCTCAATTACTTTCTCCCACAACTTTATGGTGCGATTAAGTAGTTTGATGTCTTTTTAGTTGTTATAATTTTGTATGTCCCCTTTATACATGCATAAAGGAATTAACATACTCAGTCTCCATTCGTCCGGCATGTTTGCAGACTCTAGGATCATATTAAAGAGCTTGACCAACCAATTAAAACCTTCAACACCTAGGCTCTTCCATACCTCAATGGGTATCTTATTTAGTCCTATAGTCGTTTTGCTCTTCATCTCCCTTGGAGCTTTTTTAACATCTTCCCTTGTGATTTGTTAACACAGAGACTAGTTACGAAATCTCTCAAACGTGCTGAGGTCAGCTAAATAGATGTTGTCTTCTATACCCTCATTAAATAGGCTATAAAAGTACCTTTGCCATATACTATTGATGTCATCATCCTCCATGAGCACCTACCTTGCTTCATCTTTTATACATTGAACTTAGTCCAAGTCCCTCGTTTTTCGTTTCCTGATTTTTGCCAACTTAAAAATGTCCTTTTATGCCTTGTCTATCCAATTTCTTGTACAACTTCTCGTAAGCTTCGCCTTTAGCTATTGAGACTGTCTTCTTTGTTGCTCTTTTTTGCCACTTTATACCTTTCTCTATTAGCTTCTCTCTCTTCCTCTGTGGTACTTGCCAATACAGCTTTATATGCTCCCTCTTTTGCCTCTTAACTTTTTCTTGTACGACTTCAGTCTACCACCAAGATTCCAGATTATCACATTCCACCCTTTAGAAACTCCCAAGAGCTCTTTGGCAATATTCCTTAACAGATATGCTATGCCCTCCCACATCTAATTCGCATCTCCTGCCACTTTCCATTCAACTCCATTTCTTATTCTATCCTTAAATTGTTCAACCATATCTCCTTTTAGACTCCACCATCTAACTTTAATACACCTTCTAAAATTTTGCGCCTTCTTCCATCCCTTTAATGTCAAGTTCCAAGACTAACAATCTATGCCGAGTTGTTAAGCATGTCGTCAGGATCACCTTACAATCCTTGCACCTTGATCGATCGCTTCGCCTTACAAGGAAATAATCAATTTGAGTCTTCATGGTTCTACTCTTATAAGTCACCAATTGCTCCTTGTTCTTCTTGAATAAAGAATTGGCTATCACTAACTCTAATGCTACCGCCATGTCCAATAAAGCAATCCCGCTATTATTCATATCTCTATACCCGAAACGCCTATGAGTCCATAGATATCGATCCAATGCAGCCCCTATATGACCATTAAAATCTCCTCCTAAAATAACTTTCTCATTAGCACGGATTTATTCAATCGCCTCATCTAACTCCTCCCAGAATTGACGTTTTTGTTGTTCATCCAAACCCGCTTGAGGTCTCCTTACCAAAAGTTGGCTGAACCAATATATGAGCTTCAATAAGCAAACTTTTAAGTTGATCAAAACTATTCTGAAATCTATCAGACCATTCGTACTTCACTCCTTTCCATAACAGTTTAGTTAAAGGGGACGCTATCATAAAAAACCCCTTCATAAACCGACGGTAATAACCAACTAGACCTAGAAAATTTCTCACTTCTGTCACATTTTATGTTGGCTGCCAGTTAACAATCACTTCTATCTTACTAGGATCAACTCTAATTCCTTCAGAAGAGACAACATGCCATAGAAATGACATCTCCTAAAGTTAGAAATCACACTTACTCAGCTTAGCATACAACTGTTTTTCTCGCAAGATCTGTAGCACAATTCAGAGATGCTCAGTATGATCATATTCATTCTTAAAATAGACCAAGATATCATCAATAAACACCACAACAAACTGGTCCAAGTAAGGCCTAAATACGTTCATGCGATCCAAAAATGCCGCTGGAGCATTAGTTAACCCAAATGGCATTACCAGGAATTCATAATGTCCATATTGAGTTCTAAATGCAGTCTTTCGTACATCTACATCCTTTACCCGAAGTTGATAGTATCCTGATTGCAGATCTATCTTTGAAAGCACTCCTGCATCTTTTAACTGTTCAAATAGATCGTTAATCCTTGGCAATGGATACTTATTCTTCACTGTGACTCTATTCAATTGCTTGTAATCAATGCACATCTACAGTGTACCATCCTTCTTCTTAACAAACAGGACTGGTGCTTCCCATGGTGATACATTGGGTCGAATAAACTCTTTATCCAGAAGTTCTTATAACTGCACCTTCAACTCCTTCAATTTAGTAGGAGCCATTCTATATGGTGCTCTGGATATAGGAGCAGTGCCAAGCATGACTTCGATAGACAACTCCACTTCCCGTTCAGGAGGAAGTCTAGGTAATTCTTTAGGAAACAAATCTGGAAATTCATTCGCCACAGGAATATCTAGCAATGTTCCAACCCCTTCTTAGAATTAAACACAAAAGCCAGATATGCTTCACATCCCTTCTTAAGGAGCTTTCGAGCTTACATAACAGATACCATATTAGCTAAGGAACTAGTGTGTATCCTTTGCAATACTATTATAGGTTGATCAAGCTTCCTAAGAATAACTATTTTAGCACCACAATCAACTACTGCCTAATGCTTGGATAACTAATCTATACCCAGAATCAAATCAAATTCATGAAGAGGTAATTTAATCAGATTTGATACATAATCATTTCCTTATATCATAATAGGACAGATCCTATACACCTGATTAACCAACACACTACTACCCAGAGGACTAGTTACATGCATGTCATACTCTAACTGATCTATAGGCATCTCCTTATCAATCATTTCTCTAACACTAATATATGAATGAATAGATCCAGGGTTAATCAATACATGCATTTCAAAATTAAAGAGAGAAAAATACCAGTAATGGTGTCTGGTGCGTCCTGATCCTCACGAGCTTTCAGTTCATAAGCTCGAGCTGAAGCAAAAGATATAACTGATCGATTCACAATTTCTGAGTGAGAACTCGGATTAGGTATGTTTTGATTGTATCCTCCTCGACCTCTACCTCGTCCTCTGTTCCCAACAGATGCATGAGAGACCTCCCTAATAGCTTGTGATGTCTAAGCCTGTTTGAGAGGACAACTGGCTATCTTATTCTCGGTACTGCTATAGTGAAACTAAAAAATTGTCTCTACTTATCCTTTCTATAAGCCTTCATAATATATTTTGTTTGGAATTCTCAGGTAAAGAAATCCCAAGTCAAAGGCACCAGTAGTTGAGGAATCCTCATAATGAACTTCCACCATTTATAGGCTGCTCCCTGAAGAAGAGAGATAGCACAGTGTACCATCTGCTCTGATGGACAGTTGATCTCATCCAATACTCTCTTCACCTTCTCAATCCAGAATTCAGCTCTTTCTGATTCCTCCAAAGATGTCCCAGTAAATTTCTCAGTTCCATACTTTCTCAGTTGATCAATCGGAGCCTTAGGTACTGTTTCATTTATCAAATACATCTTAAAGACAAACTAAAAAAAAAATACATTTTGACAAATAAAACTCAATCTCCTTTGGCTATTGCGGTTGGCTCGTCCCAGTCTTTATAATCCTCGCTCTAAATCGTCACGGGGCAAATCCACCGTGCTAAGCACATAGCTTAGTGAGTAATAAATAAACTATATATAAAGTGATAACTCATCATACTGAATCATGTAATAGCATAAGCATGCATTAACAAATTGTTTTAACAATAAATCAGACATAATGCATTTCAGAATAGATTTTATAGTTAACAGAGCTGAATATTAAGAGAGGGTATAAACTTTTCAGAATTAGAACACAATTTTGTTTATGTTAGAATAAAACATATATCAGAATGCAAAATCAGATGACTACTAAGCCATTTATAGAAGCGAGTAACGGGACATATACAGGAGAGACTGAAGTCTCAAAACTGAAGTGTCACGGAAAACACCAAAGTCTTAACACTGAAGTGTCACAAGAGCAGCTGAAGACCCTTCTAGGCATAACTATTTACCCACAAATAGGACTCAACAATTTTAAAACAAAATAAAGTCATTTTAGACATTTTATGTGCAAAATAAGTAGTCAATCATATTCACACGCAAATAGCACTTTCAATGATATAAACATACGTCAAAAGTCTCGAACAATCATTGTCTAAAATTCAGAACACAATCAACATAAATCAAATTCAACAAGCAGAGCAAAGTAAGGTGTGACCATCTAAGATTACTCATGAAAGCTCCCATATTGCTTATTGCCTTGAAGTCTCAGCAATATCTAGAAATAGTCGCTCTATACGTTCCTCTATAACATTTAACATATATACAAATCACTATTGTGCATGATTAAGAATTCATTTATGTATATTGAATATCTATGATGCATGTTCATGAAAAATTCTTGGGTATATTTTCTTACCAAACTGATGTAAACATCAATTGTACTTCAAAAGTTCCAAAATTCATAAATTCAATTACTATTCCAGCTTTTGTTGGAAGCATCTTATTCGGGTCAACTTTTCATAATCAATAAGATTAAGAAAATGATGTATTTCTATAACACTCTCTTCTAGACAATTGTTTCTCTATGTATTAAGTTTCTAATGATACTAAAATCATACAATTTGATGTATTATTCAATAAGTTATGCTTAAAATACCATAAACTGTGTACATTTGAAAATTTGGCTAATGCATGATCATGCATTCAAGTTTTACAACTTATATCCCTCAATTAAAATATCCAAAAATTACAAAATTTATACCAATTTAAAGATAATAGAATAATATACAAATTTGGTGAAGACACCTCAGTCTAATTTGGACTACATCAATTCATTTTATTCAATAACAATAGGATATGATTTCTGTCCCTTGTAGTGCTACAGTTGAATCCAAGAATCACTTTCAAGCTAAATTTAAAGATCCTTAAGAATATAATTCAAATTCAATTTCTTCTTAACATTTGTATAAAAATGTTTCTAGTTTATTTTGAATTAAAAATAATCTCATTTGGAGCTTTACAGATCAAGTTATGGCCAAAATACCAATGTCTATACAGTGAAACCTATTCAGTGAAACTACTACAATTAACTCACATCTTAGACATTCAACACACCCTTCACCAAAATTCATGAATTCCACCTTAATTGCACCTTATTAATGCCTCAACTACACATCAATATTCTATCAAGAAACAATTCCAAATTCATTCAGTAAACAGCCCACAATCCTTATCTTTCATACATTAAAACCAAAATAGCATATGCCAAACCAAAATTATTTTTCCAGCACCTAATGTTCATCATCATAACACATATTTCTGGCCAAATTAGGTATCATAAAACTTATACGAATACATGCTATCAAGTGTAGAAATCCCTTACCTTTGTACCTTCAAGAACCAGCTGAACCAGCCCTTCTAAACTATCAGAACACATAAAGATTTGTAAGTGAAGATGGTCCAAAACTAAGAAAAATTTTAGAAGTTGAGAGGGGTCAGTAGTTTCGGTTGGAAGCAACAAAATTTGGTGAGTGGGCTGCCGAAATGAGCTGGAGTGATTCAGCTCTTGCTTTGCTAGGTGTCCTCAAATTATCAAGCCATATGTCTTAATGCATGTAATGCCATTTGTCTAATTAAGGTGCTACCACTAGTCACCTATAAAACTAATCCACATGTCAATCATCCAATGCTGCTAAATTTCATTGTATTAGGTATGCCCAATATCACTAATTCTTAGGCCTAGTCATTCTAATTTCCATGTACCAACTTGTCACTTGATAATTTTCCTAGTCCAAACATACATTTAAATACCTCAATTCTCTAATGATATCAATTAATTCCAATTTAGTAACTATAGTCCACTTGATCAAAAATCAAGTCATATGTCTTTCATATTCCAAGCATAGCACAATTCTTACTCTTATCACACATGTACTTTCATAAATATGTATTATTTCAACTAGTGTATATTTTAGGGCTTTATAGTTCAAAGTTTTAGTCAACTGATATATGAGGAGTTTAGATAAAATATGTTTGTTTGGTTTCTCATTTCATGTAAAACTTTTTGCATAGAGCAATGAACTCACAGATGTTTTTGTAATGTAAATATATGGAATGTGAAATGAAATGCTACAATGTAAGTTATGTTTTGTTAATGAAATGAGAAAAATTGATCCTTAAAATACTTGTGTTTCTGGGATGCCATAATAAGTGAATATGATTGCTTTAACATGTCATTCTTATAGGTTATGTTCTCATATGTCCTCTGTATGTTCAGGCATATACTCGATGATAGTGGTGTGTTACAATTTTTGGTATTAGAGCATAGTTTGACATCTTTAGGGACATATAAAAGCATTTAGACGTGAAATAAATTGAGAGACTCGAATAGTGATAACCCTTATTGTTTGTTATAGGTCATCCATTATAGGAGATCAAGTCACAGAGTTAACTGACCTTGAGTCTATAGGACCAATAGAGAGTCTTCGGTATCTCAATTTGAGCAAATGCCACTGAGAATTCCTAAGAAAAGAGAGAGGAGGTATGATAAGCTTAGAAAGCAGGGGGTTGTAGACTTCTATGGAAGTACAAACCCTATAAAGGCAGAAGGTTGGTTGGAAAGAACTAAACGAGTGTTTGATCAAATGAACTGCGAGTTCGATGAAAGATTTGACTATGCAGTCTTGCTACTGCAAGGTCCAACTTATCAGTGGTAGAAGACTGTTCCCAGTAGTTTCGCCCAACCTTGTAGACTGATATGGGAGGACTTCCTGAGAGTCTTTAAGGAGAACTATATGCCCAAGATCTATCTGGATAGGAAGATGAAAAAGTTTCCAGATCTAAAATAGGGAAGCCTTACTATAGTTAAGTATAAGGTGAGATTTAATGAGTTAATAGGATATGCTACTACTTTGATTATGGATGAGGAAGATAAGTGTAGGCAATTTAAGGATGTACTACATATAGAGATCAGAACGAGGATGGCCATCACTAATTTAAGTAGTGTTTTTGAACTGAGAGCTGCATCGATTCAAATTAAGTAGTTACTAAAAGATAGGCAAGGAGAGTGTAGACAAGAAATTAGAATGACGAGGTAGGGTGAGTCCCAAGCTGATTCTGGCAGGAGATTTAGTAAATGTCATAATAGATCATTCTTATCACAGATTAGATCAAGACAATCGGCATTTAGATTGAGAGGTGGTTTTGTTCAAGCTAGTAATGGTAGAGGTCAAATATCCAGAAGGCAGACACAACAAATGTCTTTGCCTAGTTGTGAGCATTGTAGGAAGAAACATGGTGGGTAATGTTGGACGATATCAAGAGCTTATTTTCATTGTGGCTCTCTTAAACATCATACTAGAGACAGCCTCACGATTGTAGGAGCACAGTTTAGAGTGAGAGGAGGATCAGTGACTGAGACTATTTTCTAGTCAAGTAGAGTTAGTGGAGCAGGATAGAGAGGCAGAGGTAGAGGCAAAACCAGTTCAACAGGTCCTAGTGTGAGGACTAAGGTATGAATTAACTAACCGTAGTCTCAGGCTAGGATCTTTGCTATCACCAGACATGAGACACAGAACTCCCCAGATGTTCTAGTAGGTGTGTTGCATGTCTTTCAATTTGAGACATTTGCATTGTTAGATCCGGGATCTACATATTCATTCATCACACCACATTTGGCTTCTAAACTGGATTATGAGAGAGAGATGTTGAAATTTGTCTTAGAGGTGAGTACTCCAATAGGAAGTATTACAATGAGTGGGGAAGTTTGTAAAGGGTGTATCATTCAGATTAATCAAGTAGAGTTAAAGGCTGACTTGATAGAATTGCAGTCAAAGGAGATTGATCTTATTTTGGGTATGGACTAGCTTACTACACATAGAGCTATAATGAATTGTTATACTAAAGAAGTGACTATTGAATCCCCTAATCAACCAAGGGTTGTATTTCGAGGTATTAGTCAAACAGTGCCAGCTAGGTTGATTTTCTCAATGAGTGCTATCAAACTGATTTGAAGTGGAAGTGAGGCTTATTTAGCTTATGTAGTCAATACCCAAACTGAGCAGGCAGTATGGGATATTTCTGTTGTTAGGGATTTCCCATATGTGTTTCCCATTAAATTGCCAAAATTACCCCCGAATAGGGAAATAGAGTTTATGATTGACTTAGTTCCAGGTACTGCTTCTATACCGATTCCTCCGTATAAAATGGCTCCTGTGGAACTTAAGACCCAGTTGCAAGAGTTATTGGATAAGGGTTTTATCAGACCTAGTGTGTTACCTTAGGGGAGAAATAGTTTTGTTTGTAAAGAAAAAGGATGGGACTTTAAGATTATGTATTGACAATAGACGATTAAATCGAGTGACAATGAAGAATAAGTATCATTTATCTAGGATATATGAGTTACTTGATCAGTTACAAGGAGCTTAGGTGTTTACTAAGCTAGATTTGGGATCAAGGTACTATCAGTTGAAGATACCAAAAGTTGATGTACCAACGTGTGCATTTAGGACCAGAAATGGGCACTTTGAGTTTTTGGTGATGCCTTTTGAGTTGACAAATGCTTTGACAACTTTTATGGCACTGATGAACAAACTATTTCAGCCTTACTTAGATTATTTTATGATTATGATCATAGATGATATTTTGGTTGACTCGAAGAGCAGAGAGGAACATTCTGAGAACTTGAGGTTGGTCCTACAGATAATGAGAGAGAAGCAATTGTAGGCTAAATTCAGTAAATGTGAATTCTAGCTTGATCAAGTGGCATTCTTAGGTCACATAATGTCTGGATAGGGCATAAAGGTGGACCCAAAGAAATTTGAGGTAGTGATGAAATGGGAAGCCCCGAGAAATGTGTCTAAAATCTAAAGTTTTCTTGGATTAACAGAATATTACAAAAGTTTTATCGAGGAGTTTTCATTGATCTTAGCCCCTTTGATAAGGTTTATAAGGAAGAATGTATCTTTCAGATGGACTGATAAGTGCCTAAAGAGCTTTGAAGAGTTAAAACACCGATTGACTACAACACCAGTGTTAGCTATACCAGCAGGATATGGAGGATATGTTGTGTATAGTGAAGCTTCACATTAGGGGTTAAGATGTGTATTGACGCAGTATGGCAGAGTGATTTTTTATCCATCGAGACAATTTAAGGTCTCATGAGTTTAACTATCCGGTTCATCATTTAGAATTTGCTGCAGTGGTGTTTGCTTTGAAGATTTAGAAACATTATCTGTATAGTGAGACATTTGAGATATTTACAGTCCATATAAGTCTGAAATATTTGTGGAGTCAAAAGGAGTTGAGTATGAGACAAAGGCGGTGGATTGAATTACTTAAAGATTATGATTGTATAATTGAGTATCACCCTAGTAAAGCTAATATTGTGGCTGATGGATTAAGTAGGAAATTCAATAGCAGTATGGCATATATTCAGACATCGAGATTACCAAACTTAGTACAACTGAGAGTAATAAATGTTGAGCTAAATGTGGGATAGAATAAAGCAATGATAGCTACATTGAAGCTTAGATTGGTATTGCATGAAACAATTATAAAAGCTCAAAGTAAGGATCCAGAACTAGTGAAGCTTATAAATAAGTTGAATCAGAATCCAAGTTCTGAGTTTGAGTTAAGAGACAATGCATTATGGTTAAAGCAGAGATTATGTGTACTGATTTTGATCATCTGAGAAAAGAAATTTTGGAGGAAGCTCACTAAGCGGCCTATGCTATGCATCCTGGTACTACCAAGATATATAGTACTTCGAAACAACATTTTTTGTGGCCAGGGATGAAGAAACAAGTAGCAGAGTATATTACTAAGTGTTTGACTTGTCAATAGATTAAGGGAGAGCGTCAAGCTCTGGTTAGGAAGTTACAATCATTGCCTATTTTGGAGTGGAATTGGGAAAGGATTACTATGGGATTTCATTATGGGTTTGTTGAGGATCCTAAGGCAACATGATGCCATATGAGTTATTATTGACAAATTCAAAAAATCGACCCATTTCTAACCTGTGAGGGAGAATAATATACTATATTAGTTATCCTAGAGTTATGTTAATAAATAATGAGATTACATAGAGTCCCAGTGTCTATTATATCAGACGGAGATCTCATATTTCCTTTTAGATTTTGGGGTGGTTTACAAATAGCATTAGGTACGAAATTAAATTTTAGTACATCATTTCATCCTCAGACAAATAGACAGAGTGTGAGGACTATTACAACTGTTGAGGATATCCTTAGAGCTTATGTATTAGAGTTCCAAGGAGCATAGGATCAATATGTAGCTCTTATTACAACAATCATTATCATGATAGTATCAGTATGGCTCTATATGAGGTGTTGTAGGGCAAAAAGTATCAAACACCTTTATATTAGGATGAGGAGGGTCTAAGGATTGTTGAAGGCCTAGAACTGATTCAAGGTACTATTTATAAGGTGAAATTGATCCGTAGCAAAATTAAGGCATCTTAAGATAGGCAAAAAAGTTATGCATATCATCATCGGAGAGATATGGAGTACCTAGTGGGAGATAAGGTGCTTCTAAAAGTATCAACTTGGCAAGGAGTCCTAAGGCTTGGTAAAAACGACAAGGTAAATCCTAGATACATTGGTCCATATGAGATTATTAAGAGAATAAGACCACTGGATTATAAGTTGGCATTACTGGCAGAGATAACTCAGATTCAAAATATGTTCCTTGTTAGTATGCCCAGGAGATATCAGTAAGATCTAAGACACATATTACTGCTCAGGAGGTTGAACTTGCAACTAACTTGAATTTTATGGAGGAATTGGTTAAAATAATAGGCTATTAAACTAAACAATTGAGAAACCGAGTGATCCCATTGGTTAAAGTCCTTTGGAGAAATCATTTGAGAGAAGAAGCTACATGGGAGACTAAAGAGAACATGAGGAAACAATACTCCCATCTATTTATTCAATCAGGAAAGAATTTTGAGGATGAAATTTCTTAAAAAGGGAGAATCGTAATAGTCGATTTTTCCATACTAAGAATTAGAGTCTTAGAATTTTGTACATGGCCATATCATTGAGAGTTCATGAAATACATTTCATTCACATGCAAATCATTAGCATACACACATGAATTATGAATTATGAATTATGAATTAGTACACATTGTAAAGATAATATATGCACTCAATTGGCATATTCTTGGGTATGAAAGACTCTAAATGATCATGATGTGAATTGTGTATTATTTATGTCTTGAATTTTGGTTTGATGGATTATAAGTAGTAAATTTGGAATTTATTGTTACAATTGGAAAATTGATGAATTAAAAGTACATTTAGACTAGGAAAAATGCCAAGCGGTAAGAAAAGTTGACATGGAAAATTAGGATGACTAAACCTATAATTGAGTGACATTTGGAATAGGTAATTAATTGACAAATGGCAGCAATGAATGAGTGACAAATGGACTACTAACTAGGTGAAATTTGGTAGCTTATGAAGTGGACAAATGGGATGCATGCTAAAGGACAAATTTTATTAGGAAAAGGTAACACCTAGTACCTAATGTGTCAAGCTAATGTACAAATGTTTCTGCTGAGTTCATTTCTCTTCTTTCCTTAATCTCTCAACCGAAATACACTCTCTTCCATATCTTTGCATTTTTGCTTCAATTGTGATCAATTGGTGTCTCCATGCCTTTATCCTTCATAATATAGCTATAGAACTAGAATATTGCAGTTCTTATTGTGGTCTTTTACCCTAGCCAAAAACCAACTTATTTCTACATTGAATTGGTGATGATTTTGCATGCATGAAGAGTTAAGTGGACTTGATCAATTGAGATAGAATTTGAGCTAGACATGTAAGTAAAAGATTGTTCTTTATAGCATGTAATAATATAAAGCTTATGATGATTGAATTGGGATGGATAGTATATGATGTTGATGATGAAGTGTGCTAGAAAAATGATGCATGAATTGGATACTTTGATGCTTTGTTCTAGATGTATGAAACCTGTAGGCTATAAGTTGTTTTATAGATTAATTAAATTGAGATTTGAAGTGCAAAAAAGGTGAATTTATGCTAAAGAAAGATGCTAGAGTAGTGTTCTTGAAATAGGAAAGAACTAAGATTACATGAATGAAAGTGAATGTAAGTTTCTGTTTTGTCTTTTGATGCATGAAAGACAATTATTTATGAGCTACCAATTGAATGTTTTTGAATTGGAATTAGAGATGAAATTGATGAAGAATTGAAGTATAATTAAGGCATACTTGAGGTATAATCAATGGACTAAGATGAAGGTGTTTTAAATTAGGTATAAAGATGCAAGAATCTAGAAAAAATTGATGGAATTAGACAATGGACCTTCAGATTACTCATCCCACGATCATGGGAGCTACATTAGCACCTTCCCACGATCTTGGCAATGCATGGAAGTAAGAAAAGTTTGATTTTGTTTGATATTTAAACCTTATATGGATAAGTTACTTTACTTAGGTGCAATTGGACATAATTGGGGCTTGAAATTAACCTAGATAGTTCTTTGATTAGTTGATTAAGTGTTTGATAAGTTTAGGTTATTGGTTTATGTTATAATTTAAGGAATGGATTGTTTAATATCAATGTATATGAATTTGGGGAATTTGAGTTGTTAATGGTATAAAGATGTTCTTATGAAAGATGATTCAAAGGATATAGGTAATGAATTAAGTATGATTGAATGAGAATTGAGAAATTGTATGTATAATGCTAGGAAAGGATTGATGAATGTATGATTGATGAATTTAAAGTAATCAAACTTACTTAAGGCATAACCTAACTACGAACTAGATAAATACAAGCTATAATGAATGAATGATCAAGACTTGTGAATAAGGATATATACCGAGATAGTCAATTGAGCATGAAATGAATATAACACATATACATGTGTATAATTGAGTACTCATTTGATTAAACAAGTTAGTAATAGTTAAATACGTGTGTATCGCATGATATAAAAGCACAAATTGAGCATCCACATCCAAACATTGTCGTATCATCAAGGAAATAGCTATCTGGAGTGTACTGTAAGTTAAACTAGATGTTGTCTCGCTATGTTTGAATTGTTCTTGATTAACTTTCAGATATTGAGCTATTATTAATATGATTGTGACATTCCAGACTTTGTTCGTCCAAGGAGTTTGATATTCAGGATTGTAGTGGAAGTGTTTTCAAATTGAATGTGTAATATGAAATGTGTTCTCAACTATATGTTAAATGCCAGACTCATATCTAATGAATATGATAAGTGACTGTGCACTTAGAATGAAAGTTATTGATAACATATTATGTGAAATGATGCATTCCATCACATGAATATGCATAATCATATAAAAGAGTTTTGGCTCAAGTGATTAGTCTGAAAAGAGCTTAAAGCTTAAAAATGTGCATAAAGAGCCATAGGCTCAATTATTAATGAGCCCGGTATCCACAAAGGGGTACGGAACAATATTTAAAATGAGCCTGATATTCACAAGAAATACAGGACAGTAAATAGGCACTCGATCATAACAAAGTAAAAATAAAAGTGAGTCACATGTGCATTTGCATATATAAATTGACATATATCATATCCTTAATTTGAGATGATTACTGAATTGCTTAAAATATAGTTGACGGTTGAATAAGGATGTGTTGTGATATGAAATGCTAGCTTATCTAATATACTTATGAAAGTATTATAATCTAGTTGTACTTGATAAAGTATGATGAAATGTGATGTGATATTCAATATTGAATGCTATGAAATACTTGTTGAAGTGGGATATGATTTGCCTTTATGTTTCTTAGTTGAGTGAGCACGTCGATGATGATTTACTCGTTGAGTTTACAAAACTCATCAAAATTGCAACATTGATTTTTAGGTTTTGAGGAGACCTAGCTTCTAAAGTAATCTAGTAGTAGTCTAGTATTGTCAATATTGGAAACAAGAAATGGCTTAAAGGTCTGGTCAACTAATATATAAGGAGTTTAGATAGAATGTGTTTGTTTAGTTGTTACTTCCTCCAAAAAAAAAAAAAAGTGTTTGTTTAGTTTCTCATTTCATGTAGAACATTTTGTATAGAACAGTGAACTCATATATGGTTTTGTAATGTAAATATATGGAGTGTGAAATGTAATGCTATAGTGTAAGTTACGTTTTGTTAATGAAATGGGAAAAGTTGATCCTTAAAATACTTGTATTTTTATGATGCCATAATAAGTGAATATGATTGCTCTAACATGTCATTCTCATAAGGTATGTTCTCGGATGTCCTCTGGATGTTTGGGCATACACTCTATGGTAGTGGTGTATTATAAAAATAAAGATACCAAACTAACAATTTCAATAGATAATCTCAAGCATTACATAAGTTCAATATCAATCATGAAATTCAGGTATGTCTTTGGATGAAATTGTTAAGGCTCTTATTACTAACATTAAAACATTTCAACAAGAAATAAGAACAAACCTTCAAAACTTAGGAAATCAAATCACTCAATTAGCCACCTCATATAGTAAATTTAAAGGATAAGCATCGAGAAAATTACCTTCACAAATTGTGGTGAATCTTAAGGAGAATGTGAGTGCAATACCATTAAGAAGTGGGAAGGAAATTCAATCTAGATCTTCCTTACCATTATTTGTAAAGAGTGATGATATTATTTGTCTAGAATTATGGTATTGTTTATACTTAGATGTGGTGTTTGCATATTAGAGGAAAGTATTGAGACGTCATAATCTTTATACTTACTAATGGTATTCTTATATTAAAGTGAAGGTGCTATTTATTTGTACTAAACTATAACTTTTTTTTAAATAAGTGTGATGTTGGACGTATAAAACTCCAGTATAGTTTTGTATTCTTTGTAATAAGTGATTGTATTAAAGTAAAATTTTTACATATCTGTAATAAGTGACAATATTTTTTTGTTTATATATGTGATATTATATATACTACATTCTTGTATACTTTTTATTAAGGCAATATATTTTTTATACTCAGTGATGGTATTCCTATATTAAAGTAAATAAGTTAGTTATTTTAATGAGTGATAATATTTTTTATATATAACATGATATTGTTTTTATATAGTAGTTTTGTATTTTTAATAAAATTTTGGTTTTTTACTTATATAATATTTATAGCTTGTTAGGGAAGCTTTTCACATACATTGTATTTAATATTTCCCTTAAAAAATATGGACAAATACTCAGTTATGCGTTAAATTGTGTTCATTGTTCTCTTTCATAATCGGGGTTTGTCATCATTCATATACTAAATCATGTCCAATACAAAGTAAACATGTTACTTACCTATAATAACCAATTATATTTTTTGTTTATAGGAATGGTATAAGATGTATATATTTCATATAACATCCCATTACCCATGTTAAGGCTAGAACAATATATATATGAGAGATTAGAAAATGCATTTCATGCTCATGCATTATATGATATGTATATACACGTGAATATTGAACTTATGTACATTAAAATAATTGTACATGCATTCATTGACATATTCTGGGTGTAATAGTTTATAAATCTGATTATATTGAGAATTGTTATTTTTTATATGTTGAAAACTGATTTAGAGAGTGTATTTAGTGATTTAAAATTTTTGGTGAATTTTAGGAAAATTTCTGCAAATTTGGGTAATTTTTGGACTAAGAAAAATACTAAGTGGCAAGACAAATGATAAATGGTAGTAGAATTTACTGTCAAATGGCAATGAAAATTTTGATAAATTACTGGGATTTATTGACAAGTGTCAATGAAAATTAAGAAACAATTGGAGTAGAAATTAGATTTGATTGGACTAGTTAAATAAAAGAACCTAGTTTAAAGCTATAAGAATTCAACATGTGGCAAGTGACAAGTGTCACTTGCCAAACCATACCTTTAAACTTACGATGCTTTTACTTGAAAGACCAAGTTTATTTGTTTTACTCTTGCTTTCTTCTCTTCTATATGACTTCTCCATTTTCTTGAAGTTTCTTCTCCTTCTTCATGAATTTTGTTGCCAACCTTTACTAACTTTAAACCTAGCTCTCTCATCTTTCAATTACTACTTCCATCATGTTGTCTTCTTCATTGCCTCAAGAAAACCTAAACCTTCCAACCTCCATGGTGATGTACGTGGGATGCATGGAAAATTAGGGATTGGTGTTCTTGCAAGGTTTAAAGAATTGGAAGCTAATCCAGGTAAGTTATTCTTTGAATAACATGGGTATGGTTAAATGAAGTGATGTAGATTATGTGAAAATATGATGTGATGTGTTATATGATTGAGTGAACCATCGAGGATGGTCATTCATTGAGTTTGCAAAACTCACCCAAAATTTGCAATATTTTGCAGGCTTCAAAGAGTTACCCCGTTAGGCTAACAGGAGTATAACCACTGTATTCAAGTAAGAGATAGAGGTCGGGATCAGTTTGCGTCTGCATTTGTTTTCTTACTTTTGTATTAAATTGCATATTTTGCAATTTCTGTATAAGGTATATTTGAAAAATTTTTTATGTAATAACTTTCAAAATCGGAAATGTGTTGCAAATGAGATTGATCAAAGTGTAATAATAATTATGTTTTCAATGTTTATGAGATAAAAGTACGAGCTCAAATTTGAATATTGATGTTTGCATATGCGTGTGATATTTTTTGAAAAATTTGCACTGAGTTTCGAGTGTTTGACTAATTGACTGTTCTAGCATGCCACCCCTATAGGGCAAGTTCTCGAACATCAATCAGGATGTGTCTTGAGAGAGTGAGGTGCTACATTATTTGATTGTTTGAATAGGTGGGGATATTGCCTCCTCACATGCTCCTCCATTTCCCAAGTTGCTTCTTCAGTTGAGTGATTCCTCCACGGGAATTTTACCAATGGAATGACTCGGTTCCTCAACTGTTTGATATGATATCTCACTATCTTGATCGAATCCTCAACATAGCTTAAGTTACTAGTATCCTCAATCTCTCAAGTTGGTATCACATGTGTCAGATCTGGTCAGTATCTTTAGAGCATATTCACATGAAACACATTATGTAATTGAGACATTTCATTCAATAAAGCTAACTTATATGCCAAAGGTCCTATCCTCTTAATGATCTCATAAGAACCAATGTACCTAGGGCTCAACTAACCTTTTTTACCGAATCTTAATACTCCTCTCTAAGGTGACACTCTGAGAAGAGAAATACTCTGTCTCCTACATTGTACTCCATATCTCATTGATGTTGATCCACATAACTCTTCTGTCTATCTTGAGCCACTATAATTCGACTTCGGATCAATTTCACCTTATCCACCGTGTCTTGTATCAATTATGGGCCTTCAACCATTCTCAATCCCTCTTCATTCCAAAATTATGGTGATTGACATTTTCTTCCATACTGTGCTTCATACGGTGCCATTTCGATACTACTGTGATAGTGGTTATTATAAGCAAATTCTATCAGTGCTATATATTGATCCCAAGCTCCTTTGAAACTTCAATACACAAGCTCTGAGCATATTCTCAACAGTCTTTATTGTCCCCTCACCTTGTCCATCTGCTTGAGGATGAAATGTAGTACTAAAGTTTAACTTAGTACCCATAGTAGACTGCAAACTCTTCTAGAATCTCAAAGTAAATTTGGGATCCCTGTCCGATACAATGGACACTGGAATCCCATATAGTCTAACCACTTCATTCACATATCTCCAGACCAACTGATCTAGTAAGTTATTCTCTCTCCCTGGTAAAAAATAGGTCGACTTAGTCAATCAATCCACTACAACCCATATAACATCATTTTGTCTCGGAGTCTTAGGCAATCCTATAATAAAGTCCATAGTAATTTCTTCCCATTTCCACTCCAGAATAGGCAAAAAATGTAGCTTCCTTACTAGAGCTTGATGCCCAACCTTAACTTGAGAGCATGACGTACACTTAGAAACATACTTCGCTACTTGCTTCTTCATTACCTCTATTTTCTATTTGGGTCTCTTAATATGCCATGTTCAGATACTATAACACCCATCATTTTATTTAATCAAGCTAAGATTCACTCTTATTGCACTTGGCATATAATTGTTTCTACCTTCATGATATGTAAGTTTTTTCTAAGTATTCAAACTATTCTTCTCAACTTTTTGAATACATTTAATATATCATCAATGATCACAGTCACTAATTGATCCAATTTTGCTTGGATCACTTTAATCTTCAATTCCATGTTACTGTCGGGGCATTGTTACTCAAACAAATATAGCCAAAACTCTATGTGCCTATGATTAGTTCTCGTAATTCCTTAAGTAACTCTGTCCATTGTCTCAGGCTCATATTCAATTCTTTCAAACTCAATAATTACCTAAAGAAGATCAATTTTTATCATTTCTTACATGGTCATGATGTTTTATTCATTAAAACTCAATGATGTAGTAGACATGATTACTGTTGCATATGCTTAGGTGTATATCACCAAGGTCATCCCATTCTATCTCGAGATTTATTTTTGACAATGATTTAGAGCTTACTGTAGTTGTCTTTGCTCTAAAGATATGAAGACACTATCTATATGGAGAGACATTCCATATTTATACAGATCATAAGAGTTTGAAGTATCTGTTAAATCAGAAGGAGTTGAGCATGAGCCAAAGAAGATGGATTAAGTTAATGAAGGGTTATGACTGCACGATTGAGAATTACCCGGGGAAAGCTAATGTGGTGGTTGATGCTTTGAGCAGAAAGTCTAATACTAGTGTAGCTTAGATTCAGTTATCGAGGTTACCAAACTTGATTCAATTGAGATTGATGAATTGATCATGAAATTTTCATATGTGAGTTATGGGTGTTGACATATATATGTAAATGTCTTGCTTTTGTATACATGATGATATAATGTTGGATTAAATTAAGTAAAATTTGTGTTGTGTATGATGAATGTGAGTGATAAAAAGTTTATGTAAATGTCTTGTTTTTGTATATATATGATGAGAAATAATTCATATATTGTTATAGATATGTTCTTCAAGTAGAATGATTTTCACAAAAGGGTTAGAATGAGTGCAGAAAAATCAATGATGAATGGGTAAATGTATATACTCTGTTTTTGGTTAGTGATCGATCATATGCATATATATATCTATATATATATATAGATAGATAGATATAGATATGTATAGCTCAGATTCAGTTATCGAGGTTACCAAACTTGATTCAATTTAGATTGATGAATTGATAATGAAATTTTGATGTGTGAGTTATGAGTGTTGACATATATATGTAAATGTCTTGCTTTTGTATATGTGATGATATCATGTTGGATTAAATTAAGTAAAAGTTGTTTTGTGTATAATGAATGTGAGCGATAAAATGTTTACGTAAATGTCTTGTTTTTGTATATATATGATGAGAAATAATTCATATATTGTTATAGATATGTTCTTGAGATAGAATGATTTTCATAAAGGAGTTAGAATGAGTGTAGAAAAATCAATGATGAATGGGT
>JANSVA010000217.1:19822939-19834814 GCA_025504915.1 Erythroxylum reticulatum
TTTGGAGATGTAGACAAATATACCATTCCCGCAGGATTCAGCAAGTTGGAATTTCCCACGTTCAAAGGTGTGGAGGTAAGAAATTAGATTTACCGTTGTGAAATAGTTCTTTGCAATCGATCGCATACCATAAGAATTAAAGGTTCAAATGGCGTCACTTACTAGTCTGGAAAATTGGAAGATGAGTCTTGTTTGCTGCTTTCTGTTAAAGTTATTTGTGGCCAACTCCTGGCCTTGCTGTAGCCAACTTGCAAGATTTTACAAGGATTTCCTCTCAGGAAAAGTTCGTTGCAGCCAACTTTCCTGTACAGCTTAAACATACTTCGGTATTTTGGAATTATATTAATCTGTAGTTATCCAAATGGAATGATTCTTCACTTAAATTAAACTAGAGACACAGGGCTACAATTTTCTGAAGAAATCAAAATTTAATTCTGTCTCTAGAATTCCAGAATCTGACTTGAAGTTAAGCACAGAATATTGTTTCAGTTTAAGAATAGTATGAATTATTTGGAGTATAATTTTTGGAGTACTAAACCAAATTGAATAATCTTGATGTCATTAGAAACTTAAGACAATAGGGAACATTTTTCTAGAATAAAGTGTTGCCAAATTATTTCATTTACCTTGCCATAATGTTCATGAAAAATAAACCCAAAGGTTTGAAATTTTAGAGATGTTATATGAAAAATGAGAGTTTGGATAATGTTAATCTTATAATGTTAGAAAAACATTAATGAATGAATTGTTGATATTAAAGTACCAAAGGCATGAGTATAATGAAATGAAGATGTTCATATAACTGTAGTTATGATTCAAAGGAGATGAGTAACAAGTATCTAGTAAAAGTGAATGATAATTGGATATTATGAAAGCAAATAATGCTAAAAATAAGAATGTGCATAAGATGTGAAATTTGATAATATGCCTGGGATTGCCATTGAGTATGCATTGTACTTATTCCATAAAGACATTTGTACATAAAGGAATACTTATAATTTATGCAATTTTTAATGTATGTACATTGTGTGTATTGCATAATTTTGATGTGCAGGATAAACATCCGCATTCAGATGTTTCTAGATCATGGAAGCTAATGATAATCTGCAGTGTACTGTGAGTCGACCTAAATGGTCTCATTTTATTGTTTGTTCTGATTTCAATTTCTACATTGAATGATTTTTTATATGATTATTATGCAATGTGAATATGAGTGATGTGAATGTGTTGATTTTGGATATTGAATGTTCGAGGAACTAGTTATATGTGAGAACATTGGAGTGCTCCTTGTATGTGAATATAAAAGAAGTATGTGTTTTCTCAACTTAATTGTTAAATGTCAGATCAAGGTCCGAAGATGAATATGAAATTGAATGTGAATCTGAAAGCATGTGATAGACTGAAATTATGATAATGTGATGCATTTTATTACATAAATGCATGAAAGATAAAGGCAGTATGACTGGAGTCGCCAGTACAAAGAGCTTAAAGCTTAGACTGTGATAAGAGCCTCTTGCTTAGTTGTGAACGTATCTGATATCTGCTAAGGGATATGGGACATTATTTGATACAGCTCGGCATTCACTAAGGGATATGGACTAGTAAAAAGGCACTCGGTCACAACGATAATAATAAATGAAAGTGAGTCTCACGTGCATTGCATTTATAATTGATATGTGTATCTTTTATGAATGAAATGATTGGTATGATTTTTCTGAAAGTCATATGTGATCCTTTATGCAAAATAATGCAAAGATGTAAATTAGATGCCACATGTGTTAATGTGATGGATGAATTGAGTGAACTATTGATGATGGTTACCTCGTTGAGTTCATAAAGCTCACCAAAATTGTAATATTAATTTTTCAGGACCGAGAGACGAATTTAATTACTAAGAGACGCTACAAGAAGTATAGTCTTGTACTTTTAGGAAAAAAGAAGAAATGGCTCAAATGTCGGTCAGCTGAGATTGGAAAGATTAGATAGACTTTTTGTGTAATTTTCTCTTTCATATAGCACATTTTGTATTAGGATATAATGATGTACATATATGGGTGGTTAAAAGCTACATTGTAAATACGTTTAGATTTATGAAATGAAATGAGGAAATTTTGATTTTAAAATATGGTGTTTTTCATTATGATGTCTTAGGAGAGAATAAAGAATGATGATGACATGTTAAATGAATGTTGTTATTGAACGTAGCACATCATTATCATAAGTTATGTACTGGAATGTCCTCTGGGTGTTCCTGCTCGTACTTTATGGTAGTGGGGGAATTACATTTCATATATATTGTGCATTGAGAGATGATATTCTTTATACTCAGTGATAGTATTCTCTTATTAAACTAAAAAATGTTACTTATCTAGATGAGTCATGATATTTTTTATACAAAGGTGAGGTATTGAAAGAATTGAGTTTTAATATAATTTGTAGTAATGACAAGTATTCTTCATACTTAGTCATTATACTATTGTATTAAAGTTTAGGTATTACTTCTTTTTCTATTGAGTAATGATTTTTTTGTATACAATCATACTGTTAAATATATAAATTTTTGGTATAGTTAGACACGGTATTGAATATATTTTATAGTATAATATGTATTAAAGAATGATTTTTATTGTATTTAAGAGTGGTAAGAGATATATTGAATATTGGTATAGTTTGTATTGTTACTTGATATTCTTTATACTTATATTCCCATATTAATATAAAGTTGGAAATCATACCATATTAATATAAAGCTAGAAATCATCTTATATTTTCTATATTGTCACTATATCTACTATTTTGGAAAGATATTAATTACATTTACTTTTTAGGTTGTGAAGGCTTACATTGATAAAGATAAGTTTTTTTTTATAAAATATATATTTTGTTAACATATGTAGTTACGAATGACAATGGGATGGGCTTAATCGAGCTTGTCATTAGTTTAGTTACCCTAGTTTAGCTTGAAATTCGATCAAAAACGAATTGTGTGATTTAAACTTTAAAAAATGATATAGATCTTTTTCAAGAATCAATTTTTTAAGAAATCAACTGATTGTTTGATTGTTATTTAAAAAGAATTTTTTTAAAAAGAATTTCATACAAACTATTTGGTAACATAAAAATAAAAAATACTTTTAATTTTAACTATATTTTATTTATAATAAAAATTATTTATGCATAAAGCCCATTTATACAGTCACTAAATTTAGGTCTAATTAAAACTCAAATCTTGTAAATAAAAAGAGGGGTAGGGATGGGGCTAGATTTAGTTAATTTTAACTGAGTCTATTCACCAGTTCGGTGCAAACTAATCGGAAGTTCAATTATTTATTCTTCCTCCAGTCTCACAATTATTTACCCAACAAATGGATTCTGATTACGAGGTCACAACGAAAACATAGCATCAGGAATAAATTGATAGGACCCACCAAGGCCTTATCTGGCGATCCATTCATAACATGTGAAAATATCACCATCTAGTCTACTCAAAAGCCAAGCCACTGCAACTGACCTAGAGGGGGTTACAGTTTTTCAAGCCATTCCATTGCCAAGGCAATAAAGCAAAGTGAAGATAGCATGTCAACCAAAAACTTCAATGTAAATTTAGCGAAAGTCAAGCATAGATATGCTATACAAAAAGCAACACAAATACATGTCTAGCAACCCTAAACAAAAGCTAATAATATCATCCATACATATACTAAAAAAAACTTCAAAGTAAATTAGAGCGAAAGTCAAGCATAGATACCCTATACAAGAAGCAACAGAAATACATGTGTAGCACGAAAGCAGAGAGAGGTAGGCTAGTAGCTGCCTAACCCCAAACAAAAGCTAATAATATCATCCACACATATACCAACTAGCTTAACATCTCTCTAGGGATGTTTCGAATAAGAATCATCCCTCCTGTTGTTCCTGAAAGCACAGCAACCAACAGAATAGACAATAATGAGGAAAACAAGGAACACAATGTTGACAACTGCCACCTTCTTCCAATCTCTCTTGACGGTATCCAACAGTCCAGCCTTGCAAGCATTGCAATTAAAACACAAAACATTTGCTTCATTATCCCAAGTTGCACAGTCAGGATTGGTGGAGGTTGTGCCTGTCTTTGTCCAGTTGGTTGGGCTCACATATGTATATCCACAATCATTTGATGGCTTACAGCAACCAGACTGCAAATCAATACACAGTTTTTCATTACAACCCAGTTCAAAATATCCAAAATTTAGTTAGTGGGATGAATAATTTCAGTAAAGGAACAATCTGGACTAGAGATTGGGGTCAAATGCACAATGAAAATTTACTTAGCGGGTCTTAATAACATCAGTAAAGGAACAATCTTTACTAGCGATTGGAGTCAAATGCACGGTCTTTACGGAAAAGCAAGTAAAGAGAAAGGAGATGAATTGAAAGAGGAAAAGAACCTGAATTGCAGACAAGTGCTCCTGATAAAACTGAGTAACAGTATCCTGAAGAAACTTTTCATTAAAATCAGAGCAAATCTTAGCATCCACCAAACAACTTTTGATCTTATTCCAATTCTTTGGACTATTAACTCTCTGCCGCAACCAATTAGAGTAATCTCCTAATCTGTACTCCTTATATCCTCTTTCCGACAAGACTTCTCCGGCTCCTTTATTCGTCACAACAAACGCAAAGATGGTGAAGCAGAAGAGAACAACAATCAAGAGGAACATCACCAACAAATACAGCCACAGAAGCCACGAGACGCGGCAACACGCACCGACGAGTCCTGCGAGAGAGACGAACATGAGGAACACTCCGAGAACGATCACCGGAGTATCGAGAAACTTTTCGCAGTCGGTGGTGCCGCGGTGGCGCAGCCAGATTCCGGCCCAAAGGATCGGGATTGAAAGCAGAAATGTCAAGAAGTTGAGGACTCCAACCAGATTGTTGCTGATGCGGAACATGGTTGCGAGATAGAGAGAAATTTACAGTTTTTGGGGGGCTTCAGTTTGGAGGTTTATAAGAAGAAAGAAGAAGATAAGCGCGGAGGAGGTTACATGGAAGGTGCGTGCAGAGGCAGTTTATAAAGTCACGCGCTACTAAAACGCGTCACATTTGGTAATAATAAAGTTATATAATTTTAAAATTAATTTGCGGTAATAAAGGAAATAATACCCGCATAAAAAGAAAAAGAGTGTAATTGAAGTAATAAATTGAAGGTTGACTCCCGAGTCCCATCCCATACTAATTACTAATTAGAACTTTATTTCACAAGTTGTGGAGCTTCCTGGAGAGTCCTTTTTCTTCCAAGACGATCGGTAGACTGTCGCGTTGGCTCACCGACGAGATTGAACAATGAATAGGCCACCTGTTCGTTTTGACTTGTTCTGTGTCTCCTTCATTTAACATATAACATAATAATAAAAATGAAATCTTCTTGTCTTTAAGTTTGTGTTTTAGCTTTCTGATTCTTTGTTGTCAAGACTGCAACAAAGAAAAGAAGTAGAATGAGTACTCGTTTCTGAAAGGAGAGTGGTCCTACTCCTGATAAAATACGAAATAAATTAAGGACTTTTCTGGGTGTTTCATCACATATCACGAGTTCTCTTGAACAAGAAAGATTTTGTGGTCTTTCTCCTTTTCTTCATGTTATTTCTTTATATGCACATTTCCAGACATGCAATGGGATCCCATTATGAATTCATTGAATGCAAGTTTGGGTCGGGTCTCAACGTGTGTGTCTATATGTATAGTCTCATTTGCTCAAGTCCAAGTATTCGAAACCACTTCTCTGGGACACGTAACCATATTTGATTTGGTAAGTCCAAAGTTGATACATAAGACAGGACATAGGATTGAAAATAAAGACGCCATTGACATGCAGACATACCAACAAAACTGCGGGAGACCACAACAAGTACTTGAAGTTTTATCAATACCTAATTTAAAATTTTATTTTAAAATATTTAAATTTAAAATATATTCCTTAAATAATTAAAAATAGAATATTTTGTTTAAATTTAAAAATAAATAACCATTTATTTGATAACTTATTGATTGAAAAAAATAGCGTCAAGCAAGGATCACACGGTTGCTTTTTTATAATAAGATAATGGCACTCATAATTTTTTGGTAAATTATAAAATAATGTTCAATTTATTTCAATTTTATAATATTATTCTAAAATTTAAAAAATAATATTTAAATTTGTAATTTATTATAAAATGAAGATTTTTATTAAAGTCACTAATGTACTAGCCACGTCAAATTTGTGTATTTACCACGTTATATGATTAATTATTAGTTATTATATTAAAATTTAAAACATAAAACCTTTTTTTTTTTGGGTCTTCTTTGATACCCATTTGCTTCTACCCATTATATTTTCTACTTCCTTTCCCCGTCGACTATCGTCGTATGTAGTAAAATGGCTTTACTTGAGATGCTGGTGGGTTTTCTTTTACTAAATACATATGGGAGTGGAGGCTGGATTAGCACTTATGCAACCTTCTATGGAGGCGGTGATGCCATGGGGACAACAGGTATGTTTAACTTGCAGCAATGGAGGATTCTTGTTATGAATTTTTGGACAGAGGTCAGGAAAAAGAGAGGATTTAGAAGAAGAAGAATAAAAGTAGCACTGTTGTATTACTGCATCCTACTACAAACTTGACACATTCTGTACATATGTAGGTCGGCATCTCCTCACGACTGCTTTTGTTATTATTCGATGCTGTCCTTTTCTTTATTGTTTTCACACCTCTCTCTTCGCTTGGGACGTCGTTTCTTGTCTATTATGTTTATTGCTGATTATACATAACATCTCCTCCTTCTTCAAAATTCACCTTATCCACCAAGTTTATTCTTGGGTAACAATGTTGTAATTCGAACAATACCTCCCAAGTGGCTCTTTCTTGGGTTTCTCCTCGCCACTGTACGAAGACTTGCGTTATGGATCAGTTATGATGACGAACCATTCTCCTCCCCTATATGGCTTTCGGTACCCGCTCTATATAGGCCATCGACGAAGGCAGTTGTGCTAAACATGGCACCTTTTCTGAGATAAACTCCTCAATTGAGAAACGTGAAAAGTGGGGTGAATCGCAAAATCTTTGGGAAGTTCCAAAGTATATGCCACACTGTTTATCTTTTTCTATAATTGGATATGGTCCGTAGTAACGAGGGGGCCAATTTCTGATTAGTTCTTCTCTGCATGGTTTGCTGCCAGTATGACTCCAGTTTCACATAGACCCAATTTCCCACTTCAAACTCTCTTTCGGATCTTTTCTTGTCTACAAAATGTTTCATTCGGTGATATGCCTTGTTGAGATGAAAATTTTCAATTTGAAGGGTTGCTTCCCGATCCTGGAAAGCTTGGTCAATCAGAAGATTTTGGAAGTTACCAACAATGTAAGGAACATTTATTGGCGGGGGTATCCGTATAAAGTCTTAAAGGGAGTTACATCCGTAGCTTCGTGGTAAGTAATGTTATACCTCCGTTCAGCCACTGATAACCAGCTTACCCACTTCTGAGGGGTGTTACTATAAAAACACATTAAATATGTTTCCAGGATTTTATTCACAGCACTGTTTATACGTCCGTCTAGGGTAAAAAGTGTTGGGCGCAGTAGGTATATTTTTAAAAAGGAAAAATGAAATGAGCAAAATGGACACAAAATATTTAATGTGGTTCACCCTTAATTTTGGGCTACATCCATAGAAAAAATTTAGAACATTTCTTTCACTATTATAAATAGTAGGTATACAGAAATAAAACTAAAATAGTGGCTTACAAGGTGTTTCCCGACCTAAAAATACTAACCTCACTATTTTATCACTCACCAACCCTTTAGGAAAATATTTCCTAACATTAGAGTGTTACTTTGCTCTGCCTTTTCTTCTATGTATTTGTTGTGTTTTGGTATGAAGCAAGGAGTGCCTTATATAAGCACTCTATCGCATGAGACAGCTGCAAATTTTTTCAACTAATATAGCACCGAAATCGATGCCGTAGTTGTTGAAAAACTTGACATCCCTCCATTTGAGAAGGACCCATATGTAACAAATCTCCCCCTCCTAATACATGGAGGGCTTTATCATGCTTGCTACTAATCGACAATACTCGAACTTGCCTTTTGGTAGAATCTTGGTTAATATGTCTGATCCATTTTCATCAGTATGGATCTATTCTAACTGTAATTATTTCATCTCCATCACATTTCTGATCCAATGATATCTCACATTAATGTGTTTTGATCGTGAGTGAAAAGAGGCATTCTTACCAAGGTGAATATTGCTCTGACTGTCACAAAATAGCTGATACTGTTCTTGCTTGATGCCAAGTTCATTAAAGAACTTCTTCATCCATAGCAACTCTTTACAGGCTTTTGTTGCTGAATAAACTCCGCTTCAGTTGTAAAAAATGCAACACACTTCTGTAACTTTGATTGCCATGTCACATCTCCCCCTGCAAAAGTAATCAAGTAACCTGATGTAGACTTTCTCGAGTCAACATCTCCAACCTTATCTGCATCTGTATAACTAGCTAACATAGGTTATGCTCTTCCAAAACATAATCATATTTTGGATGACCCTCGAAGATACCTGAGAATCCACTTAACTGCAGCCTAATGTTTCTTTCTAAGATTTGAAAGGAAATGACTCACAACTCCAACTGCATGAACAATATCTAGTCGTGTACAAACCATGGCATACATCAAACTTCCAACTGCTGAAGCATATAGAATTATGGACATTTCTTCCTTCTCTTCCTTTGTAGAAGGACACTATTTAGAACTCAATTTAAAATGATTAGCAAGAGGACAACTAACCACTTTAGTTTTGTTCAGTTTGAATCTTTGAAGTACTTTATAAATGCACTTTTCTTGTGACAACCATAGTTTCTTAGCGCTTCTGTCTCTGATAATCTACATGTCAAGAATTTGTTTTGCAAACATTCTTACTAACAATCAACATATCATCCACATAGAGCAATAAAATAATGAAATCATCTTCAAAGAATTTCTTCACATATACACAATGATCTGAAGTAGTCTTCTTGTAGCCTTGCTCCCCCATAACAAACTCGAACTTCTTATACCATTGTCTTCGTGCCTATTTTAGACCATATAGACTCTTCTTTAGTCTACAAACATAGTCTTCTTTCTCCTTTTTTATGAAACCCTCTGGCTGCTCTATGTATATCTCTTCTTCCAAATCCCAATGTAGGAAGGCAATTTTGACATCTATTTGTTCAACCTCCAGATTAAAACTTGCGAATAGCCTTGTCACTGTACGTATGGATGTCATTTTCACCACCGGTGAAAATCTCTCATCAAGGTTAATACCCTTCTTTTGGCTGAATCCTTTGACTACTAATCCTACTTTATATCGAGGATGGTTGTTGTTTTCTTCATGCTTAAGTCTGAACACCCATTTATTCTTCAATGCTCTTTTGCCTTCTGACAACTTCACCAGCTTCACTGTTTTATTCTCATGTAAGGATTTCATCTTATCTTGCATGGCTTCTTTCCATTTCTTCTTGTGTTATCATTCATGGCTTCATCAAAGCTTTGTAGTTCTCCCCCATCAGTCAACATTACATACTGATCAATTGGATATCCAGTAGATAGTTGTCTATTTCTACTAGATCTTCGTAATGGGACTGGAGAATCTTTAGGAGCTGGTGGTTGAATGTGAACACCATCATCATCCTCTGGTTTAACTTCATTGGAGGCATCTGCATTATTAACTTCTAGCTGATCATTCTTCACTTCATCTCTAACTTGTCTAGGCACCACTGTTGGAGGATTCAATAGGAAGCTTGTTGAGTTATCATCGGAGCTTGGAACTTCCTTCTTCACCTTGTTGATATCTTCAATAGTTTGATCTTCAATAAACATAGCATCACGACTCTTGATAAGTCTTTTCTGCACCGAATCATAAAACCTATAGCCAAATTAATCTTGAGCATAGCCAATAAATACACACTGTCGTTTTTTGACATCAACCTTTTTCCTTTCATCTTTAAGAATATGGACAAAGGCCTTGCAACCAAAGACCCACAAATGATTATAGGAAACATCATTTCCTAACCACACATTTTCTGGAACTTCATACTAGAGAGGAACAATGGTGAACGACTTAATGCATACACAGCTGCAAGTAAAGCTTCACCCCAAAATGTCTTAGGCAACTTTAAAGTAGACATTTAACTTTTTCTATCAAAGTCTTGTTCATCCTCTTGGCTACGCCATTCAATGATAATATTTTTGATGGTGCCATTTGATGTCAAATACCATGCTCTTTATAGTAAGCATCAAATAATCCAATATACTCTCCACTATTGTCTGTTCGAATGCACTTCAGCTTCTTCCTAGTTTGTCTCTCAACTGAGGCATGAAATTGTTTGAACACATCTAGCACTCGATATTTAGTCTTTAGAGTATAGGCCCACATTTTCCTGGAATGATCATCAATAAAAGTGATAAAGTATTGTGCGTTACTAAGTGACTTTGGCAATGATTCGCACAAATCTGAGTGAATTAGATCTAGAACATTCTTCACTCTAGATGAAGGAGAACTCTGGAAAGAAACCCTGTTTTGTTTCCCTGCTATACAATCTTCACATTTCTTCTAATGTATCTAATTTAGACCAGATAGCATATCCCTTTTTACAAGCTGAGTTATTCCTTTCTCACCAATGTGACCTAGTCTTTTATGCCACAAATAAACTGTATTACCATTCTCCACTATGTTGACAACATCACTGGAGAGCTTTGCCTGCATCATATACAGTCTTGAGTGCTTCTGACTTCTGGCCACTACTAAGGAGCCCTTAGTAAGCTTCCATTTTCTATTTCCAAAAGTATTTCAGAAACCTTCATCATCCAACCTGTTTACAAAAATCAAGTTCAGACGCATATTAGGAATGTACCTGACATCTTTCAACAACAGTCTTGAACCATTCGTTATCTCTAAAGAAACATCTCCTTTGCCAACAACACTTGACAGATTTCCATTTGCCATCTTAACAATTCCATAATTCCCGAGTGTGTAAGATGAGAAAAATTGTCTGTGAGATGTAACATAAATAGTAGCTCCATTGTCAACTATCTAACTTGTTTCTTGCGACACTAAGCTGACTATCTCTGTATCAATAACAAGGTTGAATACATCAACAATGTTACTTTGTTTATCATCACTGCTTTTTTCTTTCTTCACATCTTTGCCTTCTCCTTCTTCAACTTTCGGTAAAATTTCATGACATGGCCTTTCTTCTTGTAGTAATGGCATTTCATATTTACATATCTGTTTGACTTTCCTTTGCTCTTGTCTCTGGACTTTGGACCTCTGGATTGACTCCTTCCTCTATTTTCTGTAAGCAGAACATCTGAATGTGATGAAGAGGCTACATACTGTGATTTACATCTCATCTCTTCGTTTAGTATATTACTTTTAACAGACTCCATATTTAATATGTCATTTGGTGTAGTATTTGTCAAAGACATCTTCAAAGTCTCCCAAGACTCTAGTAATGAAGCTAACACCATTAGAGCAATCACCTCGTCATCAAACTTTATGCCCATCTTTGATAACTAATCAACCATCCCTTCTATATTGTTTAAATGATTAAGTATAGAAGTACCCTCCTAGTATTTTACCTGCATCAATTTTGTTAGACAAAACAATTTGTTGTTGCCAGTCTTTAAAGCATACAATTGCTCCAGCTTATTCCACAATGTTCTTGCATTAGTCGCATTACAAATGTGATTATACACATTATCATCGACAAACTGTCGAATATAACCACATGCTCGTTCATGCTTAAACTCCCAATCTTCGTTGGACATCTCCTCCGATTTAGTTATTGAAAATACTGGCAAATGCATCTTTGCAATCATCA
>JANSVA010000217.1:19834914-19846111 GCA_025504915.1 Erythroxylum reticulatum
AAACTCCCAATCTTCGTTGGACATCTCCTCCGATTTAGTTATTGAAAATACTGGCAAATGCATCTTTGCAATCATCAAGAGATCCTTCATCTTAGCTCGCCATATACGGTAGTTAATACCATTTAGGTTGATCATTTTGTTCGTCTTCACCTCTATTTCTCAAATTAAGCCAAATTTGAGAAAACCAATCAAAATAGTATCGTCAGACCCCACTGGAATAGTACTACAAGACCTGGTAAATTATAACTTGTGAACAGTATTGTAAATGGTGCTATGGGACCCAGTTACTATTGCTACAGTTCCGTCACCTTGCAAATTTATTGAAAAACTTTAGAGTACTATTCATCACCGTTGCCGTTTTACGTTAGCTTTTCGAATGGATCAAGTCAAAAAATTATTTGTATTTTGTCTTCCCTATGACGTGCTTCTTTTTAAAAATACCTTCAATGAATACATAGCTCTGATACCACTTGTTGGGTGCAGCAGGTTTATTTTTTGAAAAGGAAAAATAAAATGAGCAAAATGGATACAAAATATTTAACGTGGTTCACTCTTAATTTTGGGCTACATCCGCGAACAAAATTGATAATATTTCTTCCACTATTATAAATAGTAGGTATAGAGAGATAAAACTAAAATAGTGGCTCACAAGGTGTTTCCCGACCTAAAAATACTAACCGCACTATTTTGTCACTCACTACCCTTTAGGAAAATATTTCCTAACATCAGAGCATTGCTTTGCTCTGGTTTTTCTTTTATGTATTTGTTGTTTTTTGGTATGAAGCAGGGAGTGTTTTATATAGGTACTCCACCACATGTGACAGTTGCCTTGCAGTTGTCTTCTTTCATTGTCTCAGCTAATGCAGCACATCGAAATTGGTGCCGCAATTATTGAAAAACTTGGCGTCCCTCCATATAAGAGGGACCCATATGCAACAAAAGGATGTGGAAAACTTCAAGCTATACCCCTATAATCTGAAGGTTTCCTACTAGAACAAACTTAGGGAAATGAGATCATGCAGTATAAGAGTTAAAGACATTTAATGACAACTTGTTTATGACTATCATTTCGATTGTTATGGTAAAATAATTGATTGAAACTATTAGTTGGATCAACTGTGATGATTTATTTTTTTGTCACTAATACAATAGTAATTGTGACAATTTAGTATCTTTTATAATTAAATTGTCACTTTTGATAAATTAATAGTGTCGAAAAAATTATCACTAAGTTCTGTTACTAAAAGCATATGCAATTTGGTATCAAAGTAATTTGGTAGGAATAAAGGTAATTGTGATAAAACATATGTTGGCCACTAATATTTTTCTCTTGCTGTGACAAAATGGTTTACTTTCCCACAATATTGGACTTTTTGTGACAAAAATTTTTGTTACTAAAAATTCAATTAGTTAGTTTCTACTTAATATTGTTACAAAAATGAAACTATCACTGGTCACTACTATTCGTAATTTAATGACAACATTTTTGTGACTATCATTTCATCACAGATATGAGTTTTTTTTGTTACAAAACAATTGATTGACACTATTGTTTAAATTAACTATGATGATTTATTTTTTTATCACCAAAACAATGGTAATTATGACAATTTAGTTTCTTTTACAATTAAATTATTAATATTAATATGTTAATTGTGACAAAACATATGTTGTCACTAATATTTTCTATTTGATGTGACAAAATATAATTTGGTTACTAACATTTTTCTCTTGCTATGACGAAACGGTTTACCATCACATGATATTTTACTTTTTGTGATAATTTTTTTTAATAAAAATTCAATTAGTAGTGTCTACTTAACATTGTCATAAAAACAAAGCTATCACTATGATCACTACTATTTGTAATTTTTGTGACAAGAAAATTTGTTGTCACTTGATCATTAACTTTTTGTTACAAAGGTTATTCTCAATATAAACGTAAGAAATTAATAATAACTATTTCTTGGTATAATAATATATTAAACCACTTTAATGATTGATTTTGTTATTATTGTACTAATTTTAGGGACTAAAAACTACTTGCCCCAATTTTTTCTTTAATATTATTATTTGCAAACAAATTTAAATATTTTCTTATATAATATTCAAATGACATATATTGATTATCCAAAAGTAATATTTTACATATCAATAGATATTTGTTAAATATAACTTTGAAAATTCATCAAAATAAAATTCCAAATAAATAAATGTTTAAATATAATGAAAATCTTGCTCCAAAATATTAAGCAAAACTCTTAACCTATTCAAAATTTGTTATTAATCATTGTTGCCTTCCTCATCTTTACTTACTAAATTTGTCTCATCATTATTCATAAAAATAAATAATTAAAATAATATTTATCTAATCCAAATTTTGATTATATCAAAATTGGACTATTAAGTCAAGCCCTGATCATCTTTCAATTAGGCATAGTTTTAAATTTGTCATATCATGTTTGGGTTTAAGTTGCATTATATTGTGAATGTGGTTTCTTTATTGTAAATATAATCATAATTATAATTGTATTGTTCATAATAATAATTACCATTATTTGCAATTGGAATATAATTTACATTTCATAATTTAAAAGTCTTTCGTATGATAGTAGACTAAATTCTTTTTCTTTTAATATAGGAATAATTTTATAAGAAGTAAAATTGCAAGCTTTGGAGATGCTATTCTTTTGAAAGGGGAAAAACACACAAGAATTGAAAGAATTTATATATTGAATTTATTTTTAAGTATATATTTTAAATATGTAATAAATTAAATGTATATTAAATATGTGATTCATAGAATCTTGAAGGAAAGTGTAACTACTCGTCTAATATGAATTGAATTTTATGGTTTACTTTTTCCTAAGAGAATTTTCAATTTATCGAGAGATCTTAGTAATTTAATTACTCTTTTTTCTTTATTTGAATTTTTTATTCACTTTAAGTTATAAATATTCATTTTAACATCTTTAAGATATTTTAAGTGATGCTTTAAATTAATATCTTTCTTTTAGAATAATTTATTGTCCTTTTAAAAATAAAAATAAATAAACTAAGATTAAAGTACCCCAGAATTTAGAGGCCTAAGAATTTTTAAAACACTAAAATTACAGTTATCTATAGGTATTCTTTTCATTATTAATTAACATACTCAGAATTAAAACTAACTAAAATAAAAAAGAAAAAGAAACTTATGAAAGAAAAAAATTAAATTAAATTACTTCCGCACTCTTGTTCTAAATTTGTATCCAATAATTACTTTGAATATTACACTATTTTACAAGGGCAACAATGTGATAAGAATAAAACTTAAATCAGCTATTCTTTCAAGTTGTAGTTTACAACAAATTTTGGGATATTGGATTTGGGCAAAAGCGTAAATTAGTTGAAATCTAACTCTTTATAAACCCTAAAAACCTTATGTCTTTAGATATCTTTGCAATTATCTCTGCTTCTAGCCCCACAACCCATATCCAGGTTCTGTGTGTAGAAAGGCTCTAGTCAAGGTATCCCTATCACTGTCTAGTTGTCCAACTTTTTTGCAACATGCGTTCTGACTGTTGCTTTTAATTTTTTTAATTCTTGCACGCCTCTTTCTTCTGCCTATTTGTTAGATTTGATTTGTATATGATTCCTCTGTTATGTGCATCTGGTTGACTAACTGGTATTTGCTTGATTAGCTAATTGGGCTTTTCTTCTTTTCTTATAATTATTCTTATGTGCTTATTCTTATAAGTATTCTTATTGTGCTTATTCTTCTGCTTGTTGTTGTTGTTGTTGTTGTTGTTGTTATTATCATCATCATCATCATCATCATCATCATCGTTATTTTGTCTTCTAAACTTGCATCACATACTTGAATATTTTTTAACTCTTCATGCCACATTTACATATGGGTCTACCAGAAACAACTTCTCTACTTTATAGGGATAAGGCTGTGTATTATTAGACCTCCCAAGGCCTCGCATTGGTGCAGGATTTAACTGGTTGTGATGATGATGAAAAACCTTATGTTTTAAGGTATCCTTACAATAATAAAACCTAAAAGAAACAATTGTTCTCTTTTCCTCCTCTCATTCTCTTCTTTGATTAGGTACATTTTGGCCCTTCTTTTTATAGATCTTTCATATTTATTTGGTGCTTCCATTTATCATTTTTAGATCTTTCATATTTATTTAGGATTACATTGTGATTTTTGGTGTTGATGGCATATGGTTGAATATTTCATATTTATTAGTAAGTGTAGTGTATTTCCTTGTAGAGTGGATTCCTAAATTAAGCATGCTTTGGTGGTGAAGATTATAGGTGGACTTAGGTCTCAAGGGCAAGTGACTTAAGTTAGGGTCAAGTTTCTTGATGATTAAAATTGGTTCATCATGAGAAATGTAAAGGGCCCAATTAGAGAAGAGGATATTCTCACCCATATTGAGTCTGAGAGAGAGGTTAAGAGGCTCCGTTGATCACACCTTCAGATGTATTAGTTGTTTTTCTTGAAGTTTTTTTGCTACAGGTTGTTGATTTTAATAATAGCTTATGTAGACTCCATTCCTTATGCCTTTGCCTTTGACATCAAATCCTGAGTAGGGATTTTGTTTTCTAAAAGTGGTTATGGTTTTGGTGTCTTAGAAGTGCTTTTCCTTATTAATTGCATCGATAGTGCCTTAACTGTTAAAGATCTTTGGTAGTAAGAAAAATAGTCAATATAATCTACTTTTGTTTCCATTATTTGGGTTGATAGCAAAATTGTTACTACATGTTTGTTAAGTGTCACCAGTCCTTTGTTGCTACCTTAAATGTTGAAATTTGCAAATTGTGAAAGGATGTGAATTTACTTATTGAACAAGGTAACTCTAAGAATAACATTGGTGTTGGTGAATTAAAGAGGCTTATCTTAGAGGTAGGTTATGTGACAATATCTTAGCACTAAAAACTAGTATCGTTTGTGACAACTCCTATTTTATGGCCACCAACGCAAAATTTTTATCGATTAACCAATTAAATTGTTAAATTTAATAATATTATTTGTGACAAACATGAATACATTAGTGATAAATTTATTGTAATACATAATCTTTATTTTGTGACAACATTATTGTAACATATAACTTTCATACTTGGAACGAAATATGTTAGACAATATGGTCACTGATGTAAATTTCTTTTGCCACTAATGCAATTCCATTGATGAATTGATAGTTTTATTTGTGATAATAACAAACACATTAGTGACAATATATTTTGTAAGAACAAATTTTTATTTTTGTGACAAAATGATGTTAGATACTTTTTTCTTAAAATACTAGTGACCAATAAGTAATGAACACTGATAAAAAATGCTAGTGATAAATATTTTGTTACTATTTCCAATTATTTTAGTGGCAATGATGTTGTCACAATAAAGTGAAGTATTGTTACAATTTATTTCATTACTACTTTATATTATTTGTGACGACAAACTTGTCATGAATATATAAAATTATTGTGCCATATAGTTTTTGTCACACATTCCATAAATTTTAGTGTAAGTACTTTTGTTACAAAAGTGTTAAATAATTGTGACCATTTTCTAAATTAGCCACTATTTCATTAGTGACAGAGATATTTGTGATGGGAGATGACGACTTTAAAATTGTAGACTATTAATAGTAGTGACTAATATTATTGCTTTTAGTGACAACTTTTTCTTTAACAAAAAATACAATTTCTTATAGTGATGATCACTAATAATGGACTCTAGCATCCCATGAAGTTTAAATATATTGTCAATGAAGATGTATGCCACCTTTTGTGCTGTGAAAGGATGTCTCAATGCTATGAAATGGGAGTATTTACTTAACCTGCTTGCCACCACAAAAATGCAAGATTTACCCCAGAGATAGGTAGACCCACAATAAAATGTAAACTAATTTCTCTCTAGCACCCTTCCGGTGTTAGAAGTGGTTGTAATAACCTCGAATAAGCAGCGTGATCATGCTTGCTTCTCTGGAAAATCTCACAATTTGGTCATATATTTACTAACATCTTTTGACATTTGTTTCCAATGGAAAAGACCTTGCATCCCTTTTAATGTGGTAGTGACCCTCTAGTGCCCTCTTTGGGGGCTATCATGTGTAATTGATAATATTTTTCTTCTCAATTCTTTATCACAACTTACTACCATCCTTCCTTTCCACTGCAATAAGTCATTATTCCATTCATATTTTCCTGTCAGAATTTCTCCAATTTTTAGCTTGTCAATCAGATCCTTAATAATGGCATTGGTTTTCCACATTTCCTTAATTTCATCCATTAAAGTGGCTTACACTTGAGACACTATTAGTGCCAGCAGCTCCTTACTTGATATAAGTGACAAGGTATCTACAGACACATTCTCTTTACCGCTTCTATAAACCACTTCAAAGTTATAGCCAATAAGCTTAGGTAACCAGGTTTGTTGAAATGGTGTTGACACCCTCTATTCTAGTTGGTACTTCAAACTCTTATAGTTCGTCATCATTTTAAAAAAATCTTCCGTTTAGGTAATGGTTTCAATATTTCACTACTTTAATCACTACTAGGAATTCCTTCTCATAAGTTGATAGTCCTTGATGTTTGGGAGCTAATGATTTACTCAAGAATGCAATCAGGTGTCCCTCTTATTGTTGGACAGCCCTTAAAGACGAAAAATGTGGCACAACTAGCCCAAATTTTGCTAGGGTTGATCAGGCTATAGGTTGAGATTACTTATCCTGATGTCATTTTCTTAACTTTTTTTACAAAATATAAAGTTAGGTCGGGCCGAACCCATTATCATTCCTAACAACACTTATACTTGCTCCACAAGCATCAACTTTGACTGTAAATGGCTAAGAGAAATCTGAAAGTCCAAGCACTGATGCTAACATCAATGATTCTTTTAGCTTTTTGAACTCTTGTTGTTCTATGCTCTATTCCCAACTTCCCATAATGTGTTTCTTTGACAACTCGCTTAAAGATTTAGCAATAATTTTTTAGTGTTTAATAAATTCCAACAGTATCATGTAAACCCCAAAAAACCTCTGACTTTCTTCAAGGTTTGCGATAAGGGCCAATGTTGTATTGTATGGATCCTATTGACATTCACAGACACCCCCTCCTCAAAAATCGAATGGCCCAAATACTCGATTTGTCTAGCCCTAAATGTGCATTTGTTACTGTTAAGGAAGAGTCGTTGTTACTTTAGAATTTGTAACATGAAATCCCAACTATAAATAAGGAGGTCATAAATGAACTAGCAAAAAATTCCACAAGTATGGCTGAAATATGTCATTCATTAAACTTTGGAATGTCGACGGTGCATTAGTTAGGCTGAATGACATTACCAAGAACTCAAAATGCCTGTTATGAGTTTTCAATGCTATTTTTGGAATGTCATCTTCCTTTATTCGAATATGGTGATACCCAGACTTGAGATCCAACTTTGAGTAACAGCTGGAAACCTTTAACTCCTTCAGTAATTCTTTGATAACTAGAATTGGAAACTTGCTCTTGATAGTATGCTTGTTTATTTACTTGTAATTGACACACATTCGTCAGTTATTATCCTTCCTCTTAATCAGGATTACAAGTGAAGCGTAAGGGCTCACGCTTGTCCTTATGAATCCCTACTCCAACAACTCTTGCACCACATACTCGATTGCATCCTTCTGTTCTTAAGAGTAACAGTATGGCCATATGTTCATAGTTTCCACTCCCTATTTAAGTGGGATACTGTGATCTTGAGTTCTATTAGGTCATAGTTGCCTAGTCTTCCGAAACACCTCTCTATAATCTGCTAACAAGCCTTCCAATTCTTCTTTGGTATTGGAACATTTTTCCAAGGACAAGTTTTGCATATGATACTCAACCGAATGTGACAGTTTTAATATAAAGAGAGAGTTTTTATGTGAGTTTGTAATTAGCTTACGAGGCCCTTTACTTGAGATTTCCCACACAGACTCCTTGGTATCACTTGTTAATCTTTTAGTTCTTGCTCCCCACTGAAACTCCATTATTTTCTCCTTAAAATTATAAAGTACATTATTGAGGGTAGCCAACTACTGGACTCCATGAACTAAGTCACAACCTCCTATTTTGATGAGTAATGCCTCTGTAGTGATAATTCCTGCATCTTCCATGTGAACTTCTTACATATTTGGTGGCATTTGAGCTTAAGTCCCCCTTCTACTATTATACTTAAGGCATGAATCTTGATATGTGTTTAATTATTGATATATTTAATCATTTATACTTAGCGATTAATGATACAAAAATGCTTAAGATAGTCACTTAATTCATATTTGATTTTAGGTACAATTTGGAAGCAATGAAATTAAAGCGAGTCAAAAGTACTGCATTTGGGTTATTTTCTGAAGATCAATAGTCACTTGTCTTTATAGAGTAAGAAGAAAAAAAAGACAAGAAAAATGAAGCATAAAATGACAACTGAAGAAGGAAATAAAGTAGCTAAAATGCTGGCACGTATGCGTTTAACACTGGTAGAAAATGTAAGCGTTAAATGCATGCATTTTAACACATACATAGTTGCGTTTCATGCCTAAAACAGGGGTGCATTCTATTTAATAGGGGAGCTTATTAATTTGTCCCATCAGCTACAACAAGGGGGAGGCGTGCATAGAGGTCTGCATTTAATGCAAACAACTGCGTTAAACGCAGATGAGGAACGACAATAGCTAGAAGAGATGTTGTGTAGTCTAGCGTTTGAGCGCAGTGAGAGGTGTGGGCTATGGCTTGGTGGAGAAGAGCTATGGCTTGGTGGCTGGACATAAAGAAAGGAGCAGACGTTGTGTAGGGAATGAACAGGAAGCATGGACTATAAACTCCAACATTAAATTGTCACATCGATGAACAGTAGAGAGGGCTGCCTGAGAGGGCGGTGACGAAGAACCAAAGGGGTCTTTGGTAGGGCTACAATATGGGGGCTGAAGCATTTTATCAGGATAGAACCATAAAGGGCTAGACATCCCAATGCTAGTTCGGAGGCAAAATTGATGCCGATGAGTCGGGTTAAGTATTTTTTATTATTTTGTTATTTCTTTCTCTCATTTGAAATTGATTGTATTATCCTTTCTTAATCGATTTGGGTATTGTGTATAGATAATTGTATTTTCATTATTATTCGGTTATTTGTGTATGAACCCATTGGGTATTGTAAGATGATGATTTTAATACGTTCATTGAATCATTAATTGCAAACTCATTGCTAGAATTTTGATATAATCAGTAATTGTTATGTTAAAATTCATGTTTAGCGACTAATGATTCATAATCATTAAGGATAACATGACCTAGGCTAAATGATGTATCGTATGTGGTTGTTGCTTTGATTAATTGCTTTTCCTAATTCATAATGCTACTGCCTAATTAAATCTAGAGATCGTATCTTAGGTTAATCGGTAGTTAGGTTTAATTAACGATTGTATCTTGATTAAACAAAACCTAAGAGAAAACTCGGGTTGTTGTTAACCCACAATTAATAGTTGCTAGGAGAGGTTAAAGAACAAAAAATTAATGAAATAAGCTTAATTAGGGTGTAGGCCGAGATTAAACCAAAGAATCAGGTTCCTACCGAATTTTCCACACGCTCATTTTTTCATTTTTTCTTTAATTTGTTTTTATTAGTTAGTTTCATTTTATTTTTTTCTTTCAAAAATACAAAACCCCCCCGTTAAACCTGAACACCAATTAATTTGATTTTATAAACTTTACACACGCTCTTTGTGTGATCGACCTAGACGCATTACTACTATAGTAGTAGGTCTAGTTATTTTATTTTGGACTAACATAACGACGCACGGTCAATTTTGGCACTGTTGTCAGGGAGTGTGGTGTTTTAGTTTTTTTTGTGATTTAATTGGTGTTTTGTACATTTTTGTTCGTAATTGATTTCTTTTCAGTTATTTTGTGATCTTTTCATTTTTTTGTTTTATGTTTTTAAAAAAATCAATATGAATGGAAGTAATTTCTTATATAACTATATTCTCAATCTTATAACAATGTTTGGACTGAACAACCTAACTTTTGTTATGGATAGGATAATTATCATACTTACTTCTATGATAGTTTGCAGGACGCACAATAATTCTCGTACAGACCAGAAGCTTCCTATCATAACTCCGGTCTATCTTTGGAAGAGTTGATTAGTATTGTGAAAACTAATACTTTGTAATTGTAGGAGACTACTCTATAATTCCAGAAGGATGGAGGACACATGGTCTAGTGCCTAAGATTCGGAGAGCTAACATAATTCAGGTGCATCTTTAGAAGAACTTGTTAACACATGGTCTAGTGCCTAAGATTCGGAGAGCTAACATAATTCAAGTGCATCTTTAGAAGAACTTGTTAAGAATCTTGCTGCTAACAATTTGCAATTTCGATAGGATATGCGACAGTTTCAACAAAACATGCAGCTGCAGTTGCAAGAATTTTAACAAGAGACAAAAGCAAGTCAACAGAGCATAGAACACCAAATGAGTCAAATGGAAATAAGGCTCAGTCACCTAGAATCGCAAAACAAAGAGGAGCAGCCATATTAACTCGAGGTGTACCCAATGAACGTTTATACGGAAAATTTACAAAGTGATTAAAAGCTTGAGAATTTTGAGGTCAACCCTAAACGAATTGCTTGTGTTGAAGAAGTGGAGAAGGAGCTCGAAGTCGAAAAGGACACATCTTTTAGCTCGGAGGTAAGTACTGAGTCCATGATTATTTTTAAAACTAATTCTTTATCTTTACATAACAGATTGGAGGAATTAAATGATGGAAAAAAAGGTTAAAAGAAGTCCAAAATATTTTTAAAATGCATGGACTCAGTCAAGATTGAGAATCTGGGGATAGGGAAGACGCTAAATGAGGATGATGATCAATTAAGGCCCTATTCGAAACTACCTCGCGTGGAAGTGACACTAACTATAATACCCGAAGATTACAATTTTGTCACGTGAGGAGAAGAAGGAGTTGAGCCAGCGACCCTAAACCAAAGCGCTTCTTTGAAGGTAACCCAAGGAAAGTAAATTTCTTTTCCTTTACAATTTTGCATTACTTTTTATATGCATGTTTGTTTTTAATTTGTTTGTTTTTCTTGTTTTTTTAAGTAATCAATCAAAATGAGAGAAAGAATAAAACAAATGAAACAAATATTTTCTCGTTTTCTATTGCTTCTGGGATTATATAATCA
>JANSVA010000217.1:19846211-19867664 GCA_025504915.1 Erythroxylum reticulatum
GATCTTCTCCCCATGTGCCTCGAAAAGTGGGTAACAAGTGAATCAATCTTGACTTCAACTCAAAAGTGTTATTATCACCCAAATTTGAAAAATTAATGCAGTGGGGCTGTTGGTCCTCAGCTAGAGCAACCAGTTGACGTAAAGTGCGATTTGCATCCATATTCCTTTCTCTCTGTCATTATTCTCTCAGTAATTGTTGTCTTTGTTTTGTCTGCTTTCTTAATGCCTTTACTATTTTCTCAATTTTAGGATTGTACTGTAAATTTTTATATTGATTCGAATCTGTAACGTACATAAACTGTCAAAAACTCCCCGACAATGGTGCCAAAATTTGGTGAATGTTGTCGCCTGCAACCAAATATAAAAAGAACCTACTTCCTGCATCACAAATTAATGTAGTAGTAGAAAGTAGGGATCGTTCCCACGAAAAATTCAGACATTAATAGTTACGTAATAAAAAGGGGGTTTAATTGTGAATTAAACATAATTTAATTGGAATATGAAATTGAAAAATAACTAATAACAAAACAATGAGGATTTAATAATCAATAGAAATAAATCTTAGTTTCTGGCCTCCTTCATTATTGAACTTGCGTTGATCATCGACACTAAAAATAACCAATTTATTGGTTAAGCATTCGTCGTGATTAAATTCTTTACCTATTTTCTCTTATGTTTAGTTAACCAAAACATGTATTTGAATTAACCCTTATTAATTAATAACCTAGATACGATCTCAGATTTAATTAATTAATAGCTTTATGAATCAAGAAAATCGACGAACTAGAGAACATACATACGATATATATTTAGTCTAGACAATTATTTTTCCTAGAATCATGTCCCTAATGTAGGAAACAAAAATTCTAGTTGCTACTTTTGATTAAAAGAATTGAATGTCAACCTGTTTAATTTAGGGATTGATTGAATAAAATCACAAACTAGTTACGCACTTGGCTATAAAATCAAACAATCAAATAATGACCCAGAAAAACAATTAATACTTGACTAATAAATCGATTGAAATAAAGAACGAAAGTCTCAAAACATTCATAGTTCAAAAACTAGGATTTCGTCAACCAAGAAATAAAAGTTTAGCTACCCAACATCATGATCTTTCTTAACTATTTGGGACTATCACGAGCGTTATTGTGGCTTGATTTATCGTGGCTATTTTCCTTTTCACAAAGCGTTATCCTCCTCTATTGACATTTTTGTTTCTCTTTCGTTGCTTCAACTGCCATCCAGCCACATGTTTTCTATCTTTCTTACTCTTCAAATCACTGTAGTTGATGGGACAATTAAAGGTTAATGACCATCTTACTATTCATGCCTCGCTACTCTCACGTAAACCGTTCTTCGACTCTCACTTATGTCGCCTCCCTCACTGTGCTTGATTTGACGAATTAAAGGGTGTGTCCGCTTAACTATTCACTCCACTTTTAAAAACCCTCAGCCTTGATGTGTTAAACGCCTTTTATGCATTTTTAAGTAAAATGCAGAACATTCTACGTTTTTAAACTAAGTCGTTCTTTTTTATTCTTCATCATGTGCTGCGTTGCGTTTTGGTGTGTTGTGTTTTCTTCTTGCTTCCTTTTTGTTACGCTCTTCTTTCTTTCAACGTCTACATACTGCGCCATTTTTCTTTAGACTTCCAACATGCTGCATTTCAAGGTTCCGGTTGTTGCACGAGGTCATGTCTAATTAGATTCAACGTCTAATTCATCTCTTTTTAATCCCAAAATTGTTGCGATTCTTTCTATTTAGTTCCAAAATACACCTTGACATAAAACAAGATTAGTTCCCATTGTGTATAAATTTAAACCTTAAGAATAAAGAAAATTAACACACAAAATGATAGAAAATAAAGTCACTAACAAATCTCTATCACCTCTAAGTGTCCCCTCTTGATCAACCCTTCATCGAGGAACTTATGGGTGCTCCCATTATTAATAAGGATATAAAAAGGTCTTTTGTAATGGCTGCCAATCAAATGCATTTGATTGAATTCTCCTAAGTCTCTTAACCCCCACATTGCCTCTATGGACACCATTGGATTAATAGACATCTATGCTTCCTTATCTTCGTTTGTTTCTTCATTTCTTGCCATCTCTTCTTCCTCCACCATATAATGTTGAAACTACTTATTTTTGCATTTGAGTCCTTAACTGTATTTCTCATCACACCAGAAACACAGCCCTTTTAGTCTCTTCTCGTCAAAGTCCTTACTATTCATAGACTTGGTGCTTCTCGTATTTCAAATGAAGCTGGTTTTATTGACGTTACCTGAATGTCCTAGAGTGGGAAGCAAACCTGCTTTGGAATAGTTCCTTATTGAAGAAAGGATAAAGTTAGTGCTTTTATTTGCTTGATTTACTCTTGTACCACCCAATGATAACGACATCTTAGTACCTTTTCTGAAATAAATTGGTATACTCATAACCACTATGGTATTCTGCTTCCTCGTACGTGCATATACTTGCTGTAGGGATTGCATATTCATCACTTCACTATTAGCTCCAACTCAGGTTTTAATCCTTAAAAAAAATCCAATCAAATACGTCTTTAGAAGTGGTAGCTTGTTTGAATGTTTTTTGAACTGGAAGCAATAATTCATCACTGATCCTTCTTGCTTGAGGAGTTTTAGGTCACCTATAGGGTCCTTAAATATCTCCTCATCAATCTTTTGTCTTATTGCAGGTACAAACTCTTCCCAGGTAATTGTCTCTTCCTTGATTTTTCTTCAGCTTAATAAATGGAACCTTTCTTATGCAATCCCTTCTATATGAAGGGTTGCTACTTAGACCTTTAGTTCTTCTTGTGTATGGTTAATAGCAAAAAATTATTCATACTTGTAAATCCAACTTCGCATTTGCATTATGTCAAACGTAGGAAAGTCCAACTTACTAAATTTGGTTAGTAGGTTTTAATTTCATATGTCTCAGAAGCTTCGTGATATCAATTTCGAGTCCCTCTTTCCCAACTTCTGCATTAGTTGCTGAAACATGGTCTTCAAGTCATTAATTTCTTTTTCGTTGCACATTTAAGCCTCTAGAAGTTTTTCATTCCTTCCTCTAGATGTCGAACTTTCGCTCTTCTCTTGATGTCGACCATGGGGTTGTGCCCGAGGACCGTAAGGTTTGATAGCAACTGTTGTGAATTTTTGGATAAAGGTAAGGAAAGGGAGAGTATTTAGAAGAAGAAGAAAAGTGCAGAGAGTAAAGGGAACAACTACATTAAACTTTTCTTAAGGTACGTAGCAATTTTATAAATACTATACTTTTCTTACGGTATATAGAAATGTTATGAATATTGTACTAGCCCTGGTATCGGATTAGGTTCTGGTACAATACTATATCGGCACCGACCAATATTGGGTACCGTTTTATGCAATTTTTTAAATTTATGAATAATCCTTGAATTTTTTTTAAAAACTTCAAAATTGTCCATTAGTATATTGTACCGTATACTTTATAATTTTACATCAAACTTGTCTCCAAAAATCATAAGAACAAACATTTAAAATAACAACAGTTTATTTATTTTTCTTAACAATAATTTTCAAATATTTCACATATAAATAATAACCACAATTAATATGAAAAAGACAAACATCATACAAATATAAAATTAAGAACAATACAAAGTATCTAAAATATTACAATTTCATTATATAATAAATAAGAATTACGTCAAATTATCAAATAAAAAGAACAATAAATATCCTTAACTCTCTAATTATTACAATTTATAACAAGAGTTTATGATGAGGAAACAACGAAGTATAAATGAAACATGAAACAAAAATATTTACAATTATATTGCATATATAGAATTTAACATATACATCAAACATAAGTAAAATTAAAAGAAGAGAAGAAACAAAAGCCTGGAATTTCATTTAATTGCATATGAGGGAATACCTACCATAACTGCACTAACCCTAATTATTATTTGGTAAAAATTTCTCAGCACTGAAAGGAGTCTCATCATTATTATGATTCAAATTCAATGCACCCAATGATCTATCAACGATTTCTCAGCTAGGATTATCTTCTAAGTCATTCACATCTACCAAACCTGGTTCTTTAGAAACCTAATCAGTCAAAAGATCAAAATTATTAATGCAAATTAGATATATTGAACTACTTGTTCTATTAAGAGTCCTAGTAAACAATAAATTTTAATTATTAAAAATTATAAAAACTTTTATCTTAATTAATAACATATCTTTCTTGAAGCTTTAAATTGTAATTAATAAAGACTAAGTCATTCAATCTCTTATGCTCCAATCTATTCCTTTTCTAGGAATGGATGAATTCAAATATGCTCCTGTTCTTTTCACAACTTGTTGCTCTCATACATTGACTTAAAATTCGAATTGCAAACCTTTGCAATTCTGGAACACCAATTCCGAATTGATCCTACCAAGAAACTGAAAGTCATACGACAACAAAAGTAGCGTTATAAACAAAAAAAATGATTATTAATTTTCAATAACTAAGAAAAGGAAAAAAGCTAATACTTGTAGAAAGTTTTACTCTTTATCAAATAGCAATTGACATCCCAAAGTCCCTAAAAGACTACTTACAAAGCTCCATTTGTGAGCTCAGGAAATCTTGCATTATCTCATAGGCAACAACTGTTGTAATAGTTAATAACATGGGCCTATTAACTTTGGCTTTCTTTGTAAAACCTAGCCTGAAATAATCACTAGGATTCAAAAACGCCCCAATTGCAAAAAACTAAAAGTAAAGTTGCCTTTCCCATCTATCATTGATGATTGAAAATAAGGTATGTACAAAGAAGGCCTATTTTTTTATATTGGCCTTAATTGCATCGTTCGCTTTGTCTATGACATAAAAAATACCATTATTGCCTTTTTATCACTATTAGCCAAATGAAGCACCCTCACCAAGGGCTTACAAACTTAGATAACAAATTGGCATTGCGACCAAAATTCAGTATCTTCAAGTATAATTTTGGAAACCTTTAATCTAATATTAGACCTAGCATACCAAGATGCAAACCACTTATCATTTGTAAACATTTGTTTCAACTCTTTCTTAATCATAACAAAACACTGATGTGATAAGAAATTTCATTGTAAATCTTGTTACAAAAGCACGACACAAATTTCTACCATTAGTCAAATCCTTTCTCATTAAATTCAACACCCATGCACGATTATAGATGAACTTGGTCAACTTTTTAGCTTTCTACACAATCTTATCAATAATAGGAAAATACCTAGCATCCCTTATATTTTTCAACATTAAGTCAATGCAATGTGTAGAACAAAGAGTCTAAAAAAGAATTATACTTATTTTGTAACCTTCTTTCCCTTGCTTTATAAGCAAATCATTATTAGTAATGAACTGAACAATATTTTCTAGCCCTACTTCATTCACAACTTCATTGAATATCTCAAATAAAGTATCATTATTCCTAACAAGGCCAGATGTATCAATAGACTTCGAAAAAATTGAGCCCTTTGTAAAATAAACTAGAAAATAAATATAGAAATCTTATATTTATCCAACCATCACATATGATTGAACACCCATAAATAGCTCAATTCATTCTTCTTCCAAATAACTTTTAATTTCAAGAAACTAATTAACTTAAAAGTTTACCTTTGTAGTCATCAATAGAAGGAGCTTTGTATTCCGAACACTTATCATTCACCATAGGTTGATAGTAGTAAGATTGGGAAGTGTTAAACGATGCACCTGTATCATACCACCATTTAATCATTGCCTTATCTACATTATGAGTTTTATCTATTGATTATATGGACTACAAATTGAAGGCTGGGCTCTAGGTTGTTCGTGGTGCAAAAAATTCATCATCTACCTTTTTCTTTTCCTAACATCAAGTCTAGATGTATCATTCACTTCTCGCTGGGAAGAAACACTACTACTACTACCTTCAACATTTCCACTATGATTATGAAAACTAGCAAATGAACTTCTGCTACCAATTTTATAATTTGTTATCTCCCTTTTATCTTTCTTGTGTTGATATTCTTCAAGTAAAGTTTTCATTTACCACTTCACATTATGACTTATTTTTTTATAGGGTTCCACATCTCGTTTAACCCCAACTAAATGTTTCTTTAATCGATTGATTCCTCCACCTTTCAAATGCTTCTTACAAAACAAGCAAACAGTATGGTTCTTCATATCGAGGACCAATGTAGCATTAGTCCCAGCTAGATTATTGTATCTTCCTAAAGCATTTTGATAAGGAGTTCATGAACTTCCTTCCGTTTATCTATAAAAGTAAATGAAGATTTATATCAAAATAAAGAACATATAATTTCATTACACAATTCGTATGTCCATCTTATATAATATAACTCATTTTGTATGATTGTATCATATATAATTCAATTTCATCCAACATAATTCACCAAGAAATCAAAAACCAACATTTCAAGTATTCAACATATTGAGCATCAAAACGTGAAAACATTAGCCATACAAAACTTTTAGAGTCCCATATAAAGAGAAACAACTTTTTTTCTTATATCTTAGTTTTTAAATATTTTCTATTACTTATATAAGTAGCATTGTAACATTATTAATATTCAAAGTGAAAGTTAAAATAATATCTACTTTAATGCAAATAACTAAAAGTAAAATAAGTAATTAAACCTAACAAATAAATAAAAGAAGTTAAAGAGATAAAGATAAGAAAATTACTATCATGTAAAATTATAAGGAAAAGTAAAAAAAAGATAAATACTCAATTATAAATCAATTTCTATATAAAATATTTAAATGAGCTATCATATGAAGACTTTTAACAATATCATCATTGTAATTTTATAACTTAAGATATAATTTTTTTAATATTAAGTAAATTGAGAAATCAACTTTTATACATAAATATGTAAATGAGCTGCCATGTAAACTTTTAACAATATCATCATTGTCATTTTATAACTTAAGATATGTAATCTTAAGTTATAAAATTTTTAATATTGAGTAAATTGAGTAATCTAAAGAAAATTGAGTAATCAACTTCTATACATAAATATATAAATGAGCTATCATATGAAGACTTTTAATAATATCATCATTGTCATTTTATAACTTAAGATAAGTTGTCATCAAACTACTTTGCAAACACAAATACAAAAATATAAATAAATTATTAAAAAAATAGAAGCAATTCCTACTAGGAAATATTTTGATGATGAGTATCTTGCTAGTTTCATATATGTTTAAAAACTTTTTTCCTACACATATTTTAACACAATCTATATAATGGATTGAAAAGAGGACACATTTATAACCATATATTATTTGAGTTACTAATTTATATAAGATGGACTAATTTGGTTAAATATGTTTGGTTGTTCTTTACTAGTTTCAGAATTTCATTACATTAATTGATTAATATCATCATATGAAGAAAATTTTTACATTTCATTTTATTAGATTAAGAAATTACTTACATTGCAGTTAGATTTAACCATCATCAAATATTTCTAACTTTTAAAATTCAAACTCAAATTTCTCAAATCTCATAACTCCAATAACTCTAACAATTCCATCAATTCACAATTCAGTTCCAACAATTCAACCATTCACAACCTGTCACAATTCAGCACATTGAACACAGCCATTGACAATTTAATTCCAACCATTCACAAATGCAATTCGCAATTCAATTTCAACCATTAGCAAATGCAATTTAGTAGCAGAAAAAAAACAATTAAAAACACACCCAAAGAAGTCACAATTTCAATTTAGTTTCACTTTTGGGTCGATATTGATGGTGGAGGATCGTGGACTAATGGAGGAGAGCAAACAGAGCAGTCGAGCACTGGGTGGAGAGGAGGAAGAGGTAGAGAACAACATGTAGAGGGAGAAGGCAAAAGTGGAGATTCGAGAGGTAGACTGCAAGCGAAGAGAGGAGGCTCGAATGGGGAGGCGCGATGGAGAGGGGTTGGTGGCATCAAGGCGGTGGGCAAAGGTCAGTGGCGACAGTGAGAGTGGAAAGCAAGAAGTAGAATGGTTGTGAGTAAGAGGGAGAAAAAAACGAGAGTGAAAGTGAGATTTGTGCGATTGCCGGGGGGAAGAAGTTTGTTTTTTTTTTGCAATTTGGTCCCTGTATTTGTCAAAATTCACAGTACCAACCAATATTTGGCAAATATTTTAAATATCGACTGATGCTAAACAAAATTTTTGATATTGGCCAGTACTAAGGCTGGTACCAAAGGAGGCAATATTGTTCTATTTTCATCGAGTACCAGCCAATTCAGAATAATATTATAAACATTGTTATGCAGTTATTTAAGGTCTATATAAATAACAAAAATTGTACTGTCTTATTACAATAATAATAAAAGTATTGTGTCTTATTATTATAATAATAAAAGTGGTACTGATGTAATATTGCATCATAATACAAACTTGACACATTCTGTACGTATGTAGGTTAGCATTGTTAGCTATTAAACTTGAATTATGATTGTTAGAGTCCTAGTTAGGGTTACTAGTTAGAGTCATTGGTTAAGTTAAATAGTAGTAGTTTAGTTTATCAAGAATTAGTTTTGTAAGCCTATATTTATATGGGCATATTTCATGTTTTATTTGAGAGCAATTTATTTGATAATAAAGAAGATTGTTTAGCCTCTTCCATAAATCTTTGCTATCCAACAAACCGGTATCAGAGCTAGAGCCAAAAACCTTACTTTTCTTTCTTCTTTTCGTTATGCAGATGCCATATATTTGCTAACAATTATTTGTCCATGTTGCTTCTTCAAGAGGCAAGGATGCAATAAATCTAAAAGTTGGCCCAGCCATTGCCAAAGGAGCAGTACATGCAGAAGCTATCACCCAGACATGTGTAACGTGTGTTCAAAGTGCAAAGACAACGTGATCTTGTATAAGAGCCCAAGTGACCAGTGTAAGGCATGCATTTACATATCAATCACTGTAATGTGGCATTATCAAACTTGAGAGGCAAGAGACCAACCAAGAAGACAACTCCTACGAAGATAAAAGGTGCCATCGTTTGAGCAACGTAAACTAGAAAATAATTCTGTCACGGTCTTCCAACACGCCCCAACTGTCAACGCTAGTCTTTATGCACAACAAGCTTGCCATAGATGATGTGTCCTGTTGAAAGGCATCTTCCTACCATAAGAATTGGGCCATACGTCGACGTCTCTTTAAAGATAAAATAGTATAAGCAGTCATATACTTGTCTCAAGAAGGTGGTCCATAGTAAAAACCAAGATGAATGGAATGTTGCCGTTTCAATTTCTGAAACCTAACAAGGAGAATTATGACAATTGGTGTATCAGAATAAAGGCATTGCTAGGATCACAAGATGTGTGGGATATTGTAGAAAAAGGCTACAATCATACGGAATGTGAAGAAGCATTAACGATAACAAAAAGGGAAGCACTACAGAAAGATAGAAAAAAGGATCAGCAAGCGCTCACTCTTATTTTACAGAATTGTTTTAAAGGAAAAGATAAAGTAATTAAGGTATACCTGCAGGCTTTGAGATGTGACTATGAAAATCTCAAGATGAAGGATTCTGAATCTATAGAAGAGTATTTTAGCCGAGTCTTGACTATTGTGAATCAATTAAAAAGATATAGAGAGCTGATGGAAGATGTTTGAGTGATTGAAAAAATTCTTCGGTCGCTAATTTTCAAATTTGATTACATTGTGACTGCCATTGAAGAATCAAAGGATTTGGATTCGATGTCTATAGCTCACCTTTTAGGTTTGTTACAAGGCCATGAAGAGAGATTGAAGAAAAGAGAAGAATAAGATGTTCAAGAGTTGCAGGCAAAGTTAAATTTAAATGAAAAAGAAGACAATCAACATCAAGGATGACGAGGCAGAGGTCATGGTCGAGGTTGGAATCGTGGAAATTGTGGAAGAGATAGAAGAGGCAGAAATAATTCAAATGACAATGAAGAGTCCAATTTTCAACAACAATATTTAAGAAAACGTGGTAAAGGTGGATCGTTTCAACAAGGTCATGGTCAAAGATCCAATATGTAATGTTACAATTGCAAAAGATTTGGTCACTATGCAGCGGAATGTAGATGGAATTCAAATGAAGAAGAAAACGCAAATTGTGTTGAGGTTGAACAAGAAGATGATGAAGCATCTACCTTGTTATTAACGACCAATGGTGACAAAGAAAGGAGTGAGGAGTCTTGGTATCTTGACTCAGGAGCCAGCAACCATATGACTAGTAATAAAGATTTATTTTATAGTCTTGATGAATTTGTTAAAGGCAATATTTCTTTTGGTGATAAAACTAAAGTTCTAATCAAAGGTAAAGGAGAAGAAGAATGGAGATCATCAGTTTATATCTCATGTTTATTATGTTCCTGCTTTGAAAACAAATATATTAAGTATTGGACAAATTTTAGAGAAAGTCTAAGAAATACAAATGAGAAAGAGTGGATTGGTCATACGAAATAAAAAAGGAAGATTGATTGCAAAAGTGCCAATGTCGAAGAACAAGATGTTCATACTGAAGATTAATAAAGATAGTCCCATATGTTTAAAAGCTACTACGAATAATTCATCATGGTTGTGGCATCTTAGGCTGGGCCACTTGAATTTCGGCGGATTGGAGCTATTGTATAAGAAAAGGATGGTACATGGCTTGCCTTTTATAATTAAATTTATGAAGGATGTATGTATGGTAAGCAGTCTAGGAGGAGTTTTTCGAAGGAGTCTCTATCTCAAGCTACACAACCACTCGAATTATTGTACACTGATATATGTGGTCCTATCGTACCAAGTTCATATGGAAAGAATAGGTACTTTTATTGTTTATTAATGATTGTACTCGTAAGATTTGGATGTATTTTTTTAAGGAAAAATATGAAGCATTTGAAGTGTTTAAGAAATTTAAAGCACGAGTTGAGAATGAAAGTGGTTATCTAATTAAAGCAATTCGGACTGATCAAGGAGGTGAATTCACGTCGAATAAATTTAATCAATTATGTGAGTATTTTGGTATTTGACATTCTTTGACGGTTCTTAGATCACCTCAGCAAAATGGAGTTGTGGCGCGTAAAAATAGAACTATTCTTGATATGGCTCCAGTATGCTGAAGAGTAAGAGGATGCCAAAGGAGTTTTGGGTTGAAGCAGTAGCATATGCGGTGTATTTGAATAATCGTAGTCCTATAAAGAGTCTAATGCAAATGACTTCACAAGATGCATGGAGTCGAAGGATGCCAAATATTTCGCACTTAAGAGTATTTGGAAGTATTGGCTATGTGCATGTTCCTGATGAAACAAGAAGCAAGTTAAATGATAAGAGTCAAAAGTTCATATTTGTTGGCTATGCTGAAAATTCAAAAGGGTACAAATTTTACGATCTTCAGAATGGAAAAACAATCATTAGTAGATATGTTGAGTTTGATAAAGAAGAGTCATAGGAGTGGAATGTACCACATAATGAAAATTATAAATTTCTTCCTTTGTTTGATAAGTTTTTTAATGCAGATAAGTCCCATAATCAAATTGTACTGATGTTACATCGTAAACTCCTCCGCGTGAAGTTCAAACCACTCAAACAATTATGTCTCCATAAAGCTCCTCCGAAAGGCCACATCATATACGGAGTTTAGAAGAAATATATAAAGTAACAAAAGAAATCAATGATTCTACTTTTTGTTTGTTTGTTAGCAGATACAGAACCAATGATGTTTGAAGAAGCTGTCAAAGACAAAAGATGGAGATTTGCTATGGATGAAGAGATGAAAGCAATTAAAAAGAATGATAATTGGCGATTGATAGATCTTCCAAAAGGGAAGCAATCTGTAGCAATAAAGTGGATTTATAAGGTGAAGAAAAATTCAAAAGGAGAAGTAAAGAAGTACAAAGCTTGACTTGTTACAAAAGGATTCACTCAAAAAGTTGGAATTGATTATGATGAAGTCTTTGCTCCAGTGGCTCACTTTGAGACAGTTCGAATAATTATTTCATTGGCATCTCAATAGAGATGGGAGATTTATCAGATGGATGTAAAATCAACCTTCTTGAATGGAACTTTAGAGGAAGAGGTTTATATGGAACAATCATTGGGTTACATCGTTGAAGGACAAGAAGACAAGGTGTTGAAGTTGAATAAAGCCTTATATGGTCTTAAACAAGCTCCACGAGCTTGGTATGCATGTATTGATGATTATTTTCAGAAGGATGGTTTCTCAAAATATCCGTATGAGCATACCTTATATGTCAAGGAGAACAAGAATGGAGGAATTATGTATGTTTGTTTATATGTTGATGATTTGATCTTTACAAGTAGTAATCCTACGATGTTTGAAGAATTTAAGAAGAAAATGACTGAAGAATTTGAGATGACTAATTTGGGGCTTATGACTCATTATCTTGGAATTGAAATAAAGCAAAGTGAAGATAGGATTTTTCTCTCACTGAAAACTTATGCTGAAACAATTTTAAAAGAGTTCAAAATGGATAGAATCAATTCAATTTCTACTCCAATGGAATGTGGGATCAAGTTTTCTAAGTTCGATAATAGAGAAAAGGTAAACCCAACTTTATTCAGAAGACTGGTTGGAAGATTGCAATTTTTAACTTGTACAAGACCAGATATCTTGTATGGAGTTGGTGTCATTAGTCGTTAGATGGAAGCTCCAACCTTAACGCATATGAAAGCAACAAAGAGAATTCTTCGATATGTTAAAGGAACACTAGAGTATGGCTTACTTTATATTACTATAAATAATTTCAGATTATCTACATTTAGTGTCAGTGATTGGAGAGGAGACATTGACGATTGAAAAAGTACAAATGGTTTTGTTTTCTTTATGGGAAGTACCGTGTTTGGTTGGAGTTTAAAGAAACAACCAATTGTTACTCTTTCAATTTGTGAAGCTAAGCATGTTACAGCTGCTTCCTATGTTTGTCATACTATTTAGATGAGGAAGTTATTGAAAGAGCTGAAATTTAAACAAGATGAAGCTACGATTATTTTTGTTGATAATAAGTCTGCTATTGATTTGGGCAAGAATCCAGTTTTTCACGATAGAAGTAAACATATAGACACCAAGTACCATTTTATAAGAGAATCCATTGGGAACAAAGAGATTCAATTGAAGCATGTGACATCTAAAGATCAAGTTGCCGATATGTTTACCAAAGCTTTAAAATGTGAAGATTTCTGCAGATTGAGAGCTATTCTTGGAGTTATTAAAGGATGAATTACAAGTTTAAGAGAGGGTGTTAGATATTAAACTTGAGTTATGATTGTTAGAGTCCTAGTTAGAGTTACTAGTTAGGGTCATTGTTTAAGTTAAATAGTAGTAGTTTAGTCTATCAAGAATTAGTTTTGTAAGCCTATATTTATATGGGCATATTTCATGTTTTCTTTGAAAGCAATTTATCTGATAATAAAGAAATTTGTTTAGCCTTTTCCGTAAATCTTTGCTGTCCAACAGTTGTCTGCTTGTGTCTGTTTATGTTATTATTCAACGTTGACCTTTTTCTTTATTGTTTTCACACCTCTCTCTTTACTTAGGACATCGTTTCTTGTCGTAACAATTTTAAACAGAACAAAGTTCAAATCTTTTGAGAGAAAATCCATTTAACAAAGTTGTGAAATTTATACATACAGGCGAAGCTTGTGGCTACAAAAACCTCTATAGCGAAGGTTATGGAGCAAATACTGTATCGTTGAGTACTGCCCTGTTCAACAAAGAGCTCAGTTGCGAAGATTGCTTCGAGATCATATGTGTGAAAGATCATCAATAGTGTCTTCCTGGCTCCATTACGTTCACAGCCACCAACTTTTTGGCCGCCAAACAAAGCGCTCTCCAATAATGCAAGAGGTTGGTGCAACCCTCTTCTGCACCATTTTGACCTTTCATAGCTCTTGTTCCAATACATTGCTTAGTACAAAACCAAAATTGTTCTTGTAGCTGATGGATGTGTTCAGTAACAAATGGGTTAAAGAAAACTAAGTTTTATATTTTAAACTTTAATAAAATAATTACTAATTAATAATTAATTAAAAAATAATAAACATGTAACAGCTATGTAACAAATACAAACTCTAACATAAGAAATAATATTAACAACATTAATAAAAAAATTAATGTCAAATTTTTTAAGTCACTTTTTAAAATTTAAATTATTATTTTAAGATTGAGATAAGTTTAATACTTTTTTATAATTTAGTATTTCTTTGTTAAAATTGAATTGAATAAAGAAGTACTTAACTTAATAAATAAGTCATTAAAAAGCTTTATTCATGTTACAAAATAATGTTTTTAAAACCGACTAAGTGCCTATTTGGATGAACTTATGTCAATAGAGCTTTTCTGATAAGGGTTTTTTTAAAAAGCCAAATAACTATTTGATTGTCATTTAAAAAAGAGCTTTTTTAAAAGAGCTTCATACAGTAAATTATTTGACAACACAAAAATAAATGATACTTTTAATTTTAACTATATTTTATTTTGTAATAAATATTATTTATGAATATAAATATTATTTAAAATATATTAAACAATATGCAAAGCACAATATATTAATTATTATATAGTTTTAAACCATATGAAACATAAATAAAAATATATCTAACCAAATATTTTATATGAATTATAACATAAATAAAACTAATATAAAAATATTAAAAAAGTCAAATAATATTATATAAATATCAAAATAAACATGAAAATGTATTTGTAAGTATTATAGAAATTATGTGTAAAACATAAGTACAAAATGGACTAAAAAATAGACCTACTAATTGACCTGAAAAATCTACATAATATTTTTTTAAGAAGCTCTAAATTTGAATTTCTTAAAAAAACTGTATTTTAATTGTCAAAAAAATTATCTATTAAAAATTACTTTTTTATTTTACAGTCAAACATTGATTTTTTAAAAAAAACTTTTGCGATAAAAAAAAAGTACTTATTCACTCTCTAAAAATTAAACCAAAACACACTAATTGTCTCAAAGCTCAATCACCCCACTTAATTATAATACTACACCACCTTTTGACATTTGGATTAGTAAGTGGGCGAATCCTTTGGCACGGCCCTGGGGGTCTTCACGAACATTACGTTGTTAACTATCTGATGAGAATTCGCATGTTCCATTTATTCAACCAAGGAACGTGCTCTACTCGATGGAGAATTTCTTTAATTTAGTACAATGACAAAACTCATGGGACTGCGTCGAATAATGCTGAACACAAACAGTTAACAGAAATGTTGGCGGATAGTAAAAACAAAAGGCCAACAATATAATATATGAAGATATAGTAAAATCCGGTCCTCTACTTCAGGAATAACTATAACACCTGCAACCCAAACGTCGGAATCCGTCGCAAAGCATTTAGCCCCTACTTCAAAGTCCTTAGGAATTTCGGTCCGAACTGAATTCAGTGAGATCCATCACTAGTTCTCAGGATTATTATAACTGACCTCAAGATCAATTATATAGTTTAATGCATCTGAGAACGTTAAACAGCCTTAGGATGATCCACTTAAATCTTTGCATGCTTGGTTTTCAAAATGTAAAAGATGCATGCAGGAAAGAAATACAAATAACTAACCAAAACGGAACGTCATTATGGAATAAGAACAAGTACAACATAATAAATCATTCAACAATCATTTCCTTCGCACCATTAACTCAAAGGAAAACCTCAAGCGCCTTATTAATTTGTTATCCATGGACATCCAAGAAGTACCAAAAGTACACCGGAGCAATATTACCAAAGATAATTCATTTAAGCGCTGGAAAAAGATCAAAGAGGGCCTGGAAATGTTCCATTGTCCCTCTGCTCATTCCATCTATCAACCTGCAGAAATTAAGCACATAGAAAGGAAGCAAACTGTAACTCTAAGAACAGAGATTGTTTAACTACAAAAATGGAAGAAAAAAACTTTAGATTTTACTATCCAATAAGCTTAAAACCGAAGTAACAACCCAGATGTACTGCTGGATTTACAATAGTGCAGCAGTAATCAAATAAAGACAAGAAATCAGGCAACGTTCCTTTTGACACCCAACCCAACATCAAAACTCAAAAAGTATGCAATCAGAACATCATTCCTCAAAATACAATCTTCTCTAAACATTAATGTTTAAAAGAGAGAAACTTTGGAAGGGCAATATTGATTCCATCATGCAGAAAGAAGCGTTGGAAAGGTGATATAAAAAAGTTATCACAAGGCTATCATAATTCATGAATCATCAAATCCTAATCCAACGATAAGCTACTTTCAAGAAAATTGACCAACATATTCCCAAAGCTCTTCAAGAACAACTGCCCCTAAAATCAAGTACCACCTAACATCATCCAGTTGGATGCAAAAGCAAACAATCACGAGATTGAAAAACGTAATGAAGTCCTAAATAAGTCGATAAAAAGAAACCATGGTTAAAATCAGTGACACATTTACAACAGCTACTAAAGAATTCAAGATTAAGCGCCTGATCAATGAAGGTTAAAATTTCATTACTGAGGCTAAGGTCTCTTTTGTTGTTCTCCAAAGTCATGTTCATTCAGTAAGGGCATTATGAAGAAGTACACAGCTTATGTTCCACAAGAGCATGACGGTAACAGATAAACTGTCTGTACAAAAGGATAAGCTTTCACACTTTAAGAATATAGTAAAGAATGACTTTCTAGGTTTAAAAAGAAGCGGAGACATCCCTCAAGTAGTATAAATAAACAGAAATAAAGCACTAAACATATATTCATTACAAAACTTTTAAACTTCTCTTATTTATCTAAATCAAGGAGTGTCTGCACATTATTTAATTTATTCTTATTTGTTCGTTTTTGTCCTACTTCTTGGATCAAAAACTTTAGGACTTGCTGTTTCTCTTTCATCTTTCTTTCCTAATATTTTAAGAGAATTAATATCAACCAAAGTAATTTAGATAGCAAATGACATGATTTTCAAAGTGAATTGCATAGATTATCAGCTACTGAATCTGAGGCATACGGTTAAGTACATAAATTTCAGCAGAAAGAACTACAGATAAAAGTAAATGCACTCACCCATTCACCCGGGCATAGGGCTCGGTAATACTTAGCAAATCTTTCACAATCATTAGATTCCTCACCCTTTGCTGCCACACACCTGCAAATAATGTGAGCTTAAGTATGCTGGCTATCTCTCTCTCTCTCTCTCTCTCTCTCTCTCTCTCTCTCTATCTATCTATATATATATATATATTACAAATTTCTAGAAAAAGCATAAAACTGCACCTGTGAAACTCAATGTAGCGAGTGAAACAGTGCCTAGTTTGATTTGTCGTAGGGAATCGGAAATCAGCAGGAGCAGTTTTCAGCTCAATCTAAGAGATGGTATAAGAAATTGGTTACATTTTAAACCTTAGTCTGCAAAATTAACTCAAATGAGTATCAAGTTTTACTACCCTGGCATTGAAAGTGCCTAATTGCTACGCCCAGACACGTCTCATAAATCATAAATTCTATATAAGAGCCGAATTACAGTAAACCACATTCCTCTGTAGAATTACAGATGGAAGAAAACAAATCCACTAGCATGTGAATAATGCTCATGGATTTTCCTGATCAATCATCGCCACATAAAATTTCATTAAGTAATAACTCGAAACACATGAGTACTAATTGATAATGAGTAATCAAGTGCATATGTATTTTTACTTAAGCATGCGTCTTCACGGATTTGGTACAAAGGATCGCAGGCTAAAATCGTCAATACAGATCCTAACGAGAGAACTGCGCCTAATAGGCTTTCGATGAGTGTATAACCAATTGGATACCTAGACAGCTATGGAAAATGAACAAGAAAACCATGAATTTGACAAGCAAATTGAGATTTCCATTCTATCAATTTCTCTCAGATTTCCATTTCGTTCCTAGCGGTATCTAGGAAATCAAAAAGAGGATTGACGTTAGCTAGAGAGAGAATCGAAACCTTACCTCGTCCGCCATGGTTAATAGCTAGGGAATCCGGAGAAGAAATTTGGGAGTTGTATTGATGCGAATTTGTTTATGTGGTCAAATTTCTCAGATTACCAGTTATTAACAAAAAAGGGAGGTAAAAAAAAAAAATAAAACATCTGAGAAACGGCACCGTTGCATGCAATAGAAAATGGAGGGTGCGACAAATGCTATGATTAGTGCGTATCTGGTCCATGTACAAAATCAAATAATCCAATCCAATATGAGCAAATGAAGATACTTGGGCTTTTCGCCTTCTCTTCCTCTGTTAATCCACCAGGATCAAATTATGAGTTGTTTGACCTACTAATTTTTGTTTTGAAATTGAATGACTTGTATTAGTATGGCACTGTTACAATGATAACCGATAGTTAAAGAATGAGCTAACTATTAAAACAACTCAATAAAGAGGTAACAAAAAGGAGAAACAAGAATAGATCTTTAGTTGGCAAAACTTATTAAAGATGTCATATATTTGATATCAAAAGTAAGGTGGTGCTCCAATCTCTTAGTGATGCCACTAGCTCGAATCTCATTCATGATTTTATGTGCCATTTGATACTTATCTTTTCCAACACCCTTATATAATATGTTGTTATGTTCTTTCCAAATAGAGTAAATGATAATCACAAATGCAGCTTTGATAAGCTTGCATTTGATTGTTTGGATTTGAACAAAGCGTCAGATCCGATTAAGTGTTGCCTCCCATTCATAAGTAGGATTTATGATATTTAGCATGTGTTGCATTATGCCCAAAACTACTTTAGAGTAGGAGTAAGAAAAGAATTATTATTACAACATTTTTTTATAACTAAAATTCCTAGTTATTTTCATTAACCTTTAAACTGTGCCCTTAAATAATTCAATTGATCAATTGAGGAGCATATTGAATCAAAAACTATTGATAAGAATTTAATCTCTAATTATATTACAAATGATTTGTTAAGACTTATAAAACAATTAAAAGTCATTTACTAAATTAAAAAAAGAACTAACTCCTTCAATAGAAATGAATCTCTGACCACTAAAAACAATTTTGTCAATGCCAAAACTTAAATGTTTGGACCATATTGCTTTGGTGCCAGGTTGAAATAATTTGATTAAATTCCTTACATTATTAATCCCCTACACTTAAAGTACTATGAAGCCCCCACACCAAAAGAAAGAGCCAATACATAGAAGTAACTGTTTCAATTTAGCTGGAATCTTTTAAAATGTTGGCATTGTATAAAACTTTAAGAAAGACTATACAATAGTTGTTCCATTGTATACACTAATAGTATAGTAGGATATGGTTGTTAGAGCCAGAAAATTTTATAATGTGGTTCTAAATAGAGAAAGATTAGGGTAAAGAAGTTAGTAGTTGTTGGTTGTCTGGGCTAACAACATATAAATAGGAACTCTTACTCTAACACTTCTAACTTAAAGAAAGATTTTCGATCGAATCTTGCATCATTTTGTTGTCATATTCATCATTTTAGTTGGGATTTTTCATTTCTATATTTTTTACTAAATTTATCAGAAAGTGTCATCAATTTAATAATTTGTTAGTCTGTCAACCTAATCCTCTCAAACCATATTTGATGACTTCTCTCAAATCTCAATGCTCTCACGATGGCTTCCTTCTCTATTCCCTCTTCGTAAGAACTCTCCAAAACAACCTCATGACTCCACGTGCTAAGATTATAACAGAACACATCCTAATCATGCAATTATATATAGAAGGAAAAACTTGAGCAAACAATTTTCACTAATAGTTGTTAACTTCTAATTCTTAGTTGATAATATGGAAGAAGATTCTAAAATTGTGGAGGCAGTAGCATCAACAAAGGAAGAAGTTGTAAGCATAATTTACTTCATAAACATAATTACAATAATCCTTTAATTATGTTTATGATATGTGTCACTTGCCTTGCCACATCTCACCCACAATTTTTTTCTTCATCTTGTAGGCCTATCCTTAATTTTGTATTTCATTTTAACTCTTGCTTTCTTCTTCATTTTCGTGACTTCTTTTTCTCTTCTTCTCCTTCATGATTCTTGACTCACCCAAATCTCCATCATGCTTCCATCTTTCACTTGTTGCTCTCACCACATCATCTTCTTCATTGTCACAAGAAAACCCATCCCTACTACCTTAAGAAGATGAGAATCGTATGATGCTTGGGAGTTAGGGTTAAGAGAGATTTTGAAAAATTGGAAGCTAAATCAAGTAAGTTATCCTTTAAATAACATGGGCAAGGTTAAATGAAGCATTTATGATGGTTGTTAGAGGTTAAATGACATATAATGGTGTTTTATGTATGATGAACGTGGGTGATGAAATGTTTAGGTAAATCTCTTGTTTTGTATATGTATGATGATTAATGATTTATAACTTGTTATAGAGATGTTTTGAGGTTGAATGATCATCTTCATTGGGTTAGGATGAGTGTAGAAAATTAATAATGAATGGGTGAATGTTTATGTTCTGTTTTTAGGTTAATGATTAATTATGGGTCATGATGTGTCTTGTGAATGTTTTGGAGTTGAAATGGAGTTGAGACTGAAGAAGAAATGAAGTAGAAATGATGTTTTAGGTGTAAAATGTAGGGACTTACAAACATCTGGAAAAATTGGAAGAGAGAAAGAGAGAGAACTGGAAAATGCTAGTTGTAACAATTTCACTGATCATGCTTTTGTGTTTTAGCCATAACTTGTTTTGCAGTTATTCAAATGAGATGGTTTTTTATTTGGATTAAATTAGAGATATAAGGCTACATTTTTATAAAGACATAGAATTCAAATTCTGTCTTTAAGAGTTTTGAAATCTGACTAGAAATTGTGTATTGAGTGCTGGAAGTTGATGATGAATGTATATAAATGTATATGTTCTGCTATTAGTGTTTATGATCAATCATGAACCATAAATTGTTTATAAATGATATTGAGTTGAAATGAAGTTATAATAATGTATAAATTATGAGTATTTAACTAGAAATGATAGACTAAGAGAAATTGAATGCTGTAAGTAAAGAGTTAGAAATTTGGAAAAACATAGAAAGCAATTGGACATACTTTGGTGCAAGAGGCATAACTTTTTTTGTATAACTTAGATTGCAGTCATTTAGTATGGTTTTAAAGAGGACTTCGAGATCTACAACTTCTATGAAGACATTGAGAAGAGATTTTGATGTCTAGAGGGTCAAATTTTTAAGTTTATGTAAGTGACCCATAAATGTCCGTTTAACGGACATGGATGTCCGACTAACGGACATTCATAGGTCAAATGACCCTAATTGAGGCTTAAATTGAACCTAGAATGATCATTGGTTTATTTTACTAATGTATGATAGGTTTGAAGTGAAAATGAAGGTTATAACTTAGTAAATAAAGGGATAATATCAAGGGGCCCAAGGCATGAGTATAATGGGAAAAAAGATGTTCAGGTAATTGTAGCTATGATTCAAAGAAGTTGAGTAATATGTATTAAGTG
>JANSVA010000217.1:19879496-19924202 GCA_025504915.1 Erythroxylum reticulatum
CGGAGCAATGATCCACAAAAGTTGTGCTATAACTGTGACTCTTGTAAAAAAGGTTTTTTAAGAACGATGGAAAGAAAATGGTGGGAGCTTGGGATGTTCCTCTTCTTCATGTCTTTAATGATCATCACTTCTCATATATTGCTATTCCTTCCTGTGATGTACTGTGATGTGGGAGCGCTATGAAGGATACAACTATTTTGAGCACTGAAGGATAATTGCCTTTGTAGTTATAGCTAGTGAAATATTTGTTTTTGGTTCTTTTCTAGCTTTTGGCTTATCCTTGAAGTTGATCATCTTTTTATAGCCTAATAAGGTGAATTGATTGGAGTTTTCGTATTTTTCTTTATTGCTGTTCTCTCTCTATCATTCGAAGAACTAAGAAATATTTTACTGAACTCTGGCTAATGAAAACAGGAAGAAAACACAATAACACGAATACTTTTTAAAAAACAGAGGAAACTAGAGAGAATAGAGCAATTAGAAAAACTCAGTGATACGTTGAGTTTTATTCAGAATCTTGATTGTATACAACTTCTGTGAATACATGGCATTTATAACATCTCAATCTTCTAATTGTCATTTAACAAAAATTGACTTAACAAACGTTTCTTGAATTCTTTAAAAATTGATTCTTTATGTTGCATGCATGCTAAGAAACCAGCTTAACGTCTAGATTTCTGAGACACTTCTTTTACATACTCCTCCTTGGATAAGAAATTCAGCTTCTGAATTCTTACCAATCTGCTCAATTGTTCAAATCGAGAAACATGAAACCCTTTTGTAAAAAAATTAGCAACCTGGTTTTTTGTATGAATATACTCAAAGTTAAGCTCCCCTTCTTGTTGTATATCCCTCAGATAATAATATCTGAGCTTGAAATGCTTTGTCTTGCCGTGGAAAATTGAATTCATCAAGATAGCAATTGCCGCCTGATTGTCAATATACACCACAGTAACAGATATCAAATGAACTTGCAAATCTATAAGCAATTTCTTGACCCATATAACTTGCTTTGCTGCTGCCGTAGCTACCACCAGTTCAACTTCTGTAGTCGAGAGCGCCACCAACTCTTACTTCTTTGAGCTCCACAAAAAACAAGCTGAACCAACATTAAACAATATCCAGTAGTACTCTTTATATCCTCTGTAGCTCCACCCCAATCACTATCTACATAACACTTAAGTTCACACCATCCCGTCTTCTCATATAGAAGACCATATTCAATAGTCCCCTTAAGATACCTTAAGACCCTCTTGACAGCAACTAAATGTTTCTTTCCTGGATTGCTCAAATACCTGGAGAGCACATTAATTGAATACAGGATATCAGGTTTTGTGGCTGTAATATACATCAAATAGCCCACCATGCTTCTGTAATTCTTACTGTCTACCTCATCTCCATCTTCTTTCTTTATCAGTCTCTCTTTCGGACAAATTGGAGTGGATACTTGTTTACATTGATCCAACTTAAATTTCTTTAACACATCACACATGTACTTCTTCTGACTCAATGCAATGCACCCCTTGCACTGATGTATTTCCATTCCCAAAAAGTATTTCATCAACCCCAAATCAGTCATTTCAAAATTGCTACTAAATTGATGTTTCAATAACCTAATCTGATCTTCAGAACTTCCTGATAACAACAGATCATCTACGTAAATTGAAACCACTGCAACATCACCTTGTTGTACCCTTACATAAAGTGTTGGCTCACTGCAACTTCTTTTAAAGTTGATTTCCAGCATAAAGGTATCTATTCTTAAATACCAACATCGAGGGGCTTGCTTCAAGTCGTAGAGAGATTTGTTGAGCCTGTATACACTCTCCTCCTTTCCTTCCATCATAAAGCCTTCTAGTTATTATACATAGATCTCCTCCTGCAGTACACCATTAAGGAAGGCAAACTTTACGTCCATTTGATGTACTTTCCAACCCTTCTCAGCTACAAGTGCCAATAGAAGTCTGATAATTTCAATCCTAGCTACTGGTGCAAAGGTCTCTCCAAAATCTACTCGTTCGACTTGTGCATACCCCTTCACTACTAATTTATCCTTAAGCTTGTTGACAGAACCATTAGGATTTAACTTAGTTTTAAATAACCACTTCAATCCAATGGCCCTTTATTAGGTGGTTTGTCTACTAAAGTCCATGTTTCATTCTTATTGATCATAGAGATCTCTTCCTTCATAACTTCAAACCATTTCGGATTCTGTAATGCTTCCTAAATCTTTGAAGGCTCCAACGTTGCTTCATTAATTCTTTCATAAATCTCTGCCAAACTTCTTGTTCCTCTCACTGGAAAATGATCAATATCATCATCTAGCACATCTTGAGTTTGCTCCTCCTCAAAGTTCTATTCATTCTGCTCATATTGAATCTCTGGATCTTTTTCTTTAACAGGTTCTAACTCATCCTTCTCTGAATGGTTTTTTGGATTGTCTGTCACCATTGGGATGACTGAAGGCAGTGTGACTGTCTGCCTTTCTTCCCCATTTATCTACTTTTCTTCAGACCACTTCCAGTGTTTATCTTCAAAGAAATGCACGTCTTTGCTTACCTTCACCTTCTTTTGTTCTGGATAAAACAGCCTGTATCCTTTGCTCACCTCAAAATACCCCACAAAAATCATAGGTTTTAATTTGTTGTCCAGCTTGAGGTATGAAAGCATAGTAGAGAGATCCAAAGACCTTTAAATTCTTCAGTTTTGGCTTCACTCCATACCACATTTCATTCAGTGTCTTGTCTTCAAGAGCTTAGGTATGGAGCCTGTTTAGCAGGAAGCAAGTGGTGGATGTTGCTTCTGCCCAAAACTCCTTCAGAAGCTCCTTTTCCTCTAACATGCATCTCGCCATCTCCACCACAGTTATGTTTCTTCTTTCCACCACTCCATTTTGTTGTGGAGTATAGGGTGTGGTAAGCTGGTGTTTGATACCTGCATCTCTACAGATCAACTGAAACTCATTAGAAATAAATTCTGAGCCATTGTATGTTCTTCCAGACTTGATGCTCAATCCTGTCTAATTTTCAACCAATGCTTTAAACTTCCTAAACATCTTTGTAGCTTCTCCTTTGCTCTTAAGACATTATATCCATAAATACCTCGAGTAGTCATCAATTATTAATAGGAAGCATCTGCTCCCATTTAAAGATTTTACTGGAATTGGACCACATATGTCCATATGTAGTAGTTAAAGCTTCTCTTTAGCCCTCTAACTTGACTTTAAAAAAGGAGCATGAGTTTGCTTACCCATCATACAAACCTTGCATTCTGAGTGATAGTATGGGAGTGATGGTAGATCATCAACCATAATCTTCTTCTTAATTGATTCCAGTCCCTTCATGTGGTAGTGTCTGAGTCTTCGATGCTAAAGATCAGACTCGACAGTGCCACTTACAAGTGCCTCCGGTTGTATCTCTTTTGGTCTCATAGAGAAGCTCTTATTCTTCATTCTAATGCTCAGAATTTCTTGGCCAGCTTTATCAAACACTTTGCAAACATTAGATTTAAAGTATAATGGCATACCTTTTTCGATCAATTGGGCCGCACTTAAAAGATTGTGCCGAATCTTGGGCAAAAGCACATCAAAAATGATCTTGACTCCATTCTTGGTAGAGATCTTAACTACTCCTCTTCCTTCTACTCGGATGCAATCTCCATCTCCTAGCTTCACGTTTGCCTTCAAATTCTGATCCAGAAGCTTGAATAATCTTGGATCTGGAGACATATGGCTCGTACATCTACTTTCAGTCAGCCACTCGGATGGATATGGTTCGGCAAGATTGCATGTGACTATAAAAAGTTGCTCTTCTTCTTCTTCAGTAACTTACCCACTTGCAGCAGCTTGAGTAGCTTGCTTCTTGCATATTGCCTCTATGTGTCCCTTCTGATGGCACTTTCTACGGTCCACATCCGATCTCTTCCAGCACCTGAAAGCCAAATGAATTGACTTACTATGGTGAGGACAAGGATTATACTTGTTCGCCTTGTCTCCTCCTGCATTTTTGCTAGCATATCTCTAGTGTGTCTGTGCATTCTGAGAACTTGATCTACCTTTAATTCTTTTCTTCTTCTTGGACTTTTCTTGACCTTCAGCCTTAGCAAAGGCCCTATATGCTCCTTTAGTAGCTTTTGTCTTTTTCATTAAATGCCTTTGCTCTTAAGCTTGCAAGGCACTTACAACTTCAGCAAGCTTGATTTGTCCAACATCTTTAGAATTTTCAAATGAGACTATTGTAGCCTCGTATTTCTCAGGTACTGACACCAGCAACTTCTGAACCAACCTCTAATCTTTAAACTAGGCTCCTAAAAGCCTGATCTAATCTGAAAGTTGAATTAGTCTCTCACTATAGTTCTTGACTGATTCATCTTCCTTCATCTGCATTCTTTCAAACTCTCTCAAAAGATTAAACACCTTCATATTTTTCACCTTCTCATCACCTTCATACTCATTCTTCAAGAAATCCCAGATCTCAGAGCCAAGACCCATGATTCGAGTAAAAATTAAAGGTGCAACTGACTGGTAAAAGCAAGACTTAGCTCAAGCCTTCTTAATCACCCTCTCCCTTAACCATCTTAACTAAGCAATTCGATTGGAACCTCGACAGCGTAGTCTTCATCAATAGGCTCCCAAAGATCCTGGCCTTGCAGGTATGCCTCCATCTTGATTGCCCAGATCTGATACCTTTCTCCATTGAAGATTGCAGGCTGCAAACCCTGAGTTGAACTCTCAGTCATCTCTGAGTAATCCTTTCTCGTAGTCACAGCTTAATCAGGAAAGAGTTATTCTTCTCAAGCCAAAAACCTTACTTACACCTTCACAGATCCTTTAAGAATCTAGCTCTGATACCACTTTGTTGTTGTTATCTCTTTATCATTCGAAGAACTAAGAAATATTTTATTGAACTTTGGCTAATGAAAAACAGGAAGAAAACACAGCAACGCGAATACTTTTGAAAAACAGAGGAAACTAGAGAGAATAGAGCAATTGGAAAAACTCAGTGATACATTGAGTTTTATTCAGAATCTTGATTGTATCAACTTCTGTGAATACATGACGTTGATAACATCTCAATCTTCTAACTGTCATCTAACAAAAACTGACTCAACTAACTTTTCTTGAATTCTTTAAAAACTGATTCTTTACATTGCATGTTGTTGCATGCATGATAAGAAACCAGTTTAACATCTGGATTTCTGAGGCACTTCTTCTACATTCTTATATTCCATGAGCTTTTTCATGCTTGCTCTTCTTTGTTCTCTTTTTATGCTAGTTAAATTTTCAGTTCATGAATGCTTATAACAAATTCAGAATAATATAAGTCATCCTGAAACTAGATCATGGTACTTGCAGGTACTGACCAGATAGTGTCCGCATGATTACCATGGGAACTACTCATAGTCATGATGTCATTTGAGCATGTAGACCAATCTGTCACCACTTACCAGAACGCATTTGGCATAAACTGTGCATAAAATCTCAAAAGAAATTGACACGGCTTAAAGGAGTTTAAACTTGTTTTACGTATAAAATCATGTCATTTAATAAAATGACATCACTTGTATAGTAATAAATAATTATTTTCAAAACCTATTCAGTTTTATGATAATCTCATAAGGGTTTAAGGTTTTATCGACGGAGGAGTTCACATGTTGTTAGATTAGCTTCAAATGGGAATTCCAGTTGCTTTTGGGGAGAGGTTGGAATGATTCTGAATGGGAGAGTTCTAACGAAGTGTATTTGTTAAATAAAATTTTAAATTTAAAACAAATAGATTATATTTTGCAATAAAATTAGTGCATATTATTTTTCTAAAATATGAATAAATCATTTAATAAGATAATAATTTATAAACCTAATTTATTCAAACGACTGTTTAAAATAAACATAAATAAATGTTGCTGCCACCTATAGTGAATGTTGGCAGAATGTGGTCGCTGTGGATGATTAACATGATGAAACCATGCGCATGCACTGCACTGATCTGGTCCTGGCAATTATTGGCCACTCACTTTGGTTAGTGGAGATGAAATGGTTGGGCGAGTGTCTCAACATTTGTCAACCAAAAACCTGTGGACTTGGACAGGCATGAGGCAACCACAGTTCCACTTATGATCCATTTTTCCACACCATAAACAGTTTACACCTTACTAGTTTGGCGACGTCCTTATCTACATCAGCTATATATAAGTACCTGAAGCCCCTATAGTTTCTCACGCCAATTCCTTCGTTGAAGTCTCTAGCTAGCCGCTTGCTTTCTACAAGATAGTGAAAGCTGGAGTCTTTCTCGACCTAAGCATCACTTACAAATTTACTCTCGTGCAACCCATCGAGATATGGCTGCTCTTAGGTCCCTAGTGGCCATCTCTTTGCTTTTTGCATTGTCTGTCGTACAGACTAAGAGCAGAGTCGCCAGAAAAGATTTAAGTGTAGACCTTGGTGGCATAGGACTCGGTGTTGGCGCAGGTTTGGGTCTTGGCTTAGGTGGTGGTGGCAGTGGTTCGGGCGCTGGAGCTGGCTCGGGTTCAGGGGGAAGTAGCTCAAGCTCCAGTTCCGCTTCATCATCTTCTAGTTCAGGTACCGGGGGTGGAGGAGCGGGGTATGAAGCAGGATCATCTGCTGGTTCTTATGCTGGATCACGAGCTGGTTCAGGATCCCGTGGCAACCGTCGGAGTGGTGGTGGCGGCGGGGGTGGCGGTGGCGGTGGCGGTGGAGGGGGTTATGGACGTGGAAGTGGTTCGGGCGAAGGATATGGCCATGGTGAAGGTTATGGTCATGGTGAAGGGGGAGGTGACGGAAATTAATTGCGTTCGTAATAAAAGAAATTTACTACAATGAAAATGATAATAAAGTAATGATGCAGTTTGTATCTAAATAAATTGGTGATCGCCTCCATTTACTTAGCTTAGTAATTATATGTACTATGCGAAGGTGTGATAATTAATTTATATGTGTGAATGAGAAGTTTCATGTATATCTCCTGATAATTTGGAGCTAAGATTCTTCAATACGAACCAATTTTCCATAACTTGAATAAGTTTCACTATCGTATAGAAGAAATAAAAATGTGTGAACTTTCTGTATATTCACTATAACTTGCTTCCAATGCGAGGCCTGCTTATTTCCCAAGGCAACCCCTGAATCTCTTACAACCAGAGTTTCTTTTTCCTTTTTCAGTTTTTAAGGGAAAGTAGGACACGCACTTAATGAAAAGTGTTCATTGTTCATTACTATATACATGCACTACTAAGCTCAAAGAAATGAAAATTGTTGTTTAACTAACTGCAACGAGCTAGACTAATTGATAAATAATTCTTCATCCCCCCTCAAGTTGGAGCTTATAAGAAATCATGCAAGCCCAACTTTGCAATAAAAGTGTGAAATGCTAGAGCTAGAAGGGACTTAGTAAAGACATCGACAAGCTGTGTAGAGGATGAAGTATGTAATAAGGAAAGGAACCCCTTTTTCAGCTGCTATCGAACAATACGACAGTCAATATCTAAATGCTTGGTTCTTTCATGAAACACTGGATTAGTAGCAATGTGTAATGCTGCTTGATTGTCACACTTCAAGGAAATAGGAAGATCAACAAGAATTTGAAAATCTTGCAAATTGTAAGAGATCCATAGGAGTTCGCAAATAACCGAACCCATGCTCCTATACTCTGCCTCTGCTGAAGATTTAGAAACAATTGCCTGCTTCTTGGATTTCCAAGAAATCAAAGAAGAACCTAAAAATATGCAAAATCCAGACACAGATCGACTGGTATCACGGCAAGCATCCCAATCAGCATCGCAATACACTTGAAGTAGAAAGGAATTACCAATAGGATAATACAACCCCAAAGAAGGACAACCCTTCAAATAACACAATATATGTAATGTTGTCGTCCAATGTACCACTGTAGGTGTTTGAACAAATTGGCTTAGCCGATGTAAAGCAAAGGTAATATCTGGTCGGGTATATCCCAAGTACAACAACCTCCCAACCAGCTGTCGATACTACTACGGATCATCAAAGAGTGAGCCATTATTCTCCGTCAAGATCAACCCTTTCTGTAGAGGAGTAGACACAGGTTTACAGCCCATTAAACCTACGGAATCAACCAAATCCAACACATACTTCCTCTGGTTGATGTATATACCATGGGGTGACCGTGCAATTTCAAGTCCCAATAAATACTTAGCAAATAGAAGATCCTTTATAGTAAAAGTAGCATTTAAAAACAACTTCACTCTCTGGATTTCCTCCTCCGAATCTCCTGTCAATAACATATCATCTACATAGACCAAGATGAGCAGTATTCTGGAGAGTAAACAAACAATGATCATTTTGGGACTATTTAAAACCATAACGTTACAACTGTGAAGTAAGTTCAGCATTCCATTGCTGAGAAGCCTGCTTAAAGCCATATGAAGATCTCTTCAACTTACAAACTTCATGTGGAGTTGCTTTCGAATACCCTTCTAGTGGATGCATATAGACCTCCTCTTCTAAGAATCCATGGAGGAAAGCATTATTGATGTCCAGCTGGTGCAAAGGTCAATTCTTCGCAGCCACAAGTGCAAACAAGATTTACACTGTAACCACCTTTGCTACCGGTGAGAAACTATCATTGTAATCAACCCCTGTAACTTGATTATATCCCTTGGCCACTAATCTGGCCTTAAATCTGTCTACTTCTCCATTTGGCTTCAACTTTACCTTATAAACCCACTTGGAATCAATAGCCTTCTTTCCTTCGGGTAATGATGTAAGTTCCCACGTTCCATTTTTCTCAAGAGCTTCCAACTCTGAATTCATGGCCATAATCCAATTAGGATCTTGGCTAGCATGAAAATAAGACGTGGGTTCTTGAATGCTATAAACATTAACTAGAAAATCAACATAAGTTGTATGGAAGCCAGGATTCACAATAAAAGGATAAGTATTAGGAGTATAATTGGAACATGACTGCATATTTATATACTTCAGATAAGGAGGTTGTATGCTCACTTGGGACACAAAATCCTTCAATCAAGATGGTTTATGTCTTACTTGATCACTTTATCTAGTTGGCAATGTAGGTTCTTGAATAATAGGTTCACCAATATCAGGTTCTGCAGAATCTACAACAACTTTCATCTGCAAAGGTGAAGCAACCAAATTTGAAGAAGGAATAGAAACACCTGCACTAGCTGTAATTGAGGCTTCAAAAGAATTCAACAGAAAAAGATCATCTTGCACAATTGAAGGTAAAGCAATAGAGCTGATAGAAATGCCATTAGTATCCATAGACTGTTTAAAAGGATACATAGTGTCATAGAAAGAAACATCCCTAGAAACAAAACATTCCTTTGTTTGCAGATCATATAGCTTGTATCCCTTTTGTCCTGAAGAATGACCAAGATAAACACTTCTAAAAGCTCTAGGCTCCAACTTATCTTTATGTGGTTGAGTGTTAGCAGCAAAACATAAATATCCAAACTCTTCAAATCAGTATAATTGGGCTGCTTCCCTGATAATAGTTCATAAAGAGACTTCCAATTGAGTATCTGACTTGGCAAACAATTAATAATGTAAGCAGCATGTAAAACATTATCGCCCCAGAATCTCTTTGGAAGTCCAGATTGAATTAATAATGCCCTTTCCATTTGAAGCAAATGTCTATGCTATCTTTCCACAATATCATTCTATTGTGGAGTATAAACACAAGTCTTATGATGAACAATACCCCTACTGCTGAACACTTCTTGAGTATTATTACTCAAAAATTCAGATCCCATTGTCAATCCTAACAACCTTCATAGTTCCACCATACTTCCTTTGGATGTAGATAAGAGACCTCTCTAGAATATAACTAGTTTGTGCTTTATGTCCATCAGAAATATCTAAATACATCTGCTTATGTCATCAACAACAGTCAGAAAATAATGTGCCTCGTAAAGTGAAATGCCTTTATAGGGTCCCCAAATATCAACATGTAATAATTCAAAAATCGTAGCTACTTTTGTATAACTGATTGGAAAAACACTTTTAACTGGTTTAGAAAGAGGACAAACTTCACATAAAAAATCTTCATTATTAACAAAACTGCTACAATCAGCAACATGTCTCATTACAACATCAGATGGGTGTCCCAGTCTTGTATGCCACAAAGTTATATTAACAAGACTGTTGTGAATGCTACACACTTGCTCATCCTTTGTGTCTACATGACTAGGAGGAGGATTACAAGAAGTATAATTACAAAATGGTTTATTACGCAAAAAAGAATTGCTATCAAGAAAGTATAGGTTTTGGAAAACCTTGCCCCTTGCCATTACCCCTTTAGTCTTCTGGTCCTATAATAAGCAATATTCAGTATAGAATAAAGCATTGAAGGAAGATTGTTTGGCTAACTTATTGACTGAAACAAGGTTATGGCTGAAAGTAGGAACAAAAAGAACTGATTTCAAGGTCACTTGATCATTTAAAACTATTACTCCTCTATACTTGACATCATTCACCTCCCCATTAGGTAAGAACAACTTCATGACTTTGTCTATAGGTGTCAATGAATGAAGATTCTTGTCTATGCATATATGTGAAGTAGCACTAAAATCCACTATCCAATTCCCACATATATGAACAAACTTAAGAGCAGGATTCAAGTGTGACATGCCAGCAAATTCAGTTTGTATTAAATTCAAGAGATGAGAATCCCCAGATTGCTTCCCTTTCAATAACTTTGAGAGCTCCTGCTGAATCAAGGCTGAAAGTGAGTGTGAACCACTTTATATATCGGATCCCTTCTCCATATCCTTCTCAATTGCTTCAACCATGTGAACAAATTTCCCTTTTGTCTACCCTTTTCCTAAACCTTCTCTTTTATTCTTCAATTCTGTGTACCATTCTGGATATCCATGCAATTTAAAACAAGTATCACTTTCATGACCATCCAAATTGCAATAGTCACAATGCTCGTCCTCTCTTCTTCTAATACGAGTTCTGTTCATGTTGTTTGTAGTCAAAGTTCCTTTCTTTCTATTTTTACCATCTTTTACCAACATAGCTACGGCCCCTACATCCTTATGCATCATATTCACCTATCTTTGTTTCTCAACTCTCATCACCAGAGAATAGGCCTTACTTGCAAATAGAGGTGGATCTTATGCCAGGATTTGACTCCGAATATGATCGTAAGATGGATTCAACCCCATTAAAAACTGTATCAATTTGTTAGCATTGTCCATGTCCACTAATTTCTTATTAATTCCACAATGACAACCCTGACAACTACACACTAGTATAGGCATAAGTTGCCCTAATTCATCCCAATATCTATTAATTCTGTTGTAGTAAGCAGTAACCGAAGAATTACCTTGCTCAACAGAACTAATCTCCCTCTACACTTGGAATAGTTGTGGTAAATTTCTTTCTCCATAAACTTCTTCGAGTTTGTCCCATAATGCCTTAGCAGAATTACAGGTGATATACGATTCAGAAATCTCCTTAGAAATTGAATTGAGAATCCATTATTTCACCATACAGTCCACTTTGTGCCATCGTCTATATTTCTCTTCACAATATGGTGGAGGTAGAGTACCATCAACAAAACCAAGCTTATCCCTAGCTTCTAGAGAATTGCAAATGGAAATACTCCAAGAATAAAAATTCGTATGAGTTAATTAAGCAATAACAAGCATCATACCAAGATAATCAGAATTGTATAGCTGTAAACAATCATCCTGAGAGTCATTGGTAACTGGCCATTTCGTCCCCATCTCTCCTTCAAAACTCAAACGTAAATACTATGGATCGTGTTCTGCTTTGATACCATGAACAAGTTTCACTATCATATAGAAGAAGTAAAAATGTGCGAACTTTCTGTATATTCACTTACTTAAATGAAAAATTTTCATTGTTCATTACTATATACATGCACTACTAAGCTCAAAGAAAAGAAAACTGTTGTTTAACTAACTTTAACTATACTGACTGTAACAAGCTAGACTAACTATAATGAAGAATGGTAACTGATAAATAATGCTCCCTAACTTCATTTGAAAAAAAAATTATTCTCATTTCAAGTTGGTATAAACATCTTAAAGAGCATTCTTAAATTTGAAGACCATCATTAGCATGTCTAATAGTAACAAATGAAGCTTCGTTAGTTCAAGTGTAATATTACTTTAGAGAATAACTTTCTGCTACCAGTTCTTGACACTTTTTGTCATTTTTTACTATTTATGAACTCAATGATCCATTTTGATAAATCATAGCATAAGGTTTCTAATATGCTTTCCATATCTTGAAAAGCATAGACAATAATGAAATTGTTGCATATCTAGCCCTATTTAGAGGTAAAAGTAACTTTCAATGATCTTGGATATTTTCAAGGATTGATGAAATGATGAACAAGTGAAGTCAAGACAAATTAAAATTGATTTAAAATTATTCTTGAGAGACAATTGTGTAAAGTATAATACACCTATATCTTTGACTTCCAGGGATGTATGCAACAGTTGAGTAAGAGACTGTGAATGTGTACAAATTGGATGATGACCTATATGGTCACGTAAGATCAGACACGCTCATGTTCCTATTATACATGATTGTATGTGAAGATTGTAACACTCCATATACGATAATGAAATCGGAATACCGAGTGTTATCACATTTTTAAATACCTAAAATTTGAAATTACAAAAAATTTTATTTAAAACCTTATTATTTTAGCAAATACTATTCACTTTATAAAAATTCTGACCAAATTTCCTTTATATTTACTTAATCCTCCCGTAAGAAACTTAAATATACTTCTCACTTATTTTGCTCTACCATCCATCTCTATATCAACCTCCTTTGATAAAATAATTGACCCATCTTCCACTACATTTCAACTTATCTAAACCAAAACTTTAATATATAATTCACAAAATAATTATGTAAAATCCTTCATTTATTTAAGTGTACATGTCATAAGCAAAAACAAAATATAATTATGTAGCACATCCAACTCCAATTTTTCCGTAATCCTCTATGTGACTTTAGTTGTTGCAGTAGATCCAACATAACTTTCTTCTAATATTTCTTCAAAACCTACACGCGAAAAGAAAACCACACGCTAACCTATAGGCTTAGTGGTGTTCAAGCAATTCTATTTCTCATCCAATTCAATTCTTTCAACTTTAACGTGCATAATATATAACTTTTTTCAAATATAAAATGAAATATCTTCATTTATTTCTAAGCATAAATAGGATTCAATATTAATTTATGAAATTTAAGCATATATCTATCATATTAATTCATATCTAATTACATAATGATCAATAAATTTTACATTCAATTACTACTTACATTTGAAGTTCTTTAATCATTAGTTATGCATTTATATATTTTTCTATAAATGCCTAAGTAAAATCCAACAAAACTGCATGACCAAGCCGAGTAAATGGGATTTTAAAATATGTGATCGAGTAATCAGAACCCTACGGTCCTTTTGTATATCTTATATCATTACTCTATTTTATTTTATATATACATATCAGGATTGAGCCCTCGGAATCATGCCATTCATAACACAAATATCTTACACCAGAACTGAACTCTTAGAGTCATACAGTTCGGTAACACATATCATGACACAGTACTATTAACTCCCTAATTGGCATGTCAAATTTATTACATTTTTCCAATTCCTATCTATTTTACTAAGGGCAAATCTAATTAAAATTTCATTGAAATTTAATTATATAGTCTCACAATAGCCAATTCAAGTTATTTCATATATGAACAAAGTAAATGTCACTCCTCAATTTCATATAACATTCAAAACATATTTATCTCACCAATTAGTCAAAATAACATGTATATCAAATTTCCAAATTCAAACATAATGTATGCCGATTGAGGAAAAATACAAATTATAAGTTCAAAATCCTAATTAATTACATATAATACTTTATTTAGCATCCAATTTAATTATTTTTTATCCTCAATTTTGCAAACCCCCAATTTTATCTTAAGAACCCTAAATTACATAAGATACAATTTTTAGGAAAAAATAAAATTGCATGAACACATACCAAATTGATGTACAACTCTTCAATTTAAGCTTCAATAAACTTTAGTTCATTATCACTTTTTTATTCCTTCTCTTTGCCCTTTCTCTCTCCCTGTTAACTCCTCTTTTTTTTATCTTCATAATATTGTATAAAAATTCAAATTCATACATTGTTTTCATTAATGCATGAAACAACACTAAAATCATGTACCAAAAACAACCAAAACTCTATTAACTTACCTTATTAATTTCAGGTAATAGTCATCAAGAAAATCCATCTACTTTTTCTTCATCATTTTCCCAAGATTGTTGCTAATATGGTGAGTTTAGGGACCTTAGGTTGATGATTTAATGTTTAATATTTGTTTTAGCGGTTAAATATAGAGAAAATTGACTTGAAAATGGAAGAAAAATGAAGAAACTGGGGAAGAAAGAGGAGGGGCTGATTCTCGACAATTTTAGGGAAGAAGAGAGTGTATAGGTCGCAATTAATGCTATTTGGTCCCATTAAAAATAATACCCATTAATGCATATAAAAATGCAATTCTTTTCTTTTTCTCAATAATTAATACCCATAAAAATTATCAACCCCATATAAATACCTTCATTAATATCATTTATTTTCTATTAATATTTTCAGGTTTGACCTTCACCCCTTTCTTAGGTCCAATGTTGAACTCTTAGTCAAACCCTCAGAATAAACTCATTCTAACCTCAAATTTGATCCTTGGCCTATCTTTGAATAATACTATTTGATGCTAAATAAAATAAAGTACAGTTTGGGTCCCAAATGTCACTATTCACCTTAGGATGTACTATTCATAGCTCGAAAAATATTATTCATGAAACTGAAGTTTTTAGGGTGTTACAAAGACCGTGTATGTAACTTTAAACATGTATGGGTGAATGACAAGAGTCAAAGATATATATGACAGTGTGGAACACACACACCTATGTCCTAGGTATACATGTCCATATAAGTGAACTGTGTGACTAACTTAGATCATCTATATTCACAACTCTTTGAAACATAGTAGAGACATGGTTGCCTATATGGTCATGTAAGTGACCATGTCTAGTTATGAAACCCTATTTTTTATATAAAAGAAAAAATGATGAGGTTCATCGGTATAAATGAAAAGAACATTAAAAAAAAGGACAAGAAAGAGAGTGAGAGTCAACATCAAGGTCTTCTCATTCTATAATTGGTAGTTTTAAGTTAACTTTTAAGTGTTTTTTTAAGGATTAAATTGAGAGTGTTGTTGATTTGAGGTATCAATCTATACCTAATACTGAATCTTGGTAGGATAACTTATAGTCATTTTGTGATATATTTTTAAGTAAGGTTCAATAGCTTGAAATCTTTAAACTCTTACAAGTTCCTATTTGAAATTAGTGAATTTATTTGTCAGTTTGGCTGGTAGTTTTTCCCTTTATACTAAAGGGTTTTTCACTTATATCTAGTGTTGGATTTATTTTCTTGTCATATGTATTGTTTGGTTGTTTGTTCTTGTGATTGGGTCTCTTGAGATTAGTTAATCATTCTTGAATAACGTTGTAGGAGTTATGATTGGATCTCATCAAAGTGGTATCAGAGCCATTAGTTGTGGATAGTGGAAGAAGCTTTATGGTTAAATTGACATCTACAAACTACTTTATTTCAAGACCCATGATGGAGGACCTTCTATAGTGTAAGGATCTCTTTGATCGTATTGATATTGAAAGAGGTGTGAAGGATGACGTCCTATTGAAACTAGAAAAGATGATAGATAAAGAATGAGAAAAGATGAAGCAAAAAACTTAGGTACAATTTGAAAATAGATTGACATCAGTACTTCAATCATGTGTCTTAAGAAACCGATCTGTCCAAACTGTGGAAGAAGCTGAAAGGTTTCTACAAAAAGAAGACTACCCATAATAATGTCTCTCTTATTAAGAAGCTTATAAACTTGAAACTTAAAACTAAAAAATCTAAGCCTAAGCACCTTAGTAATTTCTAGGATATCATCAACAAGCTAACTACAATGAATATCATGATTGATGATGAGCTTTAAATTTTGCTCCTATTAAGTTCACTATTGGATAATTAGGAGACATTGGTAGTGATGACCAGTAATTCAACACCAGAATGTGTGCTCTCTTTAGATGTATTAAAGAAAGTATGTTCAATAAAGAGATTAGAAGAAAAGAGATGAGAGTTGATAATGTGTAGGCTTTTGCGGCAGAATGTAAGGGGAGAAGTAAGAGTAGTGGTTCCAAAGGACGTTGCAAGTCCAATAATTGATAAAAGTCTAGAGGTGACAAAAAGTCGAAGACATGCAACTACTACACCAAGACAGAACATATTAAAAGATTATGCTATAAATGGATGACAGATCAAAAAAGCAAGATCATAAAAATGATGAGGATGATAAAAATACAACTACAACATCTTTAATCACAAATAATGAAGTGTCATTAATTTGTGCAACTAGTGAATGTTCCCAAGTTAGTGATTCAAGTTCTGAGTGGATAGTTGATATATAAGCCTCTTATCATTATAGGACCGAACACTTTAGGAGTGTATAGATAGGATATTAAAGTTCTACCAAGATTTTAAACATGGGTGACATTCGACTCCAAACTAATATTAGGTGCTTGCTGACTTTAATAGATATACGACATATCCAAGGTGCTATTGAATTTGTTATCAACAGATGTGTTAGATCAAGAAGCATTTCAACTAGAGATGACTCAAGCCTGGGCTGAAGTCTACTAGGGCCAAATTTGTTGGTCCCAAGGCCCAAGCCTAATCAGGGTTGAGTTGGCCCAAATTTTTTATTTTTTGAAAATTTTCATGGAAAAATTATTTAACTAAAATTTTAATTAATTTGTATTAAATTAAATTTATTAATGAATGAAGATAAAATTGTAGCCAATGAAGGAAAAAAGATTATAATTAAAGTGATAAATTCAATTAATTGAAGTTAAAAATTTTAATTGATTAACAAAATTGAGATTTTAAAATGAATGAATATATAAAACATATATATTAATAAAAAAAAAGATGAAACTAGATTCAATATTGAAGAAGGATAGGATTATAGGAAATGAAAGAAAAAATATACTTAAAGTGATTATTTCTATTAATTAGAGCTACGAATTTTAATTGATTAATAAATATTGAGATTTTATAATAAATGAATATATAAAACATACATATATTGATAAAATGAATAAGATAAATCCAAATTCATTAATGAAGGAAGATATGAATATAGGAAATCATCATCACACCCAGTCCGAAGTACCTGCAATAAAGCAAGGTCTGGGGAGGTCTGATAATATGCAGGCTTACTCCTACATAATAGAGAGGCTATTTTCGGTAGACCCACATGCAAATGTGACAATAAAAGAATGATGCAGATAAAAATGAAAAATAAATAAAAAAATTAAAAATAATTTTTGAATAAAATAAAAAAGAATTAAAACTTTTAAAAAATAGCTTAAAAAATATTGCATATCTTCATTAGGAGATGCAAATCTAGAAAACAAAGTTTTAAGAAATTTATAGGACAAATATACCTTATATGCTACAAAGTTCTGCTTATCCCTGATACGATGCAAAGTTCTGCTCACCATTTATCTGAGTTGTGTGTGTCAATCTTGCGAAGGGCCATCCTTGGACTTGAAAATTGAAAGAAGCACTGCATAGCTTGGCTAACCTTCCTCTCTTCCTCCAAACAATACCAAAATCTTTTCAAGCGCTTTAACGTTAGAGGACTAAGTGATAGCATGAGAGAAATGCTTCCATCATCATATTTCCCAACCAAATATTTTATTATGTCATTTGATTTATACATTGCAGCTCCAGTATTTGAATCCACCAGTATTTGGATCAACCATGTAAAGACAAGCACTTTATACTCTTAAGTATATATAAAAAAAAAACAATCAGCAACATGCAACACAAGGACACTTTTAGAACCAAACCAGTAAGACTTAGTAGATCTCAACCTTAATGGTAACACTATAAAACTAGATCTGCCACTGAAAACAAAATAGCAACAGAAACAAAAGCATAAGCAAACCAAATTCTAAAAGATAATAGCGACAAACTGAAACCCTCCAGTTAAATAGCGACAAAACCCAGTATCTCTTATCTCAAGCTCCAACACATCAATCTCCAAACAACTAAAATAGATCTAAATCAAAACTAACATCAACAAAAGTAACGCAAGCTTCTTGGAATGTGTAAGCAACAAAGGAAAAGATGAGTTATCAAAAAGGAACCTCCTTTATGTGAAAACACAATCAAAGGTTATTCAAAACGAACCTCCCTCCTTCCTTCACATAGAAAACAAAATGTCTATGATCCAAAAACAGAAATAAAGGCAATGGCACTTACCGTAGCAGAAAAAGTCTTGAGCTACTCCTAACAAATCTAGAGGTTTAGGAAAGCTCTCAAGAACTTCAACACTGCTTTCTTATTCAAAGCCATGAAAAGAGAAACATAGCAAAGAGCAACAGAAAGACATAAAAATGAACTAGGATCTTACAAACTCTACTCTTAAACATCTAACTAAAAAGAAACTTCAATGTTGAACATTGAATGATAAACTAAACTAAAGAGGAAAAGAACGCATCTAGAAATAATAACTTTCTGAGTAAGATCAAAGTTGATTATGCATTTAAAACTGTAACACATCTATAGTACTTCTCTTTCCTTTGAAACTGTAAAAGGAAGATCTTTATTAGTACTTCTCTTTCCTTTTCTTAATTAATTCTTGAAACATTTAGCGTTCATAGAAGGGGAAAAATAGTAAAATACTAACTGAAACATGCAACACCAGATCTGATTTCACCAACTAAAAAAAAGCAAAAATATAGAAGGAAAGATTCGCATTTCCAAAATAAAAACCTTTTCTTTTAGATAAAACTTTCCCAACAATCTAAATCTTCTACAACATAAACACATGAATCGGAAGAAAAAAGCTCACTTCTTTATGAGACTCTCAGCTTCCTCGTCAGTGACCTGACCTCTGAACAGGACCTTGCTGATTCTATCGAATGGCTGGTGAGAACGGTGGGAGGAGTTAGATGGCAAAGATTGAGAAGGAGGAGCCTCCGTCCACTTAAGCAGATCGGAGGTGGAAGTGTACGATCATGATCCTCACAGTTGTTTGTAGACATAATAATGGGTCCATATAAACCAGGAAAGACACTCCAAAAAAAGTTATCGTGATCTACCTTAAACGCCTCTTTTTTGAGGATTTTTGGGCGGCTTTCCAAAAGCTTTACAAAACCCATATGCAAAGACCTTTGGTGACGACGGCATTATCGTCGAGGGCTCCTTACTAAAATTTGATTCACTTAATAAACAACTCAACTTTAGTAACACAGCCAAAGCATTAACTCACATGAGGTAGAAGTACTCAACAATGCAACTTTTCTGACATCAAGCCCCCAAAATCTGGACATTAACATACAAAAGAGACACAAACTGCCTATTTTGAGTTGTCTAAGAAAATACCCGTATGCTTTACAGGACTAGAGGAAAGCCCAAATTCACAAATGCCAAGTAGGATGCATTCAGACAAGTTCCTTATTAGGCAAAATCCAGAAACAACTTAGGAAGATTCAGTAACAGTGAGGTCAGCTAAACTGATTCGACTCCTTAAACTAGCTTCCTTGAAACAAAATCCAAACTCTCCAACGACAATGTTTAAATAACATAAGAAATCAACTTTATCATCGCAAAACACGCCCTATAAACAGATCTACACAAGTGACGTCCAGATCTACCGAAGAAGGATAAAAATCACAAATAACGTCCAGATCTCCCAAGTGTGGCAACGTGCGAGGGACCTAATATTCCGGCCTCATATTCCTAATGCCTCGCAATATTTACATACTAGCTTAGCCTAACCAAAATCACCTTTACATAGGAAATGAAAGAAAAAATATAATTACAATGATCAATTAAGTTACTTAAAGTTATGACTTTCAATTGATTAATAAAAATTAAGATTTTATAATATAAATATATAAATGTACATATATTGATCAAATGAATAAGATGATACCAAATTCATTAATGAAGGAGGATAGGATTATAGGTAATAAAAGAAAAACATTATAATTAAAGTGATGAATTCAATTAATTGAAGTTACAAATTTCAATTGACTAATAAAAAATGAAATTTCATAATAAATGAATATATAAAACGTACATATATTGATCAAATGAATAAAATGAAACTAAATTCATTACTGAAGGAGGATAGGATTATAGGATATGCAAGAAAAAGATTATAATTAAAATGATAAATTCAATTAATTAGAGTTACAAATGTTAATTGATTAATAAAAATTGAAATTTTATAATAAATGAATATATAAAACGTATATATATTGATACAATGAATAAGATAAAAACACATTCATTAATGAAGGAGGGTGGAATTATAGGAAATGAAAGAAACAAGATTATAATTAACGTGATCAATTCAATTAATTAGAGTTACAAATTTCAATTGATTAATAAAAATTAAGATTTTATAATGAATGAATATATAAAATGAATAAGATGAAACCAAATTCATTAATGAAGGAGAATATGATCATAGGAAATAAAAGAAAAATATTATAATTAAAGTGATTAATTTAATTAAATAAAGTTATGAAATTTACAAAAATGATTATCCAAAATTTTTAAATGATACAATTTTCAAAAAATCAAGATAAAATCATGATGAGGATTGGAGACTGTAGACTAAAGAGTGTAGAGACCAGATAGACTGAGGGAGGAACCAATCATTGTAATTAGGATTGTCAACAATTTGCATCACTTCTTCATTACGCAGAAGCGTTATATATAGTAATGTAATATTGAAATTAAAGAAATATTAAGGACATGGTAATAATTAATAAATAATTAAATATACATTCATCTCAAATATTTTATCAAAATAATGTCCACTTGATTGACGAGTATGACTAGTCACCTCTGTATTAGTATTTGTGGCTATAGTAATATAAAAATTCAAAAATAACATAAGGTAAGATAATATAAAAAATAGACAAAATTGATATGTCAAAAAGAAAAGAGTCTACGTCAATATCTTCATCATCTAATCAACTCTGGGCACATATAAAAGCTTCTAGAGTACGAGGATAAAGACGAGCATGATGAGTACTAATAACTTGACTACTAGTACTAAAAGTAGATTTTGAAGCAATGGCGGATGATAGAATTACTAATAAGTCTCATGCAATTATTTGAATGATCAAAAAGTTATTTTCATAACTCTTCCACCATAATAATACATCAGACTGCACACCTTCAACTTCGGCCACATAATCTTTCGTCAAATATTTATCTAATTCCATCATATTATATGAATTCCCAACCTTTTTTCTTTCATAAATTTTGGAGGTGAACGTAATAAAATACTATTAGAAGATAACCTAAAATTGAAGACGAAGTTAAACATCATAATTACCACGATCCCGATTAGGGATGACAAATGTGGCTCGGCCCACCTAACCTAGCTAAACTTCAGCCAAGGTTGACTGGGTTATGGGCCAAGATCATTTCAGCTGATTATGCCATAAACCTGGCTAGGGATAGGGTTGTCTCGGCCTGGCCCAGCCCATGGACCAATAGAAAGGTACAAAATGACGTCGTTTTGTCAAAAACGATGTCATTTTTATAATGTTTTTAAAAAACATAAAGTTGGGTTGGGGACAAGCCATGGATCGGTACTCATCGATCTTGATCTCAATCATGAATTTTGTCCATTTTGAGTTGATAATCATTAAACAAATTATACTAATATTATTTAATGACATCTACATGCTCTTGGACTCGATCACTATATAACACATTATATATAAAATTAACCCCTTCCATCTTGTATATTGAATCCAATAAAGATAAGATTGCCATAATATGTCCAACCATACACTAATAAGAATTCAACTTCTCTATCATCTACTTTTCCATAACTCAAATAACCTCATTAGAATCAAACATTCAATCAAATAAAGCTTTCTTTATCTCACACATAGTGCTAAAGCAATAGTATAAAGTTGGATTTTGTTGCCAAGAAAAATTTAGTCACATTATAAAGTAATTCCAATTTCTCACAAAGTTCTCTAGTCAACTCTCAGGTATGTAAGCGTATTGAGAATATCTTTGTCTCAATCTGGTAAACACATCAACATATTGGATTGTCGATTCTAACATCATGAAAGTTGAGTTTTATTTGGTTGGACAATCCAAAGCCAACATCTTTGTATTCAGAATGCATAGTTGTCTTGCAGTTTTTTCAAATTTTCCAACTCTTTTAAGTGTTGCATTATAATATACTACGCTATTTCAAATTAAATGAATTGCTTCCTTTATGATATCTACGTCCTTTATGATATCCAATCAATCCTTCACAATAAAATTTAGAATATACACAAAACAGTGCATATGAAATAACCTTTCACCAAACAACAAGCTCCCAACCTGTATGTTATTCTTCAACTTTTCAATTATAACATCATTTGTGCTACAATTCTTGACTGTTATGGTGGATACTTTGGTGTCAATATTAAAATATGTCAAATAGTTTCCTAACACAGTTGCCAACCTTTCACTTATATATGGTGCTGACCATAAATGAACCTATCATGTACAAATATGACCAACATCAATCATAACGTAATAAAAAAGTAAATGATAACAATATTAAAGAATATAAATTACCTCAAAAGTTTATTACTTAAAGTCCAATCATTATAAACAAAATATGTCATCAACTCCATATAACCATTCTTTTAGTAATCGGCTATGCACATGTCTATTGTAATGACAATTCGTCTTTCAATACTCGACAATATTCTTAATATTTATTTCTTATCCTCGTATATCTTTCTAATATCCTTCTTCAATGTATTTCGACTTGGAACCTTGAAGTTCATTTATAGTGAGTTGTAAAACATCCTAAATCTTTTGGTATCAATCATAGATAGTGAATGTTCATCACCAATTACCATAGAAGCTATCAAAAACCTTGATCTATTATTGTTATAAGATGTTGCAGTCATTTCATTCTTCCCTCTCATAAGGTTAGGGGTCAAAAATATTTGACCACTTTATGCCATCATTTTTTTTACTACATGAATCCAGATGTTTCTTTAAACGAGAGGTTCTACCTTTTGAACTCCTGGCCAACATCTTCTGACAATATTTACACTTGGCTTTTTCTACTTCGTCCATCAATCTAGTCTTATTGAAGTAATTCCAAAATTTACTTTTTAATTGACTTCAAGATGGACTTTTATCTTCACTTGGTACATGATTAGATCCATTTCTATCTCTATTACTGGATTACAACTCTCTATTAAAGGAATATACTCATCCATTTAAAACAATTAACATATAAATATAAATGTTATTCATAATTATAATTGAAGAACACAATCATAATTGAATATATATGTTATTCATAATCATAATCAATTAATCAATGATTTTCATAGTCACTTATAAAGGTGTTTAGGTGACTGTGTAAGTCATTATGATCGTGTCACAAACACACAAAAGTGTGTATATGTTTTTGTGAGCTTACACAGTCACATATATGGTGTGTATGTGACCATGTAAGTCCATAAAAATGCAGAAACTTACATGGTCACAAACATGCCTATGTAAGTGACCATGTGAATATGCAAAAACACTTTGTTGATGATAATAATCCCAAAAATTCTAGTATTTCACAAAACACTGTGTGTATTTTACCTTGGTGGTAGGTGGGTGGCAAAGATAAGATAAAAAACATGGTGATCAGGTGGCTAGGAAGCGGGGAAGTTGGACGGCAATATGAAAGGGAAACTCGAGGAGCGATGAGAAGAAAGGCGGTTGTAACTGAAGAGGGAAGAGGTGGGTTAGGTGGTGAATGCGACTGGCACAGCGAAGGGGTGGCAATTGACAATAAGGGTTGACATGTGACAGTAGCGATGAGAGAGAGAGGGAATAGAGAAAGAAGTGGCAGAGATGAAAGAAGAAGAGACATAAACCTAAAGCAAGAAAAATGATGTCGTTTTATTTTGTAAGAAACAGATGCATAAGATGAAATCATTTTGCTTTAGAAGCAAAGCGATGTTATTTTTCTTCATCTCTAAATGTTTAACTTAAAAAATATTATTTTATTCTTAAAGTGTGTCGAGCCTCAGACTAACCTTAGGCTCGGTGGCTTAAACTTTACTATCTTTCAATCCCCAATCTTGAGGCCTGGCTAGACCTGAGCCATATTTCTAACCATAATTTCATCACACTTTTGAGAACAAGAAGTGGAGTTTATCTAAGGGAGCAATGACAGTTGCTCTTATAGAGTTATATTGCATATTATACAAGACACACTTGAAGGTGTGTGGTGGAGAAGTGCATGCAATTGAAGAAAATACTTCTATAAGTTTGTGGTATCGATGATTGAGTTATATAGGTGAGTAAGCAATCAAGCTGCTGACTAATAAATCTCTTATCATGGCTAATAAATCACTTGTCCTAGCTAACACTACTCTTTCCTTTAATTTATACGATCATTGTTTAGCAAGAAAATAGTATACAATCTTTTTCAATAAGAGATCTACAAGAAGGATGAAAAAATTGAGGCTAGTTTATTAAGATGTCTATGATTTTATTGAAGAGGAGTCATTACGAGGTAATAGATACTTTTATATTTATTGATAATGCCTTATAAAGAATTTAGGTCTACATGTTGAAAGGAAACTGAAGTGCTTGTGAATAGACAACTGAGGAGAGTATATTTTCTAGGAGTTTGAAGATAGAAATTTGTGCTCCACAACATAATGGTGTTGCTAAGAGAATAAATAGAACAATTTTGGAGAAGGTCCGTTGCATGCTCTAAATGTCCAAGCTACCAAAGATGTTTTAGGGTGAAGCAAGTTTTTATTTAATCAATAGAGCTCTATTAGTTCCTTAGGACTTTACAATTCTTAAGAGAGTGTAGACAAGGAAAGGCTACTCATACCAACATTTGAGGGTATTTGGATGCAAGATATTTAAACATATGCCCAAGGAGCAAAGATAGAAACTTAACTCAAAGGTGTTTCCTTGTATATTTATTGATTATAGTGATGAATAATTTGGATTCAAATTCTATGACCCAAAAAAGTAGAGAGTTTTGAGAAGCATAAAAGTCGTATTCTGTAAGCACAAGATAGTTGCAAACCTTATTAAAGGAGGTAAGACTACTTTCAGTAGTTCATCCTATAATGCCATTGATATTTCTCCTATTTTGACTTCTATTAATCAGCCCATAGGTAAAGGGGACAAAGAATATAAGAAGGTACATGATGTTAATGAACAGGAACAATTTGATATTGATGAACTACATGAGCCACTTTTGGACAATGGTATATATGTGGCCAATGAGAATAGTAAACAAGAGGAGCTACCTAGTTTAATAGTGGAAGATGTTCAACTTAGAAGGTTGACTAGAGATAAAGGATCTCTTACAAGGTATTTGAGTTGCTTTTAGTAACTATTGAGGGCAAGATTGAAATCATATAAGAGGTATAGTCATATGAAGACAAAGATCTTTGGCTCGCTACTCTGCAAGAGAAGATGAATTCATTTAAAAAGAATGAAACCTATGATCTAATGAAACTTTTAAAAGGCAAGAAGGCATTTAAGAATAAATAGGTTTTCAAGATAAAGAAATATGGTGACAAGTTAGTGAAGTATAAGACAAGATTAGTGGTGAAAGGATTCAGCCAAAAGAAATGGATTGAATTTGATAAAATCTTCTCATCGGTGGTTAAGATGAATTCAATTCAAATTGTGTTCGGACTAATTGCCAATTTGGACCTTAAACTTGAGTAATTAGATGTTAAAACAACCTTATTACATAGATAACTGAAAAAGGATATATACATGGGGCAACCAGAAGGATTTAAAGTTAAGGGCAAGGAGAATATAGTTTGTAAGATAAAGAATAACTTATGTGGGTTGAAACAGGCACCAAGATAGTAGTATCAGAAGTTTGATTCATTTATGACAGGTAATGGTTATAAGTGAACTTTTGTCAATCCTTTTGTGTAATTTAAGAAGTTCAAGGGGGAAACTTCATTATTGTTCTTCTGTATGTTATAATATGTTGATTGTGGGTCAAAATATTAGAATAACCTGTAAACTGAAGGAGGACTTGTCCAAATCTTTTGGTATGAAAGATATGGCCTTGTAAAGAAAATTTTGGCATGCAAATAACTCGAGACAGGAAAGGTAGAAAACTATGGTTGTCAAAGGTGAGTTACATTGAACAAGTGTTTGGCAGATTTCATATAAGCACACCACTGACACCTCACTTTAAGCTAAGCAAGCATGCATGCTATTCAATAAAAAAAGGAGAAAAATGGTATGTTTTCTATCCCATACTCATCTGCAGTTGGTTCCTTTATGTATGTAATGGTGTGTATAAAATTGGATATTGCACAAGTTGTTGGGTTGGGAGTAGGCATTTATCCAATATGGGAAAGATTCATAAGGAAGTAGTGAAATGAATTTTGAGATACTTATAGGGCACTTTCAAGTGGAGCTTATGTTTCGGTGGTGGGGTGCCAATTTTAGAGAGATATATAGATGCATATATGACTAGGGATCTTAATGGTATGAAGTCCACTTCAGATTTTCTGTTCAAGTTGTAGGGGTCGCCATCTCATGACAATCAAAACTACAAAATTTTGTAGCTATCCACGATTGAAGTGAAGTATGTTGTTGTTGTCGAAGCAGGCAAAGAGATGCTCTAGCTAAAAAGGTTCCTTCAAGAGTTGGATATGACGCACAATGATTATGTAGTATTTTATGATTGTCAAAGTGTTATAGACTTGAGTAAGAATACTATTTATCATTCTTGCACAAAAGCATAGTGATGTCAGGTATCATTGGTTGAGATCTATAATTGTGGAACAATAATTGCAATTGAAGATGATTTATATAGATATGAATGGTGTTGACATGTTAACAAAAGTGGCTCGTGGGAGTAAGCACAAGCTTTATAGTAAAGTCGTCAGGATGTCTCTTAAATAAATATTAGAGTTATTTAAGTCTCCTCCAAAAATGGGTTGGAGGGGGAGGTTGTTGGGTATCCATCCCTATTTAGAGGCAAAAGTGAGTTATGGTGATCTTCGATATTCTTAAGGATCACTAAAATGATGAACGAGTGAAGTCAAGATGGATAATGGTCGAGTTAAAGTCATATTTAAGAGACACAATCATGTAAAGTATAACATGCCTGTGTCCTTAACTTACACGGTCATGGTGATAGTCATGTAAGAGACTGTGAATGTGTACAAATTAGATGATGACCTATACGACCGTATAAGATTAGACATATTCGTGTCCCTATGATACACGGTCATGTGTGAAGACCGTGTAGGTAACTACACACATGTATGGATGAATGACAAGAATCAAAGACATACATGGGTCTATGGAACACACATTCTTGGGTCTTATAAATACACGACCATATAAGTAGACGTGTGATTGATTGAGATAGTGTATATTTGCAATTCCTTGAAATATAGTAAGGACTTGGTCACCTATACGATCGTGTAAGTGACCGTGTCTAATTATGAAATCCTACTTTTTTAATTAAAGGGGAAATGATAAGGTTCATTGGTATGAATAAAAAAAAATTGGAAAAGGAAAAGAAAAAGATTAAGAGTTAGCTGGAGTTGTTTCTCAGTTTATAGTTGGTAGCTTTAATTACAAGTTGTCTTTTGAGAATTTGTTTTAGGATTAGACTAAGAGTGTTGTTGATTTAAAGTATCAACTTACCCGACACTAAAATTTAGTGGGATAACTTGTAGTCATTTTGTGATATAATTCCAAATAAGGGTCAATAGCTTGGAAACTTTAAACTATTGTAAGTTTTTATTTAAAATTAGTGAGTTTATTTATCGATTTGGTCTGTAATTTTTTCTTCTATATTGAAAGATTTTTTTATGTACATATTTTTGAAAGATTTTTTTATGTATATATAGTATTTGATTTACTTTTTTGTCATATATATTATTGTTTGGTTATTTTTTTCTCGTGATTGGGTTTCTTGAAATTAATTGATCGTTTTTTCTTGATATTGTAGGAGATGTGATTTGATCCCATCAGTAATAGATGCATCGATTTGAGGTATGCTGACATTATTTTCAGTAATTGGGCACCATAACGATTAACATTGATTAATTTAATGATAAGTGCAATAGTGTTAAAAAAAATTGTAAGACAAAACACTTAATGTCGTTATTCATGCGAAAAGCGACCAACTGTAAGTTAGAATTGCGAATGCCATGGTAATTGATTAACAAATCATGAGCTGGTTACTTTTACATGATATCGGCTTAGTAACGATATCGTGAATTAAGTGGTACCAATTCGATTTTGGCGGTGGTCACTTAAAAACTAAGAATTGAGGTTGCCCATTTATCAATCTTTACATGTATACTAGCACGCAGTTAAAAAAAGGAAAAAAGTCATTGATTGAGTAGCATGGAAGAAACGAGAACAGCAGTGTATAGATCGATCCATACTATTTCTTGCCATACAAGACTCGCCTACCATTTACAACCTGCACATGTGTAACTTAATTTGGAAGTTAACGTCAAGGACAACACCGTTCCTTACTACGTCATATTGTCACGTATCGTTTTTGCTCTAACAATAATTATTAAGTTTGAGAAGAAAAGGATTATATTAATTAGCTTAAATATGTACGTTAAAACTCCACTTTAATAAACTAACTTCGTGTTTTTAGGTGCAAACGAGACCCTAGGAAGTCCTGCTGCAATTTGTGGACCACTATCATCATGGGTCTTCAACTTATAATGGCTCTATATGACAGTTTAGGCCACTCATACTCCACTATCTATGGATGATAGTGGAATTCATAGGGTCGGCACCAACCAGCCATCGATCCCCATGATGTCGTGGCCAATGTTGCAGGCTTCTAAATTATCGCACTTCCAATATTTCTGTCGTGGCCAACGTTGCAGGCTCCAAAATTAATCTCACTTTCAATTCTTCTCCTTATCGACCACAAACTTAAAAAGTGGAAATGGAATGTTCACAATCACAGTTCCCAAAGATAAAGCAGAACGCATGCATGTCCCTCCACTACTTCCCGCCACGGTCTACACGCTTCTAACTTTTATCTGCACGACCATGCACCAAACCAAGCTACCAACCATTATAAAGACACCTCCATCTCTCTAAGGACCCTATCACAGAACAAAACCTGTCTCTATCTAAGCTACTAATTGCTAAATAAGCAACTTTATAGTCTTTTGATATATTAGACTCTTTGGTAGGTTGTGTTTGAAGAATGGACAACTTGAAGTTTTTGGCATTTCTTGCTTTAATCGTCTCAACCTTGGACGTGGGTGAAAGCCGTATTGAGAGGAAAGACTTGGGTTTGGATCTTGGAGGACTAGGGGTTGGATTGGGTGTAGGTCTCGGCCTTGGAGTGGGTGGCAGTGGATCAGGGTCTGGAGCAGGAGCAGGAGCAGGGTCTAGGTCCAGTTCTAGTTCAAGCTCAAGTTCTTCATCCTCTTCTAGTTCTGGATCGGGTGGTGCTGGGTCAGAAGCCGGTTCATCTGCCGGGTCCTATGCTGGTTCCAGGGCTGGCTCAGGAGATGGACGTGGCAAATAAGCATGCCCATCGAGTGGTATTAGTTTAAGATTCAGAAAGTACAAGACCAGTTAAAAGTATGGAAAATAAAGGTGATGGTAAGTTTGCTCTATACAACAATATGTACTGCTTAAACGTGTATGGATCCAGTTGAAGTTATCACTCTGTTGTTCAAGATGATTTGAAGTATGAATATTCTCTCCAGGCTTTATGATTCTGCATCGTTTGTTTAAAAATAAAATCCTGACCGAAGGAGACTAGGAGCTAACATCTTTGGGATGTTTGGACACTTTCAAGGAACCTAACAATCCCTCAATAAAATACAGGTTGCCTGTAATGTAACTATCAATTAACATTTCTTTCAAGTCCAAACTTAAGAAGTAATAAATGCAGAATTGACTCCTGGGAGATGGACGTGAAGGCTATTCAGAGTTGATGATGGGTGGCTTCAATCTTCTTGGAATAACATTCAAGAGTATGGTTCAGCTATTTCTAAATGTGACAGATTAGTCATCATTACACATGTGATGTTTCTCGGTCAGAATGTTCAACATGAATAGAAAAACAAAACTCCACCAGCCCTGAATGCAACCCACCAACCCCATAAACTCTTATAACCCTAGTTCAACTACCTGCAGATCCAATGCTTAGGACGAGTCCAATTATCTCAATAATACAAATTGAGGATAAGCAAATTAGAGCGTTTTCACAAAGAGAAGATTTGTCCTAAACTTATCATATCAATTTGATTATTTTATTTGTAGATAAATTGAGAAATCAAACCTAAGTATTTCCATAAATTTTGCCTTCATATATCACTTCATACTTTGGCTTGACCTAGAATGAAGAAATTTCATTTGAATAACTAATGACCACAGCACATGATTCACACTAAATAACTTTCTATTTGAGGCACAGCTATGGTGGTTTAATCAGTGTTCCGAGTTATGGTATAAAAATAAATTTTCAACCTGCATATTTCTTCTCAAGAAATTGTCACTTCTTGTCTGTACAAAATTGCGTAAGCTTCTGCATATCCACATAATATAGAAAGCTCAATAACTAAATGTCTTTTCAAACAAAAATGTACAAACGTACAAAATCACATTGCACGTTTATGCACGAGTAGACCGTGGGAAAAGAAATCCAAAGAGGGCATGAATTTTTGGGAAATTTAAAATTTGAGGTCTTAGGGAATCGACTTCAACTACAAATGGTAGGAAACAGAAATTTGACAACTTACCTTTTGACAATAGTTAGAGGAAAAGCATTGATGCGTTAGACGTGAATGTGTTTTACCATTAAAATGAAATTCAACTAGATTATTTTAAATTGAAAACTATGAACAGATCGGTATAAATAAATAAAACATAGTACTATCAAGTAAAATGTGAAGAAGGGATGTGTTGTTGGATGCAGCCTATGGGTGATCAGCATCACTAACCTAGTCGTTACGTAGTGGTAGGCCGATAAATTATTTGAAATCAGCATCTGTACTAATTAAAAGTAAGGTTACATATTATTGAACATCTTCAAATTTTGTATGTCAACGAAATTTTTACTGAATAATGTTATTGTTTTAGGTCAATAGAACCACATAAGTAAGCACAATTAAAAAACATAGCAAGATCATGTAACCTAAACTTGATTAATATAGAAGATCTTGTCTTGTCTTGTAAGATCACTCGTAAAAAAAGCTCCTAATCGTGATAATTTTGCCTGGTTGGACACAAAAGTTAGAAGGAGAAGTTTAACATAGCAAATTATGGTTAATCTCTGACAACTATTCTTGTCGATAATTCTTACATGTGAGTGACCCATATTGGAAAAAGAAGGAAAAAGAAGACTAATATATAAGTCTAGCGGGATACTCCACCTATTGCCAATTAGTTTTAGAATGAAACATCACTTGGGCTTGTGTGTGGTTTAATTTTCCTTCTCATATGGGCCCGTAGGCTCATTGCAAATTTCACAATTCTAACAGCTTATAGAGTGTTGAGGAGACAACATTTGGTACCTCGAAATGTAAAGCTTGGAAAACTTTGAAAGCTGTTACTCTCAATTTTCTATTTTGCCATTTTTGTCCAATAAATAAGGTTGATCATATTACTTTGTTTTATTGAAAACAGTTGCTTGTAGAAGCAAGCTAATCACAAGAAATATAATACAAGTTACTCTATAGTCAGGCTATGTCCGACCATAGAAAAGAAGCCTATTTGACAACAGTTATATTCACTAACAACCAAACAAGTAATCATTAATCATCAACCTAACAAAACAGTTTTAATAAGTTAAATATAATATCCATTATCAACAATTTCATCAAAATATATAAACCCACCTGTAAGAAAGGATTCAGTTCCTTGCCAATCCCCTTAATATCAATTTGTGTCTTGTTTTCTGATATACTTAATTCATTAAAAGTAAGGAAGGACAACAAATTGTTGAGCTTATTATTAATTATTCTTTAATTTGTTTTGTCAACAAGCTATAAGTAGATCTTCCCACTTTTTGAAAGACTTCACTAGAGTGGACCCAGCACCGCAGTTCTTCAAGATTAAAATAATTTTGTAGCTAGGAAAGAACTTTCAAAGTGCCAACAATTTGGTGTCTTGATTATTTAAAATGAATATTAAAAAAGGGTGTCATTTACATTGTACTAGGTTGCTCAATTCATGTCAGTACCATGGACTCACAACCAACTTACATAGAAACTTTTACTTACATCGACAAGAAGAGAAACCCAACAACACCATGTATTTGATCTAAAGAAAGTAGTTACAGTTACAACATGCCAAGTGTTATGCTAAGTGCATATATACTTTTACAAGAATATAATTGATAAAGCGAACACATGAAAGAAAGGATGGATTATATATGATTAGAATTTTTTTTTTACAAGTTACTTTCAATTTGTATAAAGATAGGGGCTGTTAAAAATTAAAACAATAGAAGCCTGTCAGAAAATAGTAACCAATTAAACGACGAAAGCCTGCTAAAGTATGAGTCTTGTTGAAACAATAAAAAGAAAACGCCTATTAAAATAAAAAGAATTGTCAGCAAGTCAAAAACAGAAGGAACCTATAATAAAAGTAAAGGAGCCTCTTATTGAAATAAACACATACACAATATAATACAGAAATATAAAAAGTAAGGAGAGAGAAGAAGGACACAGTCGATTTATATTGATTCGGCTTATAACCCAAGCCTGCTTCCAGTCTCCAGGTATTCAACTTGAATGTTTCACTATAAAATCAAGAGTAATTTGACAAGCCTCTCCAAGCTCACAAGTTAATATTTTTTTAATATTCTTCAACCTTCCACACTAGCAGTATTTCATTAGCCTTCACAAGTTCTCAAATAAAAAAGAGGTTTACACTATATGAGCTTCAGTAATCTCTCTTAACAGAATTTCAATTTCTAATGCACAAGAGAATTTTTTACAAAGATATCACTTTCGAAATTGTATATACTTTTAATGAGTTTTGATAGTATAGCTTGGCAAGCTTCTGAATCGCTTCGTTCTTGTTTGCAGTTGCATTGGTTCTTCCTTAAATAGTTAATTTCTTCAACTAGCCTTTGCCTCATCTTGCATCCTTAGTCAACTGAATAGATTTAAATTTGAATAAATTCGATGTTATCTTTGCTAAAAAATCTTCCAGTAATCACGAGGCTAATATACTTCCTTAGTAGGATCCTTTCGGATAAATCATTTCTACTAAGATAAGTTCATAATGAAGATACTTGTAAAAAAGAAAGCGTATTTCTTATGATTTTATTTCCTTTTGAGAATAAAGCCATTAATTATACAAGGAAATAAATCTAATTTAAAAATTTTAATATTATACAATTATCATCAATATGGTTAATCATAATCCTTAAGCTAACAATCTCCCATTTTTTTATGATAACAAGAAATAATAGATATATTTTTCAAAATTTAAAAAGATAATAGATGATTTCGAAAAGATACCTGTAACTTCTATATGTTTAGACATAATTAGAAGGAGTTTGTCTCTTAAGAAAGGAACCTATCGTTTATATATCACAGATTTTCACAAGTTCAACAGTATAATCAATCATATATAATCAAGGTGGCATTTAGGCATTTAGAAATTTATCATCATATATGTAGAAATATGCAAGAAAATATATCCACATAAACTCTCCCCCTTTTTCATTATCAAAAAAATAAAGTATAAGGAGGAAGTGAAATAAAAAGGAATGAAGGAAAAGAGTAAATACTACATCAAACAAAATCATTAGTATAAATAAGCCAAGCCGAAAGTAAATAGTAACAAAGTTATTTAAGAGATTCAAGGATTCTTCTAAGCAAAATCTGCATGTCAAGAAGTTGATTCTACATGCTGTCTATTTGTTCTCGTATTTATTATTGATTGGCTTGAATCTCCTTTAACTGTTTTCGAAGATTTGCACTTTCATCCTGAGGAGGAATAAGAGTTTGTTGGTCTAAAGAAGGATTTAAGCTTTTCGCTACTCTTTTAGATCTTTTGTCTACCCTGACATTGTTTTCTTATCTGTATCCAAATTGATAAGGATTGGAAGGGTGAAACTTAGCCGAAGCATACCAATTCAGATTTGTAAAAGAAATTCCATAATGGCTGAAAATCTTGGTGAGCAACATTCCATAAGATAGGTAACCAATTTTATTCTTATGATCCCCCTTGCCCACCATGAACCTCAAGATCATAATTGAAAGATTCACTCTATTCCCTTTTAACAAATTATACACTACGTAAGTGTCCAGCAGATTGCATCTTTCAACTGAGCTACTCTTAGAAAAAATTGAAGTAGCTGAAAGCGATGTAAGGCATCATGATATTATATCTAATTGTTTGCTCCAGGGTCTTCCGTCTTGGGTGTTTTTAGCATAAAGGTAGATGGATTTGACAACTTTGACTATCTTCAAATCATCAACATGCCACTTATGATAGGGAAAATTAGTTCTTCTCATAGGAGCTACTTCTAGTATATCTCCTAAGATTTCCTTAGAAATTAAAATTTAACATTCATTCACCCATGAGATAATGGCTAGTTTTCCATTAATTTCTTCCTTTTTCATGTGTGTGTAGAATATTCTGACTAGCTCATCGCATACTATCTCGTTTAATTTCAGAAAATTTTCCCATCCAATGACAACAAAGTAATGAGAGATAGGTATACCTATGTCATCAAACATCACGGGAGGCAAGATCCACCCAGTAACCACCTTTCTTTTTCTTGTAATGCATTTTATAGCGAACTTTGGCTTCCATTGATTGAAATATTTTTTGTGGTATTACGTATTTCCTTTTTAGCATCTATTTTTATCTTTTTTCCCTTTTTTATTTATGAATCATCTCTTCATGAAACAACTTATTTCTATCAATAGTTTCTTTAGTCACACGAGATTTTCCCTTCTTTATTTCTTCCTTTTCTTTTTTTTCTGCATTCTTCTTCCTCTTTCTTTTCAGCATCTGGGTTTTCTTTTTGTTTAGAAACTTTCTTGGCTTACTTTGCAAGATTTCCTCTAGTTCGTGGTTGTCTAATCAATAAAGAATTTTCTTCTTCTGAATCATCATCATTTATAACTAAGTGCACTTCTGATACTAGGGGCTTGGAGGAAATAGATTCAGTAACACAAGCTTCACCATGACTATTAGTAGAAGTTGGAGTTTTCTTTTCCTTTTGATCTGGTTCGTGCCATTATAAGAGAGATGGGTGAGGTTTAGAAGATTTGAAATAAAACCAAAAAGTTGGAATGCAGAGAGTTACGAGTGGCGCTTCGAAGAACAATGAGTGTGAGTAGAGGAGAGAAGTATGTTTCTAATATATAAGGTGTTTCTTAAGTGTTGATCTCGCGTGAAGATGAACGATCGTATGCTAATATAAGAAATATGATCGTTTGTGTATCTTCGGACATATTCGTATCATCGCTTGTTAGAACTTCACACTCTTCTTTAAATGATGTAATGACAAAACAAAGGAAATTACCTTTTTAGTACATGTGTAATCTTATTTTATTAAACCGAGAAGAGCCTTCTAAAACGAAGGGGCTTTCTAAATTCTAAGGTGCGTACCAAACCAAGAGAGAGTTTCTAAGGAAACAAAATACAAGGATACTGCTAAACGAAATGCAAAAACAAGTAACAGAGAATATTTATGTAGAAATAATATTAGAGAGTTTGCATATACCAAGCTCTTTTCTTAACACACAAAATCTACCTTTAGAGAGTGACTTGGTGAAAATGTCAGCTACTTGATTCTCAATATTAACACATAAAAGATCAATGGTTTCTTCTAAAACATGATCTCTAAGAAAATGATGTTTGATTTCTATATGCTTAGTCCTAGAATGATGCACAAGATTTTTGAAAAGATTTATAACACTCGTATTATCATATAATATAGGAATACGAGAAAAGTTTAGAGAAAAATCCTATAGTTAATGCTTCATCCATAAGAATTGAGCATAATAGCTAGTAACTGCTATGTATTTCGCTTCAATCGTTGAAAGAGTTGTGCAATTTTGCTTCTTGCAGGACCAAGATACTAGATATCCTTCAAGAAATTGACAGTGACCACTTGTGCTCTTTTGATCGATTTATCACCTGCATAATTTGCATCATAATAGCCTACTATGTCAAATGAATCAGTTTTTTGGATACTATAGTCCAAAATCTATAATTCTGTGGAGATATCGAAAGATTATTTTAACTATTTGAAGATTGCTTTTTTTATTTGATTAAAAACGTGCGCAAAGACACACATTAAGCATAATGTATGCTATTGAACTTGTAAGATATAGTAGTGATCCAATATACTTTGTTTTATCCGTGCTTTGCCTTCATCATCTTTATCAAGTTTAGTTCTAGTGTATACTAGAGTACCCATCAGTTTGGCATTCTCAAAATGATATTTCTTGATGAGTTCCTTTGTGTATTTGTCTTGGCAGATGAAGATCCCTTTTTCTATTTGTCTGATTTATAATCTAAGAAAGAATGATAATTCTCCCATCATGTTCATTTCAAACTCCCCTTGTATTAATGTTAAGAATTTTTTACAAAATGATGAATTAATAGCACCAAATATTATATCATCAACATATATTTACACTAAGAGTAAATCTTTTTCCTTTGTTTTAATAAATAAGGTTTTATTAACCTTTCCTCTTTTAAAGTTATGCTTAAGCATAAATTTACTTAACCTCTTATACCATGCTCAACGAACCTGCTTTAAACCATACAGAGCTTTGGATAACTTCATCATATAATCCAAGTGGTTTTCATCTTCAAAGCCTAGGGTTGCTTAACAAATACTTCTTCGTTAATGTAACCATTTAAGAATGCACTTTTAACATCCATTTGGAACAACTTGAAATTTCTATAGCATGCAAAGGCAAGTAAAATTCTAATCGATTCCAATCTAACAACAGGTGCATAAGTTTCATAAAAGTCAATAATTTCCTATTAATTGTAACCTTGAGCTATAAGTCTAGATTTGTTTCTTACCACTTTACCATTTTCGTCACTTTTATTTTGAAATACCTAACAAGGTCTAATAACTGACTTGTTTTATGGACGAGGCACTAGATTCTATACTTTGTTCTTGTCAAACTGACTTAGCTCATCTTTCATAACTAAGACCCAATTCTCATCAGTAAGAGCTTCTTTAACAAACTTTGGTTCTAGTTGTGAGATAAGAGCCACAAAGTTGTTCTTGAATGATGATCTTATTCTTAGACTTTCAGAGGGTTCTCCAAGACTATATTGATGTGTATCAAGACCTCTCTATTTTTTGGTGTTTTTTATTGTATAGGCTCCTGTTGAGATGATGGAGCCTGCCTTGTTTTACCTTTAGAGGGGCCTTCTAGATTTTGTGATTCTTAAGGTATTATAGGTATAGTTTGAATCTTCGATGTATTTTTAGTATCGATGGATGCTCTTCATCATCTGATTCAGTTGCTGTTGTCAACGGTAATGCTTCATCCAATACCACAAGTATCATTTTGTTCTTTCATTATATACTCTGAATCCTTTATTAGTGGTACTGTAGTTTAAGAAAATAGCTTTGTTTGATCTCACATCAAACTTCAAAGGTTGTCTTTTTCATTATTTAACATGAAACACTTGCACCCAAATTCTTGAAAGTAAGCAACATTTGGTTTTCTTTCTTTCCACAACTAATAAGGGGTCTTTTTCAAGATAGGTCTTATAAGACATCTATTGAGTACATAACATGTTGTGGATACTGCTTCTGTCTAGTATCTATGAGGTAATTCACTTTCACACAGCATGGTCCTGGCCATATCAACCAAAGTTCTGTTCTTTCTCTCTATAACTCCATTTTGCTAAGGCATCCTTAGATAAGAGAAGTTGTAAGTTATACCATTGTTTTCACAGAATCCTTCAAACTTTATGTTATCAAATTCTCCTCCATGATCTCTCCGAATTGAAATGATGTAGTACCCCTTTTCTATTTGAATTTTTCTGCAGAACTGGTCAAACACTTCAAAAGCATCATCCTTATTTGATAAGAAATAAACCCTGTGTAAATATAAAGTAATCATCTACTAGAACAAAACTATAATGTTAACCACCAAAACTTTTAGTCCAGTGGGATAGAATAAATCCATGTCCACAAGTTCAAGTGGTTGGTTAGTAGATGTAATATTTTTAGGAGGAAAGTTATTTTTGACTTGGTTACCTTTTAAACAAACCTCACAAAGCTTATTGCTTTCAAACTTTAAGGTCAGTAGTCCTCTTACTAACTTATTTTTGGGCAATTTTGATAAAATGCTAATGCTCGCATGTCTAAATCTTCGATGCTAGATAAACGAATCCTTATTTAGAGAGACAAAACACTTAGCACTTTGTGAGGACTTGTCTTACAGTTGAGCACAATATATATTCAATTTTACCAATTTTAGTGACCTTTGTTTTATTTTTGTCTGTAAAGACAACATTACCTCCATCTTTTTTTTCAATGTAGTTAAAGTGTGATATTTCACCTATCGTATGTCTAGAACAGCTACTATCAACTATCCATTGATTCTCCCTTGTCTCTATTTTGAAACATATTTGCAAAAAGCATTATCTCATTTTAGGTACCCAAAATATCTAGGTCCTTTCGAGTTTTGAAGTTTTGGTATCCAAACATACATCTGAGATAATTTCCTTTTACAAAAATTACACGAATGCCTAATATGACCATGTTTACCATACTAATCACACAAAACAGATGAATGATAGTTGCTATGATTTTTGCCACTTAACAGATTCCTGCTGTCTTGGATATAGCTACTGTTGGATTTCATAAAAAAGTTTTTATATGGCCTGATATTTTTATTTTCATTGTATCCTATTTTGACCTTACCAAAAATGCATTTACCACTACCAAGCAATGCATCAAGATTCTTCCTTCCATCAACGAAATTTCCTAGATCTTTTTCTAAAGATAAGATCTTTCCAACACTTTTTCCCTTTTCAAGTTCTAAGCTGGCAACTTTTTCTTCTAACTGTCTTACCTTATCATAATCATTTTTAGTAGTGTATTTTTCAACTTAGCTACTCTTTCTTCCAGAACTTTCTTTTTAGAAACCTTTTTCTTATAGTCAACCTCAAGAGACATATTCCTAGTCGCCAACTTCTCATTCGCAGATTCCAGTGATTTAATCTTACTCTTCAGAGATGCATCTTTGCTCTTAGACTTCTCAACTTCTTCGAAATACTTCATTATTAACCTTTGTACTGATTATACAATTCCTGATATGCTTTTTGCAATTCATCAACTTCAATATCAGAGTTTGATTCAAACATAAAGCAAACATTACTAAATTCTTCTGATTCTTCTTTTTCAACATTTTTAGAATCCTCATCTAACCAAGATGCAGTCGTCGCTTGCTTTCTGTATTTTCTATTCTCTGACTTGTCCTTTTAAAGAAGAGAACATTTTGGTCTTGTGTGTCCAGGCTTTTTGTAGTGATAACATATGATTTGATTATTTTGAGTATTGTCATTGCTACTACTGCCCTTTTAATAGGAACTTGTTTTCAAATTTCTTGTTTCCTTCTATTTTCTTCATCAGCTTCTTTTTATAGAAACTGGAGTATTTTCGGACCATAAATTTAAACTCGTCATCTCCATCTATTTGTAACTTAGTATCACTTTTATCACCGTTTGATTCATCAGTTGCTTTCAGTGCCATTCCTTTTTTATAGGAGGATCCTACATCTCACCTAAGTTCGATTTCATGGATGATCAGATTTCCTTGTAGCTAGTTAAGTGAAATAGTGTCTAGATCCTTTGTCGTTTCTAGAGTTATCACCTTAGGTCTCTATTCCTTTGGTAGTGATCTTAGAATCTTCATTACTAGCTCGTCATTGGGATATATCTTTCCCAAGTTCTTTAAGGTTGTCATGATGTTGTTGAAACGTCCTAATAATTCATCTATAGTCTCTCCTTGTTTCATGCCAATAGTTTCATATTGATGCACTAAAAGATATATGCTTCTTTACCTTATTTGTTCCTTCAAATGTGACTTGTAGTTTGTCCAACATTTCTTTTACTATAGAGCAATAGGATATCTTTTCCTATTCTTCTAGAGACAACGAATATATCAGGTGATGTTTTTCTTTATCGTTTAATTGTGCATTTCTACTGTCAGTATAAGTCCATACTTCTACATTATCGAAGTGGGAATTGTATCTCCAATTCTAATTTCTTACCATACTTTAATATCTACAGATTAGAGATAGATTGTCATTCTCTCTTTCCATTATGAGTAGTTGTTTCCATTGAAGTAAGGAGGCTTTGAGACGAATTGTCCTCCAAAACTTCTTAAGGTGTTTTCCATGATCTATCACATGCTGTAAAATACGATAAATGGGAAACCTCGCTTTGATACCAAACGATAAAGCAAACACAGGCAAGAGGGGTGAATTATGTTTGACTTTAAAAAAATGTCTCAAATTACTTTCAATTTGTATAAAGACAGGGGCCTGTTAAAAATTAAAAAATTCTATTAAAAATTGAAAAAATAGGAGCCTATCAGATGATAGTAGCCTACTAAATGACAGAAGCCTACTAAAGTATGAATCCTATTAAAACAATAAAAAGAAGGCGCCAGTTAAAATGAAAAGAATCGTCAACAAGTTGAAAAATAGAAGGAACAGATTATAAAAGTGAAGGAGCCTTTTGCTGAAATAAATACACACACAATATAATGCGAAAATATAAAAGATAAGGAGAGAGAGAGAGAAGAAGGACACAGTCGAATTATAGTGGTTGGATTTACAACCCAAGCCTATATCCAGTTCTATCCTTAAGTATTCAACTTGAGTGTTTCACTATAAATCAAGTAATAATTTGTCAAGCCTCTCCAAGCTCATAACTTAATATTTTTCAAGGTTATTTTTCAAGGTTCTTCAACCTTCCACACTAGTAGTATTTCACTAGCCTCTATAAGATCTCAAATAAAAAAGAGGTTTGCTCTATATGAGCTTCAATAATCTCTCTCAACAAAATTTCACTTTGTAACGCACAAGAGAATTTTTTTTACAAAGATATCACTTTCAAGAATGTATATGCTTTTGATGAGTTTTGACATTATAGTTTTGCAAGCTTCTAAATCGTTATGTTCTTCTTTACAATTACATTAGCTCTTCTTTAAATAGTCAATTTCTTCAACTAGTCGTTGCTTCATCTTGCATCCTTAGTTAACTAGACATATTTAAATTTGAATAACATTGATGTCATCTTTGCCAAAAAAATCTTCCAGTAATCACGAGACTAATATATGTCCTTAGTAGGATCCTTTCAGATAAATCATTTCTAATATTGTAAGTTCATAATGAAGGCTCCTGCAAGAAAGAAAGTATATTTCTTATGATTTTATTTCCTTTTGAGAATGAGACTGTTAATTATACAAGGAAATAAATCCAATTTGAATTTTGAAATGTTATATTGTCATCATCAAAATCATTAATCATAATCATTGAGCTAACAATAATAACCAAATAAAGCAGAAAAATGAATCCATTGTTATATTTTTTTTCCATCTTGTCCATTTGCAGTAATAATTTGATTGACGGGTGAAATTGGGGTTTTTTTCCTCACATATGATATGGATATCCATTGGCTATCCTTTAACACATTCACTCGCATTAGTTGTGGATATATAATTAAGCTCTTTTGCCTTCTCCTCTCCATTAGTAGGTGTAGGAAAATAAGTCCACCCTAATTATTTTCTCTATATCTCCAATATCATCGTCGTTTTCGTTGTCATCGAGTTTTTGTTACAAATCACAACATGCATATACATTTCAAGAAAAACAAAAAAGAAAAGAAACGATAAACAGGAGATCAAGTCAATGCATTCATTGGAGGAGGAATTGTTCCCATCAACTCTACATAAATTCAAGATCACAGGGCACACAACACCATGAACCACTAGTTCCATTGATGTTTTGCATCCACCAGCACCATGTTCTTGTAGGATCTTTTCTTGATTGCTTTAACGACGTCATACTTGAGTTTCTATAGCTTTGTAGATGTTATGTCTCGTTTCTCTTGCTTTTAATTACCTTCGTATATTGATTTTGGTTATAAAATTCTTGTGTTTTGATTTACTGCGAGATGAATTGAGTGAAAATGGTGTGAATATTACATAAATGTTAATTCAATTATCTTGTGAATGTTGTTTGGAAATTAGAAGAATTTTGCATGAAAATGGGTATGACACATTAATTGCATGTCACACACATTAATTCAAGTTAATTCCATGAAGACAAACACGTTAATTTCATACACACACATAAGGTTTAAATGCACACACACACGGTTTAAATACATACACACACATGTTAATTCCATACACACACATATGTTCATTCCAAGCACACACACATGTTCATTCCATGCACACACACTGGTTCATTTTTCCAGCTGCAACTTTCTCATCTCACCAAGCATGCTTCACGTTAATTCCATTATCACAGCCATGCACACAGGGTGATACTCCAAGCAACATGCATTAATATATATATTTAATCATTCACGTTAATTGCATGAAACACCAGCTGTCATTCCCTTAATTTTCCAGTTGCTTACTCCACGGTTCTTTTCATCACCATACATGCTTAACGTTCTTCTCATCTTACCATGTTTCACCAACGTTTTTCATCAATCCAGCACCGTGCATGATATTTAACATCTCACAATTGTGAAATTTAAGTCACAACCATGTATGATAGTTAACATACATGAGTGTGACTTATACTTCATGCCTATGAAATGTTTTAGTTTTTATTTGCAGGATTAACACGTGACAACTTCAGACGTTTAAGCACGAAACCCTAGACCTAAAGACAATCTAAAAAGGGAATGTTAAGGAGGGGTAGTGGCAATCTTAAACCATAAAGACACTGTTCCATTCACCACACACCAGCAATTGATGGAAACTCATTTGGTTGTAACAGAGAGATAGAGAGAGAAGAGAGAAACAAAGAAAGAAAATAGAGTGAGTTAGGAAGAAGAACAAAACAATAGAGAGGTGGAATCTTGGGAGAGGCCGAAAGCTAGAGCTAGAGCTGAATCCCATTCAACTTGAGTAAACATTCGTTTGGGTGAGAAGCTGAAGCTGAAGGTGTGATCCAAAGCTGGAAGCTTGAGGGGAACTAAAGATCTCCATAACTCTTCATCCGATGATTTGTTTGTCTATTCTATTCTTCATTTGTTTCTTTGTTTCTTTCATTTTATTGTCTATTATTAACTGACTTATACTCTTATTAGTTTAGAAGACAATTATTTGTTCTTTTTTAATAGCCATTCGGTATTTACTATTTTATTATTGCTTTAATACTTTTGTTGCCAATAACATGCAATTAAAGTGTTTAATGATGACGAATGTTGTGATATCTGTGATGAGCTGATCTCTTTTCTTGAAAATTAATGTAGCTATTTAGTCAAATATGCATGATTGGGTTACAGATATGTTGTCTTATTTATTGTTGTGGTTTCTGAACTGAATGGATGTAATAGGATGGCCAAACTTTGCATCATTTTAATATTAAATGAAGATTTAAGAGATAAAGTTTAATATGGATTAAGAAACTATGGACACCTAGGTTAAGAACTAGAAATATATTAACTTAAGTGATAATTAATAGTCAGATTTTCATAATTAATTTGAATAATAACTTGTTGAATATGAAAGTTAGACTAGTTTATTATTCGAATTGATTTAAAACTCAACTATTAATTTTAGTAAGAAAACAATCCCATCATTTTCCTTTAATCATGTATAGAAGATTAATTAGTGAAATTAATTCTCAATAGTTTTTCCACTTCAACTAATCTATTTGTCTTTGCTCCCAATTGACGCTATCTACTCTTCAATTTAATTTCATAATTTTCCTTAAAAGATTTCACTCAACAATCAGGATAGAATGTCTATGGCTGTATTGTTTTTATTTTTATTTTTAATTCAAACTTAATTTAAGTTGACCAATTTCACCTCTGTGGGAGACGAACTTGGGTTATCAACCACAACCATCTCGTATAATTACGAGGATAGCCTAGGTATTTTTAGAACTTTTTGGGCATAACAAGTTTTTAGCGTCATTGCCGGGGAGGTGTTTAGTGCTTTGAACTTGAATTAATTTTGATTGTTTATATCTTCTTCCAAATATTTAGGGTAAGCTTCAAAAATACCTTATCTCATACATCAAACTTTAACCCATCTTCCTTAGGTCTACTTGCTTCTTCATCCTTCAAGAAGCTTTTCAAAAATTTTCCCTCACCTCATCTAATAACTCTTACTTCTCCGTCACGAACTTGTACATCAAAGGACACTTATCACTTGTCCTTTATTGTCCAATCTTGAGTGAAGTGAGGCGTTGTTACCCCCAAGACTATCTCAAAAGGACTCTTCTTTGTTATAGAAGATATGTGTAAGTTATAAAAAAATTGTGCTATATCAAGTAAACTCATCAAATT
>JANSVA010000217.1:19962532-19991380 GCA_025504915.1 Erythroxylum reticulatum
GTCTCTGAGCTAGCAAATTGGACTCATCGCCTGGTGAGGTCATCTCATTCGCCTCCTCAGTGGGGTTGGAGGTGTGGGGCACTCCTCAAAATTCGCTCTTTGAAAATATAAATTCCTCATCCACCTATTTGTAGTATCTGAGTGAACACAACTATAACGTTAACACAAGCTTAGTGGAAATGGAGATAAAATGAGCCGGCCATTGAATTTCCCTCACAGCACCAAAGATAAGGAACAATTCAAGAGCTCACTAAAACAACTGTGTTTTAACTATAATTTATTCATCTTGCTCAACCACTTAGAGCTCAACCTCATGGAAGCTATCTTATCTATAATTTATTCATCTTGATCCCCCACTTTGAGCTCAACCTCATGGAAGCTATCCCATCACATTCACATATGTAGTATCTCCGTCCTAGGAACCGTGTCACAGTCCAGATCTGGTCTTAAAAGCTCTTAGCATCCATATCCATATTAAACACGGTGGGTGCTTTCCTGTTCAGAGTTCTCCATTTCGTTACCGTGTAATACTTGGTCTTTAGGATTCAAATACATGGATTAAGATCAGAGATGATACGACATTTCTCTCATGTCCTTTTAGGAAACCGGGGTTTGGACTATTTGTAACAAGATCTCCAAAAAAAGCTGAAGATGGAATTATGTTATTCGGAAATATGATATTGGTTTCGACAGCATATAGAGGTTCATCCAACAAGGTCCACTACGTGCCATCAGGTACCAAACAAATGACACCTGTGGGGTTTCTCTTCTCCATTCTTTGTTGGTTGCTGTTTTGGTTTTAACAAAGAAACCTATCTTTGTAGGTAGTCTCATAGCTGTTTTAGATGATCGATTTGTTATAAGGGGTTAGGCAATCTACTCGTGGGTGTTAAGACCTCTTTAAACAATACAAAACAACATTTTGACCACCTTTCTCTCTCTCACCAGCATATGCTTAGTATCTTGGAAGCAAACAAACACTAGATCAAAGGGCTGAAGACAAAGGAAGGAGCACATGATGTTGATAGATATATTATCATTATTATATTCAACTTCGACAGGTGAAAATACAAGGAAGCTTGTTCAACCCTTCGTTTACTCTCCCCCATTGCAGGCCAACCAAATACAAACGTATGGAAACAAAGTAAGACCATAACAAGATCAAGCCATATTTATACGATGTTTCTATAAGACCATAACAAGATCAAGCCATATTTATACGATGTTTCTAAGTTGTCTTACAGATAATAGAAAATGTAAAAATTGTTAATTAAGGCACTTCAAAGTACTATTTAGTTGTTTTCTATTTTTTAGGGGTAGTGGGTAAAAATATTTTATTATTTAAGCATGTATTTATTATTGAATTTTTCTGTTAAATTCTATTTGAGTTAGTGGTTGTTCATTCTATGTCAATTTGTTTACTTGCTTGTTTCTAGAAATTTTTAGTTCAAGTACTTGCATATGTATTTAAGTATAGTATTTTGATATGTTGAGTTAAGCTAGCAGTAAATTCTTTTCTTTGGTCTAGCAAATTTTCTATTGTTGATTATTATATTTTTCAATAAATTTTGTATCTGAGTGCCAAGGGTTTTAAGGGTTTGTGAGAATAGAGTAAAATTTTTGTGAATGTTCCATCTTTGTGTAATGACATCAAATAATTTTTCTCTTCCTATCCCAATTTTCAATTGATAATATTATCACTTATAGGTTGTCAAAATGAAATCCTAAGTATGCGAGAAGTTGTTAAGAATTTTAATCCCACCTTACTTTCAAAAAATCTCAGAATAAATCAAATAAAAAAGCATGATGAAAAGTGGTAAAGAAACTAAAAGTGCTTTCTTGTATACATTTAGTCATATTAGAGGAAATTTGTACAAGCATAATGGCTTATGAGTCACCTAAAGAAGCATGGAAGAAGCTTAAGGAAGAGTTTGAAGGCAACAATCAAACAAGGTTAATGCAAATTTTGAATCTCAAAAGAGAATTTGAGATGATAAAGATGAAATTTGAAAGTGTCAAGGAATATGGAAGCAAGCTCATTTTCGTTGTCAATCAAATCAAATTGCTTGGTGAAAAATTTCCTAGTTAAAGAGCAGTAGACAAGTTTCTCATAACTCTTCTTAAAAAGTATGGTAAAAAATTATCTTGCTTAAAGATTCTAAAAATCTATAAAACTTAATATTTGCAGAATTAATTATTGTTCTTCAAACAGTGGACCAAAGAAGATCAACGAGGAATAACAAAATTGAAGAAAAAGTTGAACGAGCTTAATTATTTAGGACTTCATCCTTAAAATGGAAGCCAACATTCCTTAGTGTAGCAATTGTAAGAAGCTTGGTCATGAAGAGAAAGAATATTGGCATAAGGTAAAGCTTGGTCATGAAGACAAAGAATATTGACAATAAAAAGCAGTTGTGCATGTTATGAGAACTCTCTTTTATCTCTTTTGATTTTGTTTATTATTCGAAGAACTTAAATGAGTGATTTTGGTCATTAATTACATCAGTAACTAGAATGTTTTTTAGCTTTTGGGCATCACCAACAGATTATGTACTTCTTGAATTTGATCATACACATCCATAAAATACCTACTTCAGTTGGATACCTTAAATCAAAATTCTACCTGCATTGTCATCCTTACTTCAATCCGTCGACAGCCCTTTTCAATTCATTTACAAAGCTTCGATATTGTGGCATAACAAATCAAACTTAAGCATAAATTTTAGTTTCTTTGGTATATTGTAAATAAAAGAGAAAAGGGTTTTTGTGGGGTAAGAATTAGGTTTGTTTTTGATAGGAAATGGTGGTCGGTGGATCTCATGACTAAACTAAACTGTCATATGAAATGCCCGACAAACATGTTGTTGTTATTGGTAATCACTCTCTCCATTGTATCCCAATCTTTACTAACTTAAATGTAACACTCGCAAATGTAAAGTTTTGAGTTTTCAGGTTACAAGGTAGCAAACTTAGACCCACTCTTTAGCTGTGTATATTAATAAAGATGGGGTATTTTGTTCTAGATCTAGAGTTTCTATATTGATTTTTAATTCATATTTGATTATCAAAGATCATCTTTCCATTAGAACAAGTAGGGAGATTGCTCTTAGCTCTGGCTAGGAAGAAGAAATGCTCAATCTATAAGTACTATTCATTGTTATTTCTCAATACTCTGCTTTTTCTGTGAGTAAGGTTTCTCCTTCATTGTTCACCTACTTTTTCATCTGACCTACTCAATAAAGATTGAAGAAGCTCGCTGATCCACCTCCTGCGTTATCCTTTTTTCTTCACAATGTTAATGAAAATGGGATTATATCCTTTAAATTTTCAGCCTTTAATTTATGTGTGGTTTCTTAGAGAAATGTTGGCCACGGGTTATATCATTCTCAAAGTTTGGATCTTTCTTTCTTTGTAATTTCATGAACAAATCAGTGATATCATAGGCCTTTTGATTTCAATAATTTTTATCTCAGTTGCTTAGTCTTAACTCCAATTCTTGGGTTTTTGGGTCAAGTGTTTTGGTTTAGATATTCAACTCTATTTTCATCTTCGATTTAAGGGCTACAGATTGGAGTTTTTGTGTGACTGAAAGGCTTCATTTTCTTCCATATTGTTTCTTCTCTTAGGTTTTGTGATTTTCCATGTTTTTTCTTCCATCTTACGTCATGTTTGCCTATTGTGTTAAAGTGAATTTGATTTTGATTCTTGGGTTTTATTGTTGCTGTAATTATGTTTCTTCTCACCTTTTTTGATTGTGCTTTTGTTTCTTTTTGTCTGTTTGGAATTTCTTTCTGCTTAGAATAATAAAGAACTTGTGTCTTTAGTTGCAAGTGACAAGAGTCGAAGACATTGGCTTTTTCTATGCGTCTGTGTGTCTATTGAACAAAAGGGTAAAGGTGGAGGGGATATTGTTGCCATATCCGAGTAGTGAGACAAGTTGCAGTTGAATGCGATCCGATTTATTTATTTATTTCACCTTCCAACTGTGAATCCATCACTTGGGTGGGTATGAGTAGCTACGTTTTTGTCCTCATTGACCTTTTATTTCTTCATTTTGATCCTTTCTTGGCATTTTGTAGTTAAGAACCTTGTTTGAGTAATATTGACAGATCAAGTTGTTTTCTTTCTCTTATTATTGTAGGGCTAGCATTTACGCTTGGAGTTAAGAATCTCAGTTTCATTATACGGTTGATGGTTATCAGTAGCATGGTTCTAGCTCCTTATGAGGATAGGGTACTGAAATTTTTTTCACTTGTCATTAGACTACTGTTTTCCTTCACATATTTTCTTGCAAGTGGTGAAGTGGAGTGTTTCAAAATCTAGAAGCGAGCTTGTCTCTTATTCTAGTTCTACTGCCAATATCAAGTTATGTGTTTGTAAAGGCTCTAGCAATGGTATTTCTATCACTGTCTAGTTATTTTTATGTATTTATTTAGTTTAATATTACTAGTATTATTCATTTTATTTATTTATTTATTTAAGTTTTCTTTTTGTCTAGGGTTATTTAGGAATAACATCTCTACTAATTAGAGATAAGGTTGTGAATTACTAGACTTCTTTGGATCCATGTTTTTTTTCATCTTCTTGTCACATTTACATGTGAGTCTACTAGAAACAGTCTCTCTACTAAGTAAGGATAAGGCTGTGTACTATCAGACCTCTCTAGACGCTGTGTTAGTGCGAGATTTCACCTAGATGTTGATGATGATGTAAAGCTCCAACATTACAAGTGTAAGAGATTTGGACATTTGCAAAAGAATTGCAACTTTGAAAATGAAGAATAAACAAAGATGGTGCAAATGACGAAAGAAAAAAACTCTTTTTTGAGTAGAAAGTGAGATGTGCACTAAGGAGAGATATGCTTCAAAAAATTTAAAAGTTAGTGATAAAGTGCACCAACAAATTTAGTTATGATGATGATAAGTGCATCATGTTAAAGAGAAGTGCTTCATAAGTTATGGAGAGAAGTACCCATCAAAATCATAAGCAAGAGTGAAATTTGATGAAAAATAATTCAAACTACTATTTAATTGCTTCCTATTTTAAAGAGTAATGGGCAGTAGTGTTTTATTTCTTAAGCATGTGTTTATTACTGAATTTTTCTGTTTAAGATGTATTCAGTTAATGGCTATTCCTTTCATGTGGGTTTGGTTAGTTGCTTGTTTTCAGACATTTTTAGTTCAAATATTTGCCTATTTATTTAAGTTTATTTTCTAATTTGTTGAGTTAAGCTAACAGTAAAATCTTTTATTTTATCTAGTAAAATTTTGTCCTTTATTAATTATTATATTTTGCAACAAAAGGTAGGCAAATTGCTTCTACTCCTGCTTTACTGCGGACTTGCTAGGTTGAACTGACAATGAAGTGGCCTTTGCCATTTCTAATAATATTTATTACTACACAGTTATCACCAACATGATTCATACAAATTATCGAAACTTAAAACAAGTTAGACTTTTAAGATAATTGATCAACCGTAACCACTTGAGTCATGAAAAAAGAACCGAGTTCCTCCAGCAAAATGTTGCTTCCTTCATTCCAATATTAAACAGTCTATTTGTTTCTGGTCCTCACAAACTTGGCCCGTGAAGCTTTCTTTTCAAGCTTTTCCCTCTTCTTGCGAGTCTTTTCATCCTCTTCAACTCCCTGATTAAGACAAAATAAAAGACCGAATTATGTAAAACTGGTAGTGCTTTTTAATGGGGTTCATAAGTTTTGAGCCAAAGTTTACCTCTGAACCTTGCGGTAAGAATCCTCTTATGAGTCCAAAACCTTTGTATGCTGCAAATCCCGGTATCTAAAAGCAACAAGAAATAATAATCATTTCTTCTACTATCACCCAGTGTGAACCCTTGTTACAAGCAAAAAGTTCAGTCATATTCTGCCCCAGAATCTGACACTGTACATGCAAGTATTCCCTCATCACTTGTAGATTATTCTAATAATCCTAGTTGATGATGAAATTTCTCCACTTTTAGTGTCCCAGGCCTTGCAGGCACATATACATGCAGAGAAAAAGTACACATCCGTCTGCTCTTTCACATCATTGTATTTCATCATTCTTATTGAAAATAATTAATCATTCACGTTTCCATCAGCTCTGACTCTGCAAACTTTTGCTAGAAATTTTACCAGTAGTACCATACATTTAATCTCAAATTTAGTTGGAACTATCTAAGACATTAGACTCACTTATGGTACCAGCGATGAGTCATAAGTAAGACACCCTTCGTACATCAGACATTCAAGAGAGAGAATGAAAACTTTTTCGCCAAACAATCGCAATAAGATACACCAACTTCTACTGAAAAGGGGAATCATAAACTGGCTTTTAACAAGTTCACCACTCCAAAAGCGTGTACATTTAAAAAGCAAGTCCAAAAGGTGAAAAGTTAAGTAAATAAGATCTTACCACCAAGTACACAAACCAAAATTTGTTCGAGATAATAGACGTGACTTGCACAAAGCATGTAATATAGATCACATCATGCAGATAGCTGAAATAAATAACCAATAGTAAGGGGTTAACATCTTAATATATATCCTGAAAAATATAAAATGAACGTTCTGAATGGGTGGAATCAAATCACAGTAATGATTTTATCAATTCTGAATATCTTCAGGCAAACAAATCTTTCCATCCTTCCTACCTTGATTATTCATCTCTAGACGCTCCCAAAATCAAATAACATATTCTGAAAAACCAGTTCACCTCAACAATAATAAAAAGTGGATCACACTTACTTTCAAGCCAATATTGTCTACATCATAAACCTCAACATGTTCAAATACACAAATATTCGTGTGGTACTAAGCTCTGATCATGTTGAAGGTCAGTAGCAAACTCTGAGTAAAACAATCTAGTGGCTTAAGAAATACTTCAAACTTTTCACAGTAAATTTGATACAACACATATAAAGTTTTCCGTTTAGGTTAAATAAATAAATAAGATTTAACGAAGATGATTTACTCCTTTACTTTTTCTTGATTGAAAATAAATATCTTGATACTCTATCCTCAACATTATGCATGATTTGAAAGGCAAAAAAGAGAAAACAAAATATAGAAAAAGCTACAAGGATGACGCACCCACAAATTCCTCCGGTACTCATATCAAATCCACCATCGAGAAGCTCTCCTCCATCTGAATAAGTGGGTTTTGCCATATCCGCTAGTTGTTTATAGGGAATCCAATAAGCCAGGGATGTCAAAACTAGACCCATCCAATGTTTCCAGGTGAAAGAAGAATGGAACAACACCATCCTTACCAGAACATATATAACCTAGATAAACACAAATTAGATCACCAACATGATAGATTTACCAGCGTTGAGGATGCAACTTTACGGATCCAGCCATATATCATTAAATAATGATTGGATTCGACGATGTAATAGTCACAAAAATTAGATATGCACAACGATAAGTTAGCAAAGTTTAAGCTTATGAAAATCGGCAAAACCGTGCCTGAGTTTTTGAATTTCACTTCAGAGAAAATAAGTGATTAGGTTTGAAGACAGCTGTACATAAAAAGAATCATAAATTTCTGTAAAGATTTCAGAATGACAACATGCATAAAAACTAATACATGGAATCCACTACTTAAAATCATAACAAGAGAGGTTCAAAAGGATTGAATTTTTGTCAGTTGTCACTTGTCAGCTTACTAGTTTGTGCTCGGAAAATATCATGGTGAAAATGCACTTGCTAATCTCAAGATAAATTCTGACTCATCAAAAGCACAGCTTCTCGAACTGTTTTACCAATATGAGAAATAAATCATTAGGAAATAAGAAAGAAGATGGACCCTGAATTTGAAGTGCCAAATTCGTTTCCGTAGAAAGGTAAAACCTTCACCTCCAAAGACCCATTATTGATTATGCCAAGTTCAACTCCAGTTGACTCCGTTAATCACTAATACAGAATTCGACCGGAAGTCTCCAGAAACCCTTTTCCGTATTTGGTCTCTCTAACCTAAAGCTAAGAACTTGACCTTCTCACAAGCCAAAAACAGCGAACAAACAATGGAAATAGGACCAAAAACCAGCAAATACATCAAAGAAAAAAGAAAACAAAATTAGAAGAATTGAGGAGGTTAGGAGGGGCGTACATTACAGGCGATGATGAGCTGAAGAAGATTTGCCATGTGACGGGTGTTCTCTTCCTTGCGCTTCTTCGCGCCTTGATTTGCCATCTCTAGTCCTTACAAAGCAGATGGAATCGAAATACAAAGAGAAAGAAGAAGATGCAGGGACTGAAAGATTTCTATTTGACCTTACTGATTCTGTTGTCCGGAGACTTCAATCCCACCCATCCAAGGTAGGAAATGGTGAAAGAAAGAAAACAGGTGGTGTTGTGGTGAAAGTGACAAAAGGACATACTGAAAACCAAGCCCAGCCCATCATATTCATAAATCAGTCACTCGTACGAATTACGGGGTTCATAAGCTAAAAAGAAAGAGGCTTTAGGCTTTAGTCGTGGCAACGAGACTGTCGCATCTACCTTCTATCTTTGTTTTTCTTTGGCTCGTTCAGTTCTTCCTCTTGTTCATATTCAGCTTTCTCTTCTTTCTTCTTAACCTCACCGTTAAGCTATCTTTACTCTAAAGATTCCCTTACTTCGGCATAAGTGCACTAGATGGATTTGGAGATTATGGTAGCTTCAGTGAACCAGGAAGATTTTCAATTACATCTCCAGAATCTTGTACACTAGGAGTTATGCTTAGAAGCTTGAATTCTATAGTTGCTTTAACAATGCGAGGAATAACTTCTTCTAGGTTGTTCCAATCGGTTAATCAACAAAGCTCAAATAGTTGTGTTAATCCAATTAGAAAGCATCAGGCATCGTCTTCTTCCAGTAAACCAAATTGTTAACTTTTTTCAAAGAATCACACCTTCTCCGGAGAACAACCAGAAGAGCAAACCGACTACATGCATTGGAAATCATAGTCACAATGATGAAACAACAGGTGTTGCACTTGCAGCTGGCTTCCAAGATGCTGTGTCTATTAATGCTAGCTTGGGCAACTTGGCGTCCAATGCCTCGAGCAATCCTCAATTGGTATAAGCAAACCTGCAACCATGTCAGACTGGCGGCCCCTTTAAAACTCAGACATCTTGGAACATGCCATCATTGGACCCGGGTTTTGATGTTGGTATTAGTACATCTTGTAATTTTTGGCACGAATCTGTGCTAAAAGTGGTGTTTTATGCTCTAATCAATTTTAGGGATGAAATTTAATAAAATAGGGTAAATTTTGATTAACTAGAACAGAGTATCTGTTTTCAGATTACAATAGATGTACTGAAAAAGTTAATGGAAATTTCCATCAAATCTTTTTCCAGTAGGCGAGCATTTCAACCATGGTCCATTATCTATCAACGACTCGGGAGACAATTAATCTTTGATGTAACAAGGAAGAGTGAAAAAAAAAAGTTAAAAACAATTCAAGCAATTTGCTTGCATGCCTCACATAATTAGAGGTTGAATAGATATCATTGTGTGCAATACCATTCTGTCCCGGTCACATGGTATCATATCGGCCGAAAAAGGAAACGGTATCTAAGGTTTTGGTACCGACCGATATCGAGTGTAACTTTCTTAAAATAAATAATTAATTGACATATTCTTAAAATTATTAAAATGGCATCTAGATATTGGGTAAATAATTAATTGAATTCAAAATAAATAATTAATTTACATATTCTTAAAATCATTGAAATGGCATTTAGATATTGGGTAAATAATTAATTGAATATAATAATAATTCGGTTTGGTCTTATGGAAAAGTCTATAAGGAATTACACAAGTTTTGTAATTGTAATTATTGTACAGAAAAGTAACAAAAAGGATAAAATTTATATCACTAAGTTGTCTTTAATCTTTATTCCAAAATTAGTCCATCTCATCAAGGATTCAAGCCTTTTGCACATTCACCTTTATTTATCCCAAAATTAGTCCATCCCATAGTCTTTGCATATTCAAAATTTTATTTTCTTATTATTCCATTTTTATCTCATTTATAGTACATTGGCATTATATTTTTTAATAAGTTTGAAAGGTTTTTAGTTCATCTTAATGAAAAAAATTACTCAAATTGTGCATTCTATTTCAAGATATTTATTAAAGACAAGGATTTATGAAAATATGTCGATGGCAATAATTATATTCCTAAAAAAAGCAAGAATAAAGATGACACATGCTAAGTGAAGTTAAGGATGTTTAAGTCATGACTTGAATTTTTGGATTCGTTAAGCTATCATTTTAAATATTTAAACGGTACTTTTATTTTAAATTTAGCATGAATTTACTACTCTCCAATAGAAAAGTCTATCTATTTTTTAATTTTACTCTAGTTTCGTGAATCTTTACTTCTTTAAGCTTAATATAAAGAGTTAAAGACATTACTTATATTGCGTTGCCTCATGAAGGACTTAGCAATTAGCAGCGCTAATTTTGTTGATAAAACTACTAAAGGATTAATTTCTTACAAAACTAATATCTTCATTTTTTGTTACAGATAAATGGAAGAAAGTTTAAGTTCTTATGATCAAACTGCTTTAGGAAGATATAATGATCCAGCCTGAGCTCATGCTGCATTGGTCCCAAGTATAAAGAATAATACAATTTGCTTATTTTGTAGTAAGCATTTGAAAGGTGGAGAAATTACCCGATTGAAGAAGCATTTAGCTGGGGTTAAAGAAGATGTAGAACCCTGTAAAAAAGTAGGTCATGATGTGAAATGACAAATGAAAACTTTACTTGAATAATATCAACATGAGAAAGATAGAAGGGAAATGTTGAATTTTGAAATTAGTAGTGGAAGTTCATTAGTTGGTTTTCGTAGTGGTTGTGAAAATGTTTAAGGTAGTAGTGATACTGGTACTGGTAATGTTCCATCCCTGACCCAGGAAGAAGTGAATGTTACACATGGACCTGATGTGAGAAAAAGAAGAAGGCAGGTAATTAGTTTTTTTACACCACGAACAACTCCTAGAGCCCAACCTTCAATTCATAATGTAATGTAATCAAGATATGCGGCTTACAATGTCGATATGATAGTAGCTAGATGGTGGTATAGTACAGGTTAATCATTCAATACTTTTCAGTCTTATTATTATTAAATTATGGTATATGCAATAGCCACTTAAGGTCCGGGATACAAAGCTACTTTGATTGATGACTTAAGAAGTAAACTTATGAGTTGTTCATTTTCTAAAATTAGAAGTTATTTGGCAGAAAGAAAAGTGAATTGGACTACTTTTGGGTGTTTAATCATGTGTAATGGTTAGACAAATAGGAGACAAGAGCCTATTATTAATTTTTTGGTTTATTCTACAAATGGCTTAATATTTTTGAAGTCTATTGATGCAGCTAACCTGAAATACTGATACTTTGTTTGAGATATTTGATGAAATTGTGATAAGTAGGGTCAGAAAATATTATTTAGTTCTTTACTAACAATGATGTCGCTTATAAAGCGGCAAGAAAAAGGTTACAAAATAAGTATAATTCTTTTTTTGGACTTTCTTATGCTGCACATTGCATTGATCTAATGTTAGAGAATATAGGAGATCTTAGGTATTTTCCTTATTATTGATAAGACAATGCAAAAAGCTAAAAAGGTGACCAAGTTTATGTATAATCGTGCATGGTGTTAAATTTAATAAGAAAGGAATTTACGAATGATATAAACTTATATCGTCCTCCTGTGATGAGATTTGCAACAAATTTCTTATCACTTCAATCTTTTGTTACGATGAAGAAAAAGTTAAAACAAATATTTACAAGTGATAAATGGGTTGCATTTCAGCATGCTAGGTCTAATGCGAGAGTGAAAGTTTCCATAATTATACTAGAAGATATAGAAATTTGGTCTTAATGCCAAATTATTATTAATATTTGTGAGCCTTTAGTGAGGGTGCTTCGCTTAGTTGATAGTGAAGCAAAGCCAACAATGAGATATTTTTATGATGCCATGGAAAGGGTTAAGGAAGCAATCAAGGTCAATTTGAAATATAGGTCTTTTTTGTACACATCGTATCTTGCAATTATCAATAAGAGATGAGAAAGATAACTTTTTTCTCCGCTGTTTGCAGCTGGGGCGTTTTTGAATCCTAATGTATATTTTAGATCAGATTTTACAAAGAAAGCTGAAGTTAGTAGAGGAATGTTATTCATTGTTACAATAATTGTTGGTCATAAAATGATGCAAGATCTTTTAAGCTCACAAATAGAAATTTATAAGATGTTTTCTAGGGATTTTGGATTGTCGATTGCTATTCGACAAAGAACAAAACTTTCTCTAGGTATTAGTTGTTTCCTTTTTCTTATTTTTTGAAAATTAATTATCACCTTATTTTGTTTGTAACGCTACTTTTTGTTATCTTACAACTTACAGTTTCTTATTGGGATCAATTCGGAAGTGATGTTTCAAAATTACAAATGTTTGCAATTCAGATTTTAAGTCAATGTATGAGTGCAACAGACTGTGAATAGAATTGGATCACGTTTGAATTCATTCATGCCAAAAAAAGGAATTAGATTAAAGCATAAGAAATTGAATGACTTAGTATTCATTTGTTATAATTTAAAGCTTCGGAAAAAATATGTTATTATCAATATTAATTTTGATATAATTCTTTATTATTTTCTAATAATTAAAATTTATTGTTTACTAGGAGTCTTAATAGCATAGCTAGTTCAATAGATCTAATTTCTATGAATAATAGAAACTAGATTTCATAAATATGAATGACTTGGAAGACAATCTTGTTTGGGAAAACATTGATATGTCATTTGATGCATTGAATTTAAATGATAATGATGATGATAAGACCTTCTCAATAATAAGGATTTTGTATCAAATGATAATTGGGGTCAGTGCAGTTATAGCAGGTATCTTTCCGTAGGCGATTGAATGAAGCTTCAGGTTTTTGTTTTTCTTCTTCTTTAAATTTTACTTATATTTGATGTATATGTTAAATTATATATATGTACTGTAATCGTAAATATTTTTGTTACAGGTTTCACTTCTAATTAGTTAATTCCTCATCACAAACTCTTGTCATAAATTGTAATAGTTTGAGAATTAAGGATACTTACTATTCTTTTTATTAGATATGTTGATGTAAATATTATTTATTATATGATAAATTTGTAATATTTTAAATAATTTGTATTGTTCTTAATTTTATATTTGTATGATGATAATTATCTTTTTTATATTAATTGTGGTTATTATTTATATGTGAAATATTTGAAAATTATTGTTATTTCATATTAATTGTAATTATTATTTATTATTATAATTTTTAAAAATGGTTGATGTAAATATAATATAGTAATGAACTATTTTAAAAAATTTAAGAACTGTTTCATAAATTTAAAAAATTACTTGAAATAATATCTAATATTAACTAATACTAATATAGTATCAATAAAAAAATTTAATTTGGTACCAAATCTGATACCTTATTAATAACATCGATAAAGATTACGTGAGAAAGAAAGGAAGGGGACAAAGAAAAAGGCCGATGCGGAGAGAAGGATTGAGCAAAAGAGGATGTGTTTGGTTTTCTTATAACTTTATTATTTTAATATTAACTAAAGTAATAACTTACAAGTATTTATTTATTTATTAGTTATTATAAATGTGGTTGTTGAGTATTCTTAATTAGTGGTGATGGGCTTATGGGAACGGGTGGGGACTTGGTCCCACCCACTAACTTTCCCACTTTTCGGTATTACATTAAACCAAACCAAACTCCTCAAATCAGAACATTATCAACGAGTGGGTATTTTAGCTTAGTCAGCATCTCAACAGATAATGTCGTACAGAACCACGTAATCATATTTATTCATAAATAACAGAACACAGGAGACCAAACCTCAAACAAACTTGGAGGCTTTGTCCATTGTCTTCTCTCTCCGCCTTTCTTATCTGCCTCTCCCTCTCACGAGAATTTGGAATTTCCTCTGTACCAAGATTGAGAGAGACAACAGCAAAATTAAAGATCAATCAACTTTTGTACAATTTAGTCTCTTAAAATCCTTTTTATCCAGAAGATTTAATCTTTCGTCTTATGCCCTTCAAGTGTTAATTCTACTTCCTTCAATGATTTGGATTTCGTGATTTCTTCGACCATCGTACGTATGCTTACTCTCTTTATTTCTTTTCTTCAAAGACAGTTTACTCTTCCCGATCCTGTCCATAATTGTCATGCAAAAAACAAAGAGTTATTGATTGTGATTAAGATGGATTTCGCGTGTTTACTTCCTTAGCACGATTGGCTCAAATACAACGTGGTAACTACTTTTTTTTGTGAGTCTTAAAATTTAATTGTTGCAGGACTGCTACTAGATAATTGTGTTTGAAGTACAGTTCTCAAAACTGTCGACTGGATTTGGACAAGAATCTTTGCCTTGAAGAAGATGAGAAGAGGTGTTAGATGCATAAGCCATTTCCTGTCTGCGATTCAACGTCAAGAATATAACCACTCGTTTAGTTTCAGTCGAAGTCAACGGAATTGGGTGTACGCCAACTGCGTTTCTGCTTATGGACATGGAGTTGATGCTAGAGTTCTTTGTCCAGTGTTCTTTATCTCTAGAGTTCTGTCTACTGACGTTGCAAAAGTTTCACCTTCAGGTTGTAGCTTATGATCTTATCTGGGTATTTCTTTCTCAAATTCTGTTGGTGGCTTAATATCGAGCCAGTGAGAGATTGTCGATTATGATTACTTTATTGTTTTTTGCTGAATTCTCTGATCGCAATTGCAGATGTGACCCGAGGGGGGCCGCTTGTGGAGTATGAAAGAAGGATAGCTGCGGGTGAGCTTGTGGACGGTGATAGCTGCCAGGTACGGGAATTTTCTTTTATGTTTTATTTTCTCCAACTCTTTTGATGGCTTTTGAGTTTGCTATTATGGGGGTTGCTAAATTGCTATACCCACTCGCTGCCATGAAAGGATGCATTGATGATAATTTAAGCAGGTAGGCACTTTAAGAGAGCTTCAGAGACTCTATGATGAGATTGTGGAATCAGCAGATGCCTGCAAGTTGGATCGTTATTCAACTTCAGACAAATCTGGGAGGTAGACTATTCAATTCTGATTCATTTATTATTGCAGCTTTGTATGAATATCAAACTGTTCCCTTTATCTTTAGAATTGTCCTGTTTCTATTGATTTTTGGGTTTTGCCAGATATCCAATTCCTTTGCTGGTCACTCAATTTTTTTGTAATGCACAGGAGTAGATGGTTGTGGTCTCGTCTCATCCCACAGTCTTCATATTCGCCTGTTAAGGGACTTTATCTGTATGGTGGAGTGGGCACCGGAAAAACTATGCTCATGGATTTATTCTATGAACAATTGTACGCTTACTATCTTTATTTATTTTGGACGTAATTTTGTTTCCTTGTCATGTTACTCTGGCATTGAAGAATGGGATCTAAAATCATTAGCCTAAAAATAGAAGAGCATAATTCTATCATCACCTTGGCGTCTTCCAGTATGCCCCATGGATACTTGTTGAACTTATCTCCTGCAATCTAATCTGCAGGCCCAACAATTGGAGGAAAAGGAGGGTCCATTTCCATGACTTCATGTTAAATGTCCATAGTCGGTTGCAAGTAAGAATGCTGCTCACATTTATATTTTAAGTTTCATACACATATTTGATATTTCCGCCAGCTACGTTGTTTTTGTTTCCATTGATCATCTCATGTTTCCTCACTGTTGTGGTGTGTAAACATTACAGGCACTTTTAAAACTCAATTTGATGATTGTTGGATATGATGCTAATTTTAGTTTCAAATTAGGATTCTTTTATTCTTCTGTTTGGTTTCTATTCTAATTAATCTATAGAGATACTGTAGTGAGTTTGATACTTTAGTTTAAATGTGGAATACTTGCAGAGGCATAAGGGCGTGTCAGATCCACTTGAAGTTGTTGCAGCAGAGATATCAGATGAAGCCATCTTATTGTGTCTTGATGAATTCATGGTATAAATTTGGAATAGCATTGTGTTTTTTCAACTGATTGCAAGTTTGATGCTATGTAACTTTTGTAGGTTACTGATGTTGCTGATGCATTGATTTTGAACCGGCTTTTTGGACATCTATTCTGCAACGGCGTTGTAAGTCTACTTTGTCTTGTCACTTCTATTGATAATCTGAATTAATGGTTTATGGATGGGAATTGAAATTAAATTTAGACCTTATATGTTTATGCATGATGGAGCCAAGTCTAGATTCTTGTTTCCACATCAAATCGTGCTCCAAGTAATCTCTATGAAGGTGGATTGCAGAGGGATCTTTTTCTACCCTTCATTGCAACTTTGAAGGTATGCTGATATTTACTTGATATTGTTTTCTACGAGAATTAAGTTTATAAGGTTTATCCACAGTTAGCATACCTGTCCATAATCAGATCATCTGCAGCAATAACATTTGTATTATTACTGCTTTTCCAGGAACGGTGTGTTGTTCATGAAATTGGTTCGTCAGTGGATTATCGAAAGTTGACTTCAGTATGAATTTAAACATACACTTTTTAGAATAAGGAAAATCCGTGACAAATTCTTACATTGCTTATTATACTGAAATTCAGGCAGAGCAAGGTTTCTATTTTGTTGGAAAAGATTCATCAAACATTCTTGAGGAGAAGTTCCAACAGCTGATAGGTGAACAAACTGCAGTTATGCAACAAGTGGAAGTAGTAATGGGTAGAACATTGCGGGTGTGTGTAATTTTTATTATTTTTATTCTTTGATGGGCACACAAGTTTACTGGAATTCTATTGACATTGCTTTCTTTGTCAACTTGGTTAGGTGCCCCTTGGTGGTAATGGATGTGCATTTTTTCATTTTGAGGAACTTTGTGACAAGCCTCTTGGAGCAGCAGATTATTTTGGACTTTTTAGTGAGTCATTGTAGATTTTTGGTTTCAGCATTTATGAACATAGTCAACAGTTGACATCTGACTATTTAAAACATCAAGGTTGAGATAGCAGATGCAGAAAATAGGGAGGACATGGTTTCAGTTAATGCAAGTCATAATACTCCAGGAACAATAGAGAAAGAATTCACATGCAGAAGCCGTTTTCTCTTATGTTCTGCTGAGCATATATTAGTAGTTACCTAGAGTTAGTATGATTGCAATCTTGTTGCCCCTTTAAAAGATATTTTCTTTTGAATATCAAATGTCTGAATTGTTTTCTTTGAAGCATAGCTCACAAGCATTGTGAAATTACTTCTGAACAAATGAGAATAATCCTTATTCTTATGTTCTGAATTTCACAGACAAATTTCATACCTTAGCATTGGATTGTGTCCCAATTTTTGGACTCCACAACAGAACAGCAGCATATCGATTTGTCACCTTAGTTGATGTATGCCAAACGTTACCTTTTCCATCATACTTTCTGAATCCATACATATATTTTGTCCAAGCAGTAGTTTGATTTTCTCTATTTTATTTTCGTTCTATTTATGGAACATGACGACTACTTATTGGACCAGAGTGAATGTTTTCCTAGAGTTGATATTTGTATAGGCTTTTGACTTATATACAACTTACTTAAATTTTCTTAATTTAGTTTCTGCTTTCAACTGAACATGATTTGTTTGGACAATGTCTATAGAAATGAATAATTCATCTACTTGCCATCTTAAGTTATGTTTCCTTTGTAGATGTATGGTTTAAACATAAGCAATCTTGAGGAGTCAGAAGTTATTTAGAGGCAGTGTCTCGGCAAATTCTTCCAGTACTGCCTCAACTTCTGAAGCTGTTAGACTGTAATGATTTTATTATTTCCCTGTGGACATGAGATACTTCCTGTTTCCTTTTTCCGGATAATGCAAACAATCTTATACCTTCGAAAGACTATCATCACATTCTTGTATAAAATACCGTTGCAAACTTGTCTCTTGCAATTTTATGAATCCATTTGACTCAAAAAAACCGTCTTGAATTCCTTTCTTTATTCTAAGTAGGCAACTTCTTGTAATGGTTTTAATGTTATTATGGTTACAGGTAATGTATGAGAACCATGGTAGACTATTATGTTCAGCTGAGGCAAGTCCAGTAGAGCTTTTTGAAAAGATAGTGACAATTTCTGATGCGCGGCAAATGGCACCCAGGACTTCTACGAGATCAATGAGAAATGATGAGTCTAATCTTTGTGTTGACAATGAACTAGGATTTGCAAAAGACCGTACCATTAGTAGGTAATCTAGATCTACCCTTGTCATTGGCAAGAGAAAGGAAGGAAATTGATGCGGATGATTCTTTTATTTCATTGTTTCAATTTTTTATTTTGAAAACTACCTCTAAAGCATACTTATTAATCTATGAACATTAGCTTATCATAGTTAAGTTTTCTATTTTCAATCTTCAGTATGTGTGTGAATAAAATTGAGGAGTTTGTACTTCTTTCCTGCCTTCTTTATATGACTTGTGGTCTTCAAGGGTAGAGGGTTGTTTGTCTTCATGGGCTTTGGCCATTAATGCCAGCCATGCTCATCTTTTTAGATATCTTGTATACGTAAGTAGGTGGAACGGGGCAATCTATATTTGAGAAAGAGCCATGATTGTATATAATGCCAAAACTTAGGGGATTATAATGAGAATGAAACTTGGAGACATGAATAAGAAAAGGAAAAACTAACCTTAAATGATAACATGTCTTCTTTTGCCATTTTCTAGCAGTTGGAATTCTTTGGTTGAATCTAGTTGACCTTCTTACTTCCTCCTGAGAACTGTGTTGTTGCTGTTTCCCTCAAATTTTGTTTTCTTTATTTCCTAGTTCCTTTTATACTGTTAAGGGTGAAATTCTTTCTTGTTTTATCAAAATTTTCTATCTTAATCTCCATATCCTTTCTGCCTACTCCTCAAGTAAGATGTTAAGTTTAATCGCACATACCACTAATGGATATGCAGATTGACGGAAATGAATAGCAAAGAATACCTGGAACAGCATGCGGCAATGTTAGCAATTAATTAGCTCATACAGCAAGCTGGGAATGCGATTGCTGCTGGTACTGTAAGCAAATAAAGCAAGCAATACTTGCTGTTTGCATTAACACAATGGGACTACAAATCTTAAGCTTCAGCTTGTAATGTAATTGATTGTCATTGTTACAGCTTCATGTCATAAAACCATGTACGATGTAACATAAAGAGTTCCTTTTCAGGGACATATGAATTCATAGATCAAAGGCCACAAACGTAAAATCATATGATTTTCCTTTGGATTATTGGATGTGGGAAGGTGTTTTAGGTGTCCGTAGGGACTAGCAAATCCTGGATACAATCTAGTTGGATTCTACCTCATGACAAAGAACCTTAGAAATCCAAGAAAACCCCCTTTTACTGTCATAGTTGGATGGTTGAAGTGGACATCAGGTATTATTCTCCATAACTAGATGAGGTGAGAAGCAAATAATTGTGGTCGTTCACTTGTTACTGTAAAGATCTAAAACTACCCAATTTGTGAGGCTTAGTTTGCTTCTATGAATCTCTATTTTAACAGCCTTTGGAAGCAGCAAAAATAGTTTGAAGCTAATAAAATTAATCTTAAAATAGGGAAAAGGGACGGTAGCTTTTTATTTTCAATGTTCGTCTTATCTTAGTAAAACTAAAAACTTTGGGCAAGCCCAAGTTTGGAACAGCAGAATCATGCATTTAACCGTTTACTTAAAATTAGGCAGACAAGAAGGGCAGGACTTTATAAGCAAAGCCCCTTTTGCTGGTTACATAAAATTTTATGTGCAGGCATTCACAAGCCCATAAGTACATATCCGACTCAGCTATCACCGCATCTTTTCCAGGCACAGGAGAATAGTCGAAAAGTGCCTTTTTCTTGGTGTTTCTAATTCCTCAGCACCAAAACCAAAACCAAAACCAAAACCAAAACCAACATTCGTAAATGCAGTCTCTTTGTTATTTTGAGTATGAACATAAGTTTGGAAGTAGTTAAAAATTGTCCCTCCAAGTCCGACAACAAAGCGTAGGAATAGGAAGAGACGGAGGACCAGGGCCTTTTCCTCTAAATTTCCCACCAACCAACTCCGGCAGCTTTTTCCTCTTTTATCCGTTGCCACCATCTGCCGCCCACCAGACCTTAACAGGGCAGGTAGTGTTTATGTTTTGTTGAATAAATTGTCTTTCGTGTTTCTGGAAACTCACCAACATATGCTTGTTAGACACTGTATCTAATTCACATGCACGGATTGATAAACACGCTCATGACACTTTCAACATAATTTAACGTCTTGCATGTGTATGTGAAGTCCTTCTCTTTCCGGTTGATAAGATTAACGCAAGTTATGATATGATGATCTGGTTCACAAGTGAATTCTTCGTGCCGCATTCCTATAAGATTTGAATTGAAGGCCTGGTTGGTTCAATTGAAGGAATCATTTTTCTGGCAACAGAATGGCAGCTGGAGTTAACACTCCTCAAACCTTAAGAAAAGCCATAGGTGCCTTGAAGGACTCCACAAAAGTTGGATTGGCAAAAGTAAACAGTGAATACAAGGTGACTCTTGCAACTTATTGATTCCTCTTTCTTCTGCCAAATTTGTTTCATTTGTTTTTGGGTTATGTGCGTCAGGGGATTGATATTGCCATTGTAAAAGCCACAAAACACGATGAAGCTATGCCAAAGGAGAAACATATCAGAAGTGAGCCAAAACCTTGTTTCTCTGTTTCTCTCTCTTTGACCCCTAAAAGCTAGGGGATCAACATGGTGTCTGCAGTATTTGTGCATAGCATAACATACAATTTCTTGTTCGGTCATCAGAAATCTTCAGTGCACTTTCAGCCTCAAGTCCTCGCATGGATGTTGCCTACTGCATACACCGCCTTACGAAGCGTCTTAAGAAGACAAGCAAGTGGACGGTAAATATAAAACCCTTCGTCTGCTAAACTCACCTTTACATTCAAAAAATCATTGTGCAAACACGTTCAGGTTGCACTAAAGGCAATGATCGTTATACATCGTGCAATGAAAGAAATTGATCCTTCATTCCGTGGTGAGCTATTTAACTATGGCCAGGGCAGAGGGCCTATGTCGAATCTATATCATTTCAGGGATGATTCAAGTCCAAATGGTATATCTTAACTTCCCCTAATTTCCTTAATGTTTTAGTGGGAGGAACTGACTTACGGTTTGCTCTTGTTTCTTTTTTCTTTTTTTGGGTGTCTTAAGCATGGGACTGCTCTGCTTGGATTCGTAGTTATGCTTGTTATCTTGAAGAGCGTCTTGAATGTATTTGCATCTTTGATTATGATATTGATCAAGATTACCCAGTACGTCTTGTAAAGAGTACTACTTTTGTATGTTAAGTTTCATTCCAATATAACAAACAGAGTTCAGTGGATCTATGCTATTATCCAATTTTTGGCAGACTATCAGAAACCTTGAAACACCAGAATTGCTGAACCACTTACCAGCACTACAGGAGGTTCTTTTTCGCCTTCTTGCCTGCAGGGTAGCTATCCAACCATCATGTTTTGAATGAAAAAGGAAATGGAGCTGAAACTTGTTGGTTATGCCTCATCCAAAAGTTAAGCTTCCATTAAATCTATGAAAAGTAATACTGGTTGATATTTTATTTCTGCAGCCAGAGGGGGCAGCTCTTCACACTCCCTTAGTCCATTATGCTCTGATCATGGTAAGGAACCATCAGAACTCATGCTATCATTATAATTTGGTTTTGGTTGACCACGGCCCTTTTCCATGAGAATTTTAGGTTGCAGCTGATAGTGCAGGGCTCTATATGGCAATCTCTGGTGGAATTCACAACTTAGTGGATAAGGTGAGGTTGCTTGACCAATGGAAACTATGAGGTTCCAATACTAAAATTTCGTTTCATTCTGTTTCAGTACTTTGACATGCAGCGCAAAGATGCTATTAAAGCACTTGAAATTTATCGGAGATCAGGGAATCAGGTACGTTTTTGATGTTCATGGCGTTTTAATATCAGGATTTCAATTGCTTATTTTTATTTGGAAACTTAAATTGTTGTGCAGGCCAAAACTTTAGGGCAGTATTATGATATCTGTAGAATCATGCCTTCTGCTCGGGGCCAAAACTTTGTTAGTATTGAACAGGTAATAAGTTGTTACAAGGCCTAGCTTTTGCTCGCTCATGCCATCAAACAATTTTATTGATTTGTCTTACACCATGCAGCCCCCCGATTCTTTCCTGTCTTCTATGGAAGACTATGTGACAGACACTGCAAATGATTTACCAGTATGAATTTTCCTGTGCCCCATCTTGTGCGTTTTTTTAATGTTACCTGCATGTCTGCAATAAATACCATGTGTTTTCAGATCAATGACAACAAAAATGCAACACTTAAAGCTCTGCCTGCCCCTGAAGTTGATGAAGTTGAATGGAAATTGGATCCGTGTATGACTTCATCAGACACATCAAAGAATCAAAATAATGAGACTGCCCCGACGGTTGAAGTTGCCGATCTTCTGGTGTGAACATACTTTTATCAAAAATTTTGTTCCTTTTGTTCTATACTGCCTATGCTCAATTGGTTGATTTGATCGCTCTACCAGTGCTGGGATGACTTCACAGAAGAAACACCAGGGCAGGATGAAAACAATCACCTGGCGCTTGCAATTGTCACACCTGGTATGTTTACTTATATTATTGATAAAACTATTTGTCCATGCATATGAATTTTCATGTGCTTCCCATTAATGCCGCAGATAATGCATTGGATGGCATCAATTCAACTTCTCAAAGTACAGGTTGGGAGCTTGAGCTTGTAACAGCTCCAACCTCCGGTGGAGCTGTATACGAAGAGACTAAATTGGTTAGTGTTTCATAGCATCTTCGTACTTGTTTTTGAAGTCTGACAACAAAACTAGAGATTATATATCAAGTCTAACATCGATTATCAGTTCTATCCAGTTCCAATTGTTCTGTGTCATTATCACACGAATATATGGATCTTCCAATGCAGGTTGGTACACTGGACAATTTGTACAATGATGCATTATCCGGAAAAACAAATAATGGGACTCAAGTTTCGGGACAAGTTGCATCGAATCCTTTCGAATTTGAATTTTACAACTGCGAATCATTTCATGCTACAAGTAGCATGTCCCCTTCAAATAGCACACAAATACTACCTGTAGTCCAAGAACAAGCTGAGGATCACGGGGAACAACAGCCAAATGTGACGAGCTATGATTCAGGCAATCCTTTTGGCAACCCCTTTCTTGATCCAAGTTTTTCATTCAAATCTGTTCAACCTCAAAGTTCATGAACAAGTTTTATTTAGGTTGTTTCCAGAGTCAGGATGTAAGAAGTAAGAACCTTATTTGATAGGATTCTTGACCAGTAACTTGGTAATACCAGTTACAAGGTTTTGTTCGCTGTTTCTCACTCTGTTGGGAGTATAACTGATAGGTATCATTATGAGTGTTCTAAATCATGTCTAAATTGCCCTTTGAACACTTCTACAATGTGATATTTGAAATAGAATATTCACCTTTACGGGAAATATTGAAAGAAAGGCTTATAGCTTTACATTTCCATTGCAACGAACTCACGCTGAACATGTTAACAGTTAGTGCCTGAGATATTAGAATGCTCGTCAATAACATAATTATCAGTTTTAAAGTCATCTAGAGCTCACACCAAATCGTCTCACGAGAAGATTTCATCATTTGTTTCAGCTACTTTGCTTGCGCTAACGCCTGATAATGTCAACTCATTGGAGGGGGTCATGAACTCGACCCAATACTTCAAATACATTCTTTTTCATATCAAATATGGTTTTTTTAATTTATACTTCATAAAACAAAAGAGGATTCACGTTTAGAATAGCATGTGAGGTGATGATCTACGTAGTATTTCTTTTTTTACTCTAATCAGTAATAGTTCTTTTATTATGTGGTGGTGCCTGATTGTCCTTTTCTGGGCCTACTCAACAATCACTTGCTTTCCTCCCAGACGTTTTCAATCTACAGAACCAGACATTTCAAAGGAAACAAAATTCCAAGACTTGCGAGAAAATGTTAAAAGAATATAAAGATAAGAACCAGGTAGAAAGTTTGAGATATGTTTCCAAACATTTCATTAAAAAGAAGCTATAAATTCACATAATTAAAAAAAAGTATGCAACTTAAGAATCAAATCGTGAAAAAAAAGTGACACCGCATATAGCCAATCAATTTACATGTTAATAGATTCTTTTTAAAGTATCAAAAACTTGACAAGCGTATTATTTGCAGCTCTACATGTTTTCAATTGTATATTTTGCGTTTCATCGAATATATATTGAAATTTATGCTTATATATCTACTTTTGTGTTTTGACACATCCTGGACCTTGATAATATGTCTTGATTGATCACCACTTGATGCTGAACTGTATTTTTAAGAACATAGCTTTCATTTTGAGGTTCCATGAAGAGTTATGCCAGCAACAGTTAAACAAACCTCAGACAAGCTGAAAATTCTGTTCTTGGACTATGATTGCAGGTTGGATGCTAAAATCAGCATTACCTTCAAATATTGAACAAAAGAAATGTGATATAAATGACCTTTAGATGTTACCTGGCATTGCTGTCAGAAGATTAAATTCACGTTCCAAACTCCATTTAGGCCCACTGTGATTGTTTATGTTTACTAAGTACTCAAGGAAACAGCCTTGATATGTTATAACCGAGAGTGTGGCCCTAGATAGTCCAAAATTAGGGACAGTAGGTCAGTAGAACGACACTTAAACTTATGCTCTTGAGACAAGTGCATCAACTTTTTTGTTAATTATAGGAAATGGAATTATACACACATCACTCACATCAAATGCAATGATCTGAAGATGAAACACAAATGTCAGCAAAATCAATATGAGTTCATTGCCAAAAACCAAAGTTATGTGATTCCTAATAGTTGCGGTATAAAAAGAATCATTGGTAATGGCATGCTTGGTGCAATGAGCGGTAAGAAATCAGGATGGAATGCTGTTAACTACTGTACTTCCATATTTATGACCAAGCCAAATCCTTGTATGCAGTATTCTATACATACTCCATGATGTTGTAATTATTTCGTATGGCATAAAGGAATTTGTCCAACTACCCACCAATATTTTCCCAAAGCTTAAAACTGGAAAAATCCAGTAACAAATCAAGTGGAAGCAGTTGAGAAGAGATGATACATTCGAACAAGTAAATAGTACAAAGGACTTACAAGCATGCTTCAATCTCCGTTGATGAAACATTATCTATTTTGCGAACTACCACGTAGCTGTATAGATCAACAATCAAAAAACAAATGATTAGTTAACCAAGCTCATGTTGGAGAGATACAGGTGTTTTCAATTATGAATCAAGGAAGAATGCAGCTTGTGGTCAATATTCAGTCTCCCGTGTACTACAATACTGCAAACGCAACGATCCAACTACAATCCAACAGACAGGATTGTGCCAAACTACATGACTAATGAACAATTAATGATCCAAAGTGTGTTCAACCTTTTTACTCCTGCTGGAACAGCATTTTGAAGCACGTGGTGATAGGCAGGATCAAATGCATCATTTACAGAATCAGGTAGTATTGACCCAAGAAGACTGCTTGATCTTCTGCTTCTGGAAATACAAAATTACAAACAAGAAAAAACAACCTTCATATTCTTTAGTTGGCATTAATATTGTGGAAATATAATATAGAAACAACTTTACAAAGGGAAAAAAAACAAGAACATGAGATGCTCTATAGTGGTACAGAGAAGAAAATTCCAGGCAAATTGTTGCCTGATACAATGGGAAACAGAATAGTGAGTTTGTTTATTTTGCAATAAAACAAACTTTTTAACGATTGCAACATCTCATAGAACTCTGGGTTTTGAAGAATTACGCTTGCCCATTATTGTTCACTGATAATATAAACTACTTCAGAAAGTTCAAATTAATCTGTTTTAGATAATAGCTCTTTGCACATCAAAACTTAAAAGAAAATGAAGCTAAATGGAAAAGGCTTCGTCTTTAATGTAGTACAGTTTGTTTTGTTGGCTAAATCAAAGAAAAGGGAGCAATCAAAGAAAAGGGAGAAGTTAGCTAAGAGGAAGCATCCATTCCAAACAAATTTTCAGTCTCAGCACCAAGCCGCTATTAGAAGAGAGGTAGACAACAATGTGCAGTTTTTGAGTGTGTCAATGCAACAGAGACTTTTTTCAGCTCAAGAATATTATTCTTAAAACAAAGCACAAGCAAATATCAACACAAATAAGGATTAGAATGTGCATCTAGTTTTTGAAGGATTGGAGAATGAGGAAGAAACTTCAGAAAATTACGAGGTAAATTTACTGTCTTACAGCATGACCTGAAAGTTGATGAATAGAGGCCATGCAAAGAGGACAAGTTACACAATAATTGAGCAACAAAATGGTCCAATCTAATCTACAAATAAACTGTTGCTCTCACCTCTGATTTAGGGCAAAGCACAGGGAAAAGACATGAATGGAACCTGAAGAACTAGTAGCTACAAGAATATCTGGAAGCTGCACTGATGGGGCAAATGACAAGGAAAATATTGTTGAAGCGCAAGTCCCCCTGCGAAAGCTATATGACTACAAGAAACAACAAAAGAATTTAATAAGTCCACCAGAAATATTACTCAGCAGGTAAGTGGAAGTACAAAGGGCATTGCTGTTTTGATAGGTAAACTTGCAAAATAAATCAGATTGCAGAAAGGATAATATTGAGAAAACCACACTTCAATCTGTGCACACAGAAAATTGAATTTGTAACAAACCCAAGTAAAAGACAGGAGAAACACAAAGTGAAGCTTTAATTGGATCTTAATGGTCCTACTTTAAAAAAATTCTTTCCTGATATTGCACCAAATCCTAAAATATCAAGGAATAATCTATTTCCTAGGGACTTCATATATGATCTCCATGAGACGGTAAGCATTCAATCTGTCTGTCCTATGTGTGGTACATATGATCCACATTTGCATGTTTCACACCACAATGCTGGCTTACTTAACCATCTAATATGAATTCTGATTCACCTTAGTTGCTTCAGAAACTAGATGAACTCTGACAATTGTTCCCTGTTCAGACGCTGTTGCAATATACATTCCATTAGAAGAAAGAGCTATTGCTGCCAATGGTGCCCGATGAGCCTCTATCTGCAAGGAAATTCAAACGAAGTATAAATGATATTGAAGGATTCAGAAGGTATGCGTGTTTGTGTGCGTGTGACAGAGAGAGAAGCAGCCAGCCCTTAGCACATAGTATGTCCCACTCAATTAAAGGAAAAGAGAATAGACATGTTACAACCTCACAATGTAACCGGAGTTCCATGACATTGTATACTAAGACAGATCCCTTGTTTGTACTTGCCGGAAGTGCCAAGAAGCAACCATCCAAACTAGGAGAGAATGCACAAAGGCCTAAATATAACAAATGATCTTAAAGCAGTTAATGCTGCAATATATTTGACTAAAGTCCAAAAGATCATCCAATCGTTCTGTTTCACATACACACACAAGCAAGTTACTTTGAAACTTACCTTTTGCATTTGGAACTGTATCAAGCGTATCCAATATTATCAGCGTATTTGTGTCATAGAGGTAAGTTTTTTCTTGTAGAACAACAACGAGCCTGCAATTGTTAAGGCATTCATTTAGTTGGACATTATTTAGGTAGCTCACTCTTATATGTACATAAAACATAGGCAATTTCATCCTTTCGCATGTTGATCATGTGCTGATGCAGAAAGTGGCATCAAAAGAAGTCAAGATGTTTTCACATTCCATAATTTCATTTAATTCTTATAATGAAAGTGCGTATTGAAGTCGTACGTGATTGGCAAACTCTTAAGAAATCAGCAGCGACAGTTTCCTAGCAAATTGGTCAATGATACAGTACCTTTTCTTATTCAAGCGAATCGCAAGAACAGAAGTCAAAAAGTTCAGTTCCCGCAAAGCAGTTCCAGCCGTAGTATTGAAAAAACAGAGACGTCGTGGGGATAAAGGTGGCTGTTGTAATCCAATCAAACCACCAGCCATAAGCATTCCAAAAAAAAGGTCAACCTAAATAGTAAACTGGTCTAGTACCTGCTCACCAGCACCAACAATGGCAAGAAGACTAGTGCTGTAAAGCATCTCAACGATAATAAATGCTCCAACAGCTATCCCAACAAAAAAAAAAAGGCAATAGAATGTTACAAAGAAAAAAATCTGATCGTCAGGAAAAGCCAAAAAAGAAATCAGAAGCTTCAGAGCGCAAAAAACTTAAAACCTAAGGACAATAGAGTGTAAAAAGCAGCGGCTTTCAAAACTTGCCTCGTTCATAACAAAGACGCCCTGTACTGGAATCGTATATTCTAAATCCATCCCTCGTGCTAATTGCAAACCCACTACAGAAGAATTGAAAAGAACATAGATTACATTAAAAATCTCGAAACTAAAAATGGGATTTTTTGAAATATGCGGAGTCATTCACCTATTGTCTTGATTGAAAGAAGCACAGATGATTGGATATTGCTGAGACTGGCTAGTCATCACACCAATTGTTGGTCGAGGAAGCAAAGTTGCTTGTCAATATATTTTCTCAGGCTCTGTTTTGTCTGGGGAATCCTTTTTATTTTTAACTTCTTGCTTGGTACTGAACCCTCCTAAGGCTAAAGTTCCCATCTTTCTTGGTAGTTGAGTGGGTCCCAACTTTTTCAAGTTTTAAATAGCAAATATTAATAGAAATATCATTGTTTTGTATTTCGTACCGTACCGGCCGGTACGTACCGTTCCGGCCGGAAACTGGTACGTACCGTGCCGGCCGGAAACCGGTCTCGGTACGGGTATATATGATACCG
>JANSVA010000217.1:19995191-20007151 GCA_025504915.1 Erythroxylum reticulatum
CTCGAAAGTATGAGCATTTGATAAAATGATTTAAGCATGATTATGTGCTTCTGTTTGGGCGAGAGTGGAACCATTCTATTCGTCATGTGCACATTGACAAAAGCCTTCTCCCGACTGCCTGCTTGTGGCATATGAGCTCCGAAATGGACTCATTCTGTTCATGGTGTAAACTTTAATTTCACCATTCTGTTTCCATGGAACCCTCCAGCCATTTGTTTGTGCATTGCATCTTGGAATTGTCAAAAATGTTGCATAATTGAGTGTTATGCTTTGATGGGTACATCTATATGTTATGTTTATGTGATGATATTTCTTTAACTATGAATTTTTGAGATAAAATTATGAATTTGGTTGAGAATTTGAAAACTATGAGTTTTATGCATTCAATATGAAATTTCTATGATAAATGACCATTTCAATGATTCTTGCTTATTCTCCGTTATAAACTGTTACCCAGGAGCTTTCAAGCTCACCCCCTTCCGTCCCATCTTTAGGTGAAGAAAATAAGATCGAGTGATCAAGAGTTAAGGCATCGCTTCGAGTCCTGCATGTTTTGTAATTTAAGCTAGATTTTGTAATCATGAGGTTTTAGTCGCATTACAAGGATTATTAGTTCAAGTATCTTATGTATTTTGGGATTTTAAGACATTGACATATTGTGGTTTAAAATGTCATTACAGCTTTGTAAGAACTCTTATCTTTTAATGTTAATGAATTATGTATGGATGAATTTGAGTGACATATGAATTTACGTATGGATAAGATTGAGTTGAAATTAGGTATACTTGAAAAAGCTATCGATTAGAGATGATGAATTTTGAATATGAATTGTTGTCACCCATAAGTAACATGTGTTCTGGAGAAAGAAAGATAGGAAACTATGAGGAAAGAGAATTAGATGTAAGTAATGAATTAAATGAAAATAGCCTAGAGAGTTTGATGAGATAATATTGGTAGTGGAATGGTTAAGAAATGATGTTGCATTAGAGGAAGTGAATTTGGGACAACATAGATTCAAATTTAGGTTAGGAAAGATGGAAGGAATTCAGAGTGGTAAATTGACCATCTTCGTCACGGCGAAGTCAAGAGTTCACCATGACGAACTTTTCTCGAACGTTTAGGGGAAATACTTCAGCATTTTCGCCGCAGCAAGGAATTTTCTCCCAACGGTTCGCCGAGGTGAACATTTTGTTGCCGTGGCGAAGTCCTCCACTGCAGATGCTGTAAAATTTTTGTTATTGGAATTACCCTAAGGAGATTTTCATGGGAATAAGCTCACATTTTATGACCTCTGAGTTGGACTCCAGAAACGGGGTCCAACATGTTTGGTATCAGAGCATTGGAATTAGGATCTTATATGGGCACATATGTATGAGTTGCACGCATAAACAATTGTTAAAAGTTTAAGCTGATGGAAATAGTGAGAAGGATAATGATCTGTCAGAAAGTGAGAAAATGAAAGTTGTGGATAAATAGAAATAGGAAATAGTATACGGTTAGATATGATAAATACTGATTCAATGCAATTGTACTGGAGGATGTATTATTGAATATGACACCAATATTGTACTGTGGTGATATATTTTCGAAAGTGATATCGATACGAATGTATTGTCATGGATTGTTTGAGGAATATAGGGATATAAGTATGAACGATGAGATTAGAGTATACAAGCAGAATGCAATGAAAACATAACCTTGTTATGATCTTAAGAAGAGGAATTTGCATATGATCTTCGAAAAAGATCCAACATTAGATGATCTAAAGCAACTTTCCTCGAAACTGCTTCCTTAAATCAGTGGATTACCCACAACACTGCATTTATAATAGCATAACAGTGAACGAAATTCACGTGCAAAATTCACCATTCACAATTAGATAGAGGAGTTCTGAAAGAGATGTTTCTAAAATGAAAATATATGTGTATTTACTTGAATGTTCTTGCTAGGAACTTTGGCATTGGTCCATTGAAATTGTTATAAGACAATTCTCTGAAACATCAGGCCAATGATCAAAACAGAGAACCCTCATATTTAAGCAACCATGTTAAAGTTAGAAAAGATCATAGCTAGCTGCAGTTTCTTTCAAATTTCAACTCAAACCTGAAGCAAACAAGTCAAAAAGATAAAATCATTCTCACAAGAAAGCAAGCTCTAGGATTTTAGCAATGGCACAAGAAAAGGCCCCGACAAGCTATTAATGTTGAGCCTCCTACTCTCAGTACATGACAAAACCAACTTCACTATGTTAGATCACAACATCGCTTCAACATTTCAAAAGAGTACAAAACAGACAATTTGGTCGTTGCTAGTCCTTGCACTCAAAAGGTTGAATAGCCTACCTTAGGCGCCCCCACACCTTGGTTTGGTCGCTAGTCCTGATTATAAAGTTAGGATCAAAATAATTTAAATCACCATCCAAGTTGTTACACTAATATGTCAGTCACCCATTTGTGTGATTTATTTTTTTGTGTTTTCGCTCTCTCACTAACTGTTCTAAAATAAAAGACCAACACAGTAGAACAAAAGGCAATCATTATTTCTTGATAAAACGAAGTGGTAATTAATTTCGCAAACTTTAAAAATTTATCGTGATCGTCTCTAGCATAAATAAAAATAAAAGCAATCAAAAGTGAAATAACAAAAAGCACTAAAAATTTGGTAACATAGTTAGGCATACTTTGCCTACATCTACAGGGCCCTCACCTAGCCTAATACTTTCATGAAAGTATAATAGATTTACCCAAGGCTTTACTGAGTCGACACCACTCAATCCTTGACACTATCTCTCAATCTCACTTCTCGTGAAATAATTTCACACCTAATAGTACGATCATCTTGTACTAACCTCAACAGAGAATTTTTTCAATCAATCTTTTAATGAAAGAACAATAAACAAATAACTCAAATGATTAAAGTAATAAAGAAAGAAAACTAGATACACTTGAGATAGACAAGAACAACTTACCGATGAGTTCTACTCCTTTGAAATGGATTTAAAAATTGTTGACAAAAATTGGCAGAATCATACAATACTCTAAACTATTTTACGACTGCACCAAGAACATATTTAGTGTGACAGATCAATCAATTAAGTCTTCACCAAAATCACCCAAGAAATATAAACCAAAAACATATCAACTGCACACCCAAAAATCAACCAATGACCAGAAGTCACACGCATAAGACAGTTATAGAATAGTGAGCCACACAACTAAAGTCAATTCATGTCCACGAACTAGTTGGAAGATTTCACATCCATGCAACTAATTACCACCACATTAGTTCTTCCAGCCAAGTTGATTATAACGAACAACCAACCTCACCACTGTTTTTACACAATCGTGCAGCACACAGAAAAATCAAGAAGCCAGCAGCAGTGACACAATACACACCAAATTCAAATAAGCCATATCGGAGAATACACAATACTAATCATAAAGAGCCACACTCTAACACGTAAAACCAATTCAATTAATTCCTATCCCAAAAATCCAACATTGCACATATCAATCACCAATGTGATAATAATAATAGACTTCTATTTTGTTTAGGATTTTTTCATAGCTATAAGTGTAGCAAACACATCCTTTTGAATCTAGTTCCAATTAATATCTTATATGTCCAATTAATAAAGAAGATGTTAAAACTAAATAAAAAGATATATCCATATATCTTAACATTTCTTTTGTTTCATTTTCCCACTTTCCAGGGAACCAAACATTTGGAAGAGCTTAAAAATATCACAAAGTACTTACAAGTATTGGAGACTCCTCAGTTGGCCAACTGACTATGGAACAACTCTAGAAAATTGATTGTTGGAGAAATCTAAAGTCTGAAGTTTTGGGAGAGTGCCAAGTTCTGGTGGCAACTCGCTAGAAATGTTGTTATTCACAAGCAGAAATTTTGACACATGAAGAGATTTCCCGGCAACCATGGGCAAACAAAATTGGATTGCAATGTCTAAATCTATGACGCCTAACTATGGAGAGCTTCACAATAGATTTCAAGTATTAAAAAAGCTATTCTCTTTCCTTCCTTTGTGTTGGGATATTGTTACTTTACTGTTGATCTTTAAAACAAAAGACTGATTAAAGATTGTTATTTTATAGAAAGAATATGATTGCAGAAAAGTAAAGGAGACTGAATTTTTACTTGGTTCGATAGTGTATCACTATCTATATCCAAGGTTTCCACATTCAGTGGTGAAAATTTCACTATATGAAGAAGAAGGAGAAGAGAAAACTAGTACAGAGATGAGTGTATCCTCTACACTTGCAAGAGCTTTTTCCAAAACTCTCCTAGTACCCACAGGTGTACTCTATTACTCTCTGAATATTTTCTCTACTCTCTTTTTGCACTCTCAACTATTGAATACAAAGAAAATTGAAAATTGAAGTTCACTGAAAGTTCTCTGAACGTGTTCCCATTTATCTGATGCTTCTGCTTTCCTTTTATAGCTACTGGAGAAGATGATGGCCTTCGAATTAGCTGTTGGCTTATATCAGCTCACCTTCATGTGCCTCCCACATGAGTCACTTAATCCCTTTTTCTATTTGTGTTTTGTACTAGTGTAGCTGCGTTTTATATCTTCAGATGTAATAACATGTCAATGTATTAAAGACTTAAGCTGTAAACGATTGTGCCTTATGTAATGCTTCATACATGTATAATACGACTGTGTTTTGAGTTTAAACACTTCAGACATATGCTTTGTCTTTTGTCCCCATGTATTAGTGTATTTGTAGCTAAAACACTTATATTCTGTCTGAAAATTGAACCATCGAGAGTTCTCCCCCTTGTCTCCTCGAAACACCCTCAGACACCATCACACACTCACATTTGTCTTCGATTTTCTTGTATTTCTGACGAATTTGAGTGAAGATTGCTGGAGTATGAGTGATTTTATCACACTTTCCCTCCTACTCCATCAATCTTTTTCAAATAAAAAACCCTAGAGAGATCTAAAAAAGCCCGAAACCCTAATCTTCACCTCTTTTGTGAGATTTGTTGAATCTACCTTCGGAATCAAGGGACTTCCATGATTTGTAAGTATTACCTATAAAAATTAAACTTCTTTTGTGTTAGTATTTTAGTCCCGAAGTCAGATGGATTTTTCTCACCTTTTATTTTCTCCAGATTGAAGGTTCCCTTAGCGATTTGGTCTCTGACGAAATGCAATCGTACATCTATATGTTTGGATCGTTCATATAGGACATGATCTTGACTCAGGTACCATGCACTTTGACTGTCCGTATATAGTATTGGTGTTCTGATTTCTGTCTCAATTTCTTTTAAAATTCCTGATAGCCATGTTAGTTCCTTTACCCCTTCTGTGATTGCATAATACTCTGCCTCTGTAGTTGATAAACTTACCACTGATTGTTGTTGTGATTTCCAACTTATTATGTTTGCTGATAGTGTAAATATATATGCTGAAATTGACTTCCTTGAGTCCTTATCTGTTGCATAATTAGCATCCACATAGCCATATAGAGACTGCTAATTGAATTTGATTAGCTCTCTTTTGGAGAAGCATAGTCCATAGTTAACAGTTCCAGATATATATCGGAGAACATTCTTGAGCCATTGCTAGTATTCTAAACCTGAGTTAGCCATGAACTTACTTAGGATACATATAGCATAGGCTAGATCAGGCTTGGTGCATAATGTAAGGTACATTAGACTTTTAACACCTACATCATAGGGATAGTAAGCCATAGCCTTCTGTTCTTCTTCAGTCTTAGGACATTTGCTAGAAACCATCTGTAAGTGTGATCCTAAGGGTACTGAAGTAGGTTTAGCTTGCTGCATATTGAATTGAGTTAGAATTTTCCTTATGTAATTCCTTTGAACAAGCCAAAGTTTTCCTTCCCTCCTTTGTCTGATTATCTGCATTCTTACAAGCTTTTGAGCTTCCCCTAGGTCTTTCATTCAAAATGAGAGCATAATTTAGTCTTAACTTGTTAAATTTTATTCAAGTCCTTCCTTGTGATGATAAGATCATCTACATAGACTAATATAAACATCATCTACGTAGACTAACATAAACACTGCTTTAGTCATTCCTAAATCTTTGTAATATAGGCAGTAATCATATGAGCTTATGATGAAGTTCATGCTAGCAGCAACCTCATGGAACTTCGTGTTCCATTGTCTAGGAGCTTGCTTGAGCCCATATAGGGATTTTTGTAATAGGCAAACATAGTCTAGCTTATTTTTGTCCTCAAATATGACTGGTTGCTTCATATATATAGTCTCCTCTAGCTTTCCATATAGGAAAGCTGTTTTAACATCCATTTGATCGATTTTTCCGTCATATAGAGTTGCTAGGACTAGTATAAGCCTAATTGTCTTGAATTTGAATACTTGAGAGAATATCTTCTTGCAGTCTATTCCTTCCTTCTACCTAAATCCCTTAGCTATAAGCCTAGCCTTGTAGATTCTACGTTCTACCTCAGTTACTCCTTTTAATTTGAACAACCATTTATTCTCGATTAGTTTAGCTTTATAAGGTCTAGGGACTAAAGTCCATGTTTTATTCTTCATCAATAAAGAATATTCCTTCTCACAAGCTTCTTTCCATTGTTTTGCATCTTTGCTTCTCATCGCTCCATCATATGATTTTGGAGCCTTATTTTCTACATTTTTAGCAATGAAACATGCAAATTCATCCAAGTCTAGTTATATATACCTTTTATTAGGAATTCTAATTCTTGGTTGCATATCGCATGTGAGTTGGTAGTCTTGTAGGTTTTCCTGTGCATCAGTCGAAGTTGGGTGTGAAATTTCTCCTTCACCCTCACCTTCTGCCCCTTCTCTCCTTTCTTCATACTATGTAGTACCTTCTGTAGGCTCCACATTTTCTGATTGTGTAGCATCACCTTCTTCAGGTTCTGGTGGTACACAGAATGGAGCTGAATGGTTCAGTGACCCTAGATTTTTCTGAATTTCTCTTTGGAGGTTAGAATTGGAGGAATTGTTATTCAACAAAGGAAATTCATCTTCCTTGAAGATGACATCTCTGTTTATGATTGTTTTGTAGGCTCCCTTTTGGAGTAGTAAGAGTTTATAACCCTTTATACCTTCTGGATATCCTAGGAAAATCCCCTTGATTGCTCTAGGCTCTAATTTTTCCTCTTTTTGATGTGTATAGGCTGAACATCTGAAAGTCCTAAAGTGTGAGAGTTTTCGCTTATTACCACTCCAAATTTCCTAAGGAGTCTTATAGTCATTAGCAGAGGTTGGAAGCCTATTAATTAAATAGGCTACTGTCCTAATTGTTTCCCCCATAGTGAATGTGAGCAACTCAAAGAGAGGAGCATGCACCTAGTCTTTTCTAGGAGAGTTCTATTTAATCTTTTAGCTACTCCATTCTGCTGTGGAGTAGATCTTACTGTTTTATGCTTTAGGATTCCAATCTTATTGCAGCATTCTTCAAATTTTTTATTGCAATACTCCAATCCGTTATCAATCCTTAGGCATTTCAACTTCGTCCCAGTTTGATTTTCCACAAGAGTATGCCATCTTATGAAAATCTCCAATGCTTCATCCTTTCTCTTCATAGGATAAATCCAACATTTTCTTGATTTATCATCAATTATGGACATGAAATACAAATTCCCTCCTACTGTGGGTATTTACGCTGGCTTCCAGAGATCACTATGAGCATACTCCATGATCTCTATGGCTCTCTTAACTCCCCCTTGAAATCCTGACCTTTGGTGCATTCCTAGCACACAGGATTCACAAAATTCTAGCTTATATGGGTTTTGTACAGCAATTAGACCTTGTTTAGAGAGATGGAACAAGCTTTTGTTCCCTGCATGACCTATCCTTGCACGCTATTGCTTGGTTGGTTCATGGCCTCCATTTTTTGAGATTTGATTAATTTCGGTTAAGCCTACGACAAAGTATAGCCCACCTTTTTCCACTCCTCTAATGATAACTCTTCCATCCCTTACGATTTCTCCGAGTCCATCCTTAGGCCTGATTTGAAAGCCTTGTTTATCAAACAAGCTTTTAGATATAAGGTTTCTTCTTATTCCAGGCACAAATCTGACATTTATGAGGGTCCTTTTCTTTCTATCAAACATGTTGATAAAGACACTTCCAATGCCCTCTATCCTTTGCTGCCCAGAATCTGCCATTTTAACTTTGGCAGTGACTAGTTCAAATGTAGTGAACCAGTTCCTATGAGGAGTGACATGTATAGTGTACCCTGAATCAAAAATTCACTCTCTACTAAGTTCCTCACTATCCTCAGTCACAGCCAGAATTTCATCTCCACTAGCATCTTCTGGTTTTTCAACATTACCCGAAATTCCACTTTTAGTTGCCTTATCCCTCTTCTTCTTTCTACAATCCCTTACAAAATGTCTCTCCTTATCACAGTAAAAGCATTTTCTCTCTTTTCCCTTTTTCTTCTTTTTTTCACTTTCCTTAGAGTGTTTTTCTTTCTCACTTCCCTTCTGCCACTTTCCTTTCTTGTTATTTTTCTTATGAGATTTCTTCTCATGGTTATTCTCTACAAACATCACTTTAGTCTCTTTCTTAAAAGGATTAACTTCCATTATTTCTTCCATTAGAGAATCTAAAACCCTCTTTACAGTAAGAGATTCTCCACTTGTATGCTTAATTACCTTCTTGAATGTATTAAATTCAGAAGGTAATGCCTTTAGGATTACTACAGCTTGACGTTCCTCTGAAATTTTCTCATCTGTAGCTTCTAAATCTTGAACTAGCTTAAAGAAATAGTCTAGGATATCATCTAAGGAGACTAAAGTGTTCATCTTGAAGTTAGCAAGATTGTGAAGAAGTGTCATCTTATTAGAAAGACACTTCTTGGCATACAATTCATCAAGTTTTATCTAAAGCTTTTATGCAGTGTTACAATTCTACACTTTTCTTATCACTGTTGGTGATAAGTAAAGCATTAACCTGCAATATGCAAGTCTTTGCATCTTTAGCTTCTTTATAGGATCAGTCTCTAGGTCATACTGATCATCTATAGCACCATCATAGTTATATGATTTAAGAAGAGCTTACATCTGGAGCTTCCAGATGGTAAAGTCTTCTTTAACCAAAAAAAAACATCCATTTCCTTGCCTACCATGGTTACTGTAGTGAAAATAATCTTAAAGACTTTACTTATTGACTGTTCTTTGATGATTCTTGATGCTTAAAGAGTCTAAGAAATGGCCCAGGAAGTCTTGAAAGCTTTGATACCACTTCTGTTAGGATATTGTTGCTTTACTGTTGATTTTTAAGACACAAGATTGATTAAAGATTGTTATTTTGCAGATAGAATATGATTGCAGAAAAATAAAGGAGACTAGATTTTTACTTAGTTCGATAGTGTATCAATATCTACATCCAAGGTTCCCATTTTCAGTGGTGAAAATTTCATTATATGAAGAAGAAGGAGAAGAGAAAACCAGTACAGAGATGAGTGTATCCTCTATACTTGCAAGAGTTTTTTTTTCCCCAAAACTCTCCTAGTACCTATAGATGTACTCAAGCACTCTCTGAATATTTTCTCTACTCTCTTTTTGCAATCTCAACTACTGAATACAAAGAAAATTGAAACTTAAAGTTCTCTGAATGTGTTCCCATTTGTTTGATGCTTCTGCTTTCCTTTATAGCTGCTGGAGAAGATGATGGCCTTCGGATCAGTTGATGGCTTGTATTAGCCCACCTCCATGTGCCTCCCACATGAGTCACTTAATCCCTTTTTCTGTTTGCGTTTTGTACTGGTGTAGCTGCGTTTTATATCTTCAGCTGTAATAACATATCAGTGTATTAAAGACTTAAGCTATAAATGACTGTGCTTTATGTAATGCTTCAGACTTGTATAATACGACTGTGTTTGAGTTTAAACACTTCAGACATATGCTTTGTCTTTTGTCCCCACGTGTTAGTTTATCTGTAGCTGAACCACTTATGTTTTGTCTGAAAATCGAACCATCGGGAGTTCTCCCCCTTCTTTCTTTGAAACACCCTCAAACACCGTCACACACTCACTTCTATCGTCAGTTTTCTTGCATTTCTATTGAATTTGAGTGAAGATCGCTGGAGTACGAGTGATTTTATCACACTTTGGATGAAGATAGGTCTTCCTAATAACAAGGACTTTCGTTTCCTAAGTAAGGGAACGTTTTAAGACCCAGATTTTCTTTTTCTGCTTTCCTCCAATGTCCCTCTCTAAGCAACTCAATAGAAAACAACAAAATGGTAAATTCCTAGGAAACGGGTTCATGCAATGTGGGAAGTAGAATCAAGAGACCACTTGGTTCTTACACTTGGCACAGATTTGTGAGATTTCCGATGGTCCCAGATAGAGTACCAGCGAAAGATTGGCTTGGAGCCCCCCTACAAACGCACAACAGGCCTCATTTAAATATGTCCAAACCAAGTTCAAATCCTTACAGCATAAAAAAGGAAGATACCAAGGTAAAACGAAGGATCTTGAACTGAGAAATAAATATACTCACAGGCTAATAACAACATTTTCAGGCGAGCAAGTAATCATAGGCCAGCTACATGGATCTACAGAGTCTTCATCCCAATTGTTTAACACTCCATGTGGATCGTACAGCGCTTCCCTCGGACTTATCAGAGCCTCCAATGAAAACAAACTCAAAAGTAGATTATGTTAAATTTTCACGAGAGCATGTCTAATTCCAACTTAATGGATGGTTACCTTCATGATTTCGAGGCTCGTAAGAGTCTATATTTTCAGCTAGATGGAGAAAGATGGTAGAAAGAACATATAGTTTATTGAAAGTCGTGGCTAGTTTATGATCCTGCACAAGAACATATTGCTTCTGAAATTATATTAATAAGAAACACGTTATATCTCTCTCACATCTCACTTTGAAACAAAGGCCAATACGTTATTCCTGTTCCGTCTCTCTTGTTTCACTTGCTTTCTCTCCTTTGCTGGGTGCATCACGCTCTCTCTCTCTCTTACTTTCCTTTTTCAGTCACACCATCTTTTGCATTCCCGCGCATTCTTTTTCCTCTCTTGGGAAACTAAAGCAAATATAAGTTTATCTCTCCCTCTTTTCCCTTAAAAAAAAACTCTCTGCCAACAACCTCTCTCTTTTTCAGTTGCCATCTGTGGCCACTTTTGGTTCACAATTCGCATCCTTTAATCTCTCCCCGTGTTTGGCCTTTTGGAGAGAAAGAAAGAGAATGAGGAGTGATGTTTGTGCATTGGATGGTTTACTATTGAAGAAAAAAATCCAAAAACAAAATGTACCCTCTACAACTACAACTCCCTGTCTTTGTTACTTGTTCCACCTAAAACAGGAAGGTAAGTTAGATTTGAAAAAGTCATGCTATCCCTACTATGACATACAACTCTGAAAAAAAGAAGAAGAAAACTCAGGTTATCCCTGTAGGTGTATGAAATGGCAGTAGTGCAGTCACAGATTCACAGTGTTGGGAAATCGAGTCGGGATCCGATTCGACCGCAGCGGAATAATTACGAAATTTTTTCGTAACTTTTGATTTTCCAAAAACCAAGATTTTTTTAATTCTATAAAATGATTAACACGAATCAAAATAAAACGGAATTTAATTCATACCTTATTCCGAAGCTTGATCTTTATCTTGATGCATCCCTCGAACCGTTTCAAGAATCGATCTCTCTCAACCACCGTAACCGCACAAGTGTCCAACTTCTAATAGTATCCACAGAATGAGTTGAGATAACTTTGTAACTTTTACAGAGAGGGTTAAGCATGAAGTGCTAACTACATGGAGCTTAAGCCTATTTATAATAAGCTTAGGACGTTTTAGTAATTTAATTGAAATTAAATATTAATTTCAATTAAACTCTAATTATGCCTAAATAAGATTCAATATCTTATATTGACCCTTATTTATTAAATATCTCATATTTAATCTTAAAGTTTCTCAAACTTTACAAACAAGTCCAACTTGATTAAATTAAC
>JANSVA010000217.1:20060330-20083220 GCA_025504915.1 Erythroxylum reticulatum
TCTTGTTGATATATAGAGGGAATTGAAAATGTATATTTTTCAATTAAAATATTGTTGTAATAACTTACATACCATATGGACTTAAAACTTCCATCTGCTATTCGTATTTGTAAAGGTTTGTCTAATTTTTTCCAATTTGTTAATAATTGTTTGGAGGCAATACAGATTGTTGCTCCTGTATCTATATATGCATTGATTTTTTTATTCTAAATAATCACTTGAATAAAAGTTGTATTTGAATTCAATTGAAGATTCTGAGTCTGATTTTGCTGTAAAAGATTCATATTGATAAATAGATGAGATTGTAGAATCTGTATTATAATCAGATTCTATAAGTTCTAATTCTTCTTGTCTTGCTAAATTTAATATATTAAGTTTGTCTTCATATTTTTTATTTTTTTAGGACAGGTATTAGCATAATGTCCTTCTTCTTTACATAGCTAACATCTACATGATATTTTCTTTTACGGACAATCTTTTCTTTGAGGTTTAAATTGTCTATATTTATATCTACGAAATTGTTTTCTATATGGAATATAGGGTCTACGTTTATAATAGTTTTTAGGATATCTTTTCCATCTCTATGATTTAGAGAATTTTCTTCTATGATGTTTTCTATGGTTTTCACATCCATATTGTTGTGGTACTTTTGCATACGTAGCACAACAACTTTGAATATCTTTATGTCTGATTGTTCTTTTCAATTTTGATTCAAAACATTGTTCAGCTAAAAGTTCTTGAGCGATTAAAATAGCTCCACCTAAATTAAAAGCAACAGCTTTAGACTTGATTTTTTGAGTAAATATAGTTTCTACTTTTTGGTTCATAGGAAAGGGTAGTTTTTGAATAAAGATTTGTATATATGTTTCTTGTTCCTTCCTTGTGAGTTTATAATAATATTTCTTGAATTCACAAATAAAATTATCTAAATGACAAATATCACATATTCTCATATTGTTTAAATGCCATAAATCTTTTAATCTTTCATTTTGTGAACTTTCATTTCGAAATCATAGAACATCTTTTCCTAAAAATTCTTTATAAATTTGTCCTGCTATAAATTCAAATGTTTTCATATTGGTTGAAGTTTGTTGATAAGCATGTGTTTGCTTTAAAGCTTCTTCATTATCAATTAAAAATGATTGTGCTATATATGAGGTTTTATATGTAACAAAATTCCACAAAAATTCTTTATTTTCTAATTCCATAAGTGGTTTTCCTATTTGTAATAAAAGTTGTATTTTACTTATCCATTCATTGAGTAGTTATTCTAGATGTACTACGCAATCTAGATTTAAAACTCCATCGAGACCTAATTTGATGTATTGGGGAATATATTCAATAGGATATTTGCGAATTTTTGAACTTTTTTTATAAAATCCATATTGATTTATGTTATTATTAGAATTCCAATTTGTCCATTTATAATCTTCTTGATTGGCTTTCTTTCTCTTATCTCCACTTATATGTTCTCTTTTTATATGTTGTCTACCTTCTGGTAACTCTCTAGTTCTACTACTTTCTGGTTGTTCTTCTCCAGCATGAATTTCTTCATCAGATTCATATCCATAAATAATTTCATTTTTGTCAGATGTATTTTTTCTATTTCAATTTCTGAATGTAAGGTTAGTTTTTGAACTAACTATGTAATTTCTTTTAATTGTGTTTGTATATTTCTTTCGACTATTTCTAATGATTCAATCTTTTCAGGTGCAATATGTTCTGTGTTTAAATTTTCCATAATTTTACTAAAGTAATAGGTTTTTCTTTATGATTAGGCTCTGATACCAAGTTGAGGATCTAGTCTATTTTATTGTTTTGTTGTTTATTTTCATTGCGGAATTCGTTTATTATTTGTATAAATTGTTTTTGTTTCTGTAATACTTCAGTCAATTGTGATTCTAATAGTTGATTCTATTCTTTGATTTCTTTTAAATAATGGGTCATACAAGTCATAATGTATTTTTGAGATACTAAGTTAATTTTGTAATCTGATTTTTAATATCATCTATTTTAATGGATGTTTCCATAGCCGAAGGGGCTGCAATAATTGGATTAGTTATTTTAACGTTGGGTTGTTCTTTTGAATTGTTTTCAGGTTTAAAAAATTGTATGTATGTATGTATGTATGTATGTATGTATGTATGTATGTTTATGAAGTTACTGTAATACATAACACGAGCCTTAGTTATATGCCTAGGATCAAACGTAAAAGTGAATAAATGGAGAAAATGAGAAAAAAAATACATGATTTTGCTTTCCATACCTTTGAATGATCTTTTTTATGCTGAAACCTGAATGTTGTTAACATCTTTCTACGTCTTTCTTAATGCATAAACCTGCTAATAGGTCAGAGAATCCGATTGTTCACAACTTATTTAAGCAGAAAATAGGAGACCTTAGCAACTATATATAGTAACTGTATTGGGTCTCCCATTGCAGGCCCAATGCATGCTTGGCCCATATTGATTAGGGTCCATTTTCTTTTGTATACTTTAGCCCATTAAACCAGATCTTTTATTGGGCTTCTTTATTATCTTTAATCAGATCAAATTTAATTTGCTTAACTGTAAAATCCTTATAAATTGAAAAATCTTAATTAACTATTGTCCAACTTAAGAAAATTACTAACAGTTATTGCAGTACAATATACTAACAATATCAATACAACTGCTTAAATACGATTGCATCCATTTTTAGGTTAAAATTCACTATTTTTCTTATTTCAAAACAATTTTATCTTCTTTTTATATTTAAGAATATATTCACTCAATAAATAAGTGTTTTATGTTTTTAAGGTATTAAATACGATTTACATAATACTTTCTCTTGATCAATATTTGCGATTTAAGTTTTGACAAAACTCCAAAAGCATAGTTGAGTGTTAACCTTGTTCATGATTGTTGGTTGTGTCAAGAAATTGCATGGATTTCATTCTCTAATTATTCCTTATATGTTTTGTCCTTTTTATGGATAGGAGACATTCTATAACCACAATTGATTAAAGTCTATCCTCTTAAATGTTATTGATCTTACGAGAAGCTGTGCACAAATTAAAGGTGAATAGGAAGCAAAATTTCCAAGATTCCAAAAGCTAAGCATATTTAACACATTCACAAATTATGCAAACAACCTCTTAATTCAATATTTACGAGGTTAGCAGAGTAAGTCCAACATCACAAACACCACTACTTAGTATGGAACTTATTGCATCTATATACAAACAAAAATTATAGAGTGCCCCTCTTTTAGGCCTATCTTGTTCTCATCTACGTTCTCTTCTCACGATAATATAGGATCATGAATTGCATATCGTTTGTTTTCTGAGACTTTACAAATATGTAGAATGTGTACACTAAATGAGAGTCCTCTTCTCCCTTTTTATTTTCCTTGTTCTCCTTTAACTTTCCAAGATCTTAGTTTGAGAGTAAAAGGAGCCATAACAAGCAGGTAAATAATACAACCTAATAATTCTAACAAAGATATTAATTAGTAATCAAACTTATGTCAATAAAAGGTTATCATTCTTTATGTGTTCACTTTTATATCCAAGCCAACTTGTTCCACAATGCTCTAGTCAATGCTTATTTCAAAGAAGCAAGAGAATGCAGTCTTCTTTCAACTAAGCTATGTGGTGAAAACCTATTTTATCTTGATTTACATGTCTAATTTGTAAAAAAAAAAAAGGAAAGAAAGTTTTATAAATATTTGTTTTGGTATAATTGAATTGTACATGCTTTTATAGTAGTAGCACTTCAAACTTAATACGAGCATATGTTGGAAACCGACCATGATCAAATCACGGACGCAGCAAAAAATAAAATTTTTTACAGTTTCCTTCAGATCCCAATAATTGAATAACTTTTATAATAAAAATATGAATTGTAAAATAAAAATTATACCTAATTTGATTTTCCTATTGAAATCCTTTAAACGCTTTTCGATGTGTCAACCACGAGCTTTTCACTTGTCAAGTCTCTAATGATATCCATATAGCAATTTTTCTACTCTTGAGACAAATTAAGTAAGACGGATAGCTCTATGAAGCTTATTCCTATTTATAGAAAAAGTAATAGGGTTTTGTAAATTTTATTAAAATTAAATACCTTAATTATGATCAAGTTAATTTTAATAAAATAAAATTTATCATATTTGATCCATAAGGTTTCTTAAACTTTATAATTAAATTCATCTTAATTATAATTTATTTTTTCTTCATAAATTGCTCTTTAATGTGTGACCCATTAGATTCATAATATATTTTATTTATAATGATTATAAATTATAATTCTAATTCATAATTAGAATAAGATTAATTTATCTTTAATTCTCTAATTGAACAATCTATAATCGTAGATCAAGATTGACGTCTAGCAATATGTCATGACCACTCAAATATCAAGAATGCCAAAGTGGTTTGACTTAACCTGTCCATATATGGTTATGATGTATAATTTAACCATTTTGATCATCCAATGATCCAATTGGATAAAGTATGTATATAATGTTTACTCTTTTGTATCCAATCATGTTCGTTCTTGCTAATTAGTAATTGATTTATAATTAAAATTTGAAAATACCTTTTCAAATGTTGATACACTTTGACCAGAGAATTCCATAAATCACTACTAATCAAGAACATTAAAACATTCTCTCTAATTACTTTAGAGCGACGAATCATTTATTGACTTACTCAACTATTTATGTATGTCTTTTTATTAATTAAATAATAATTTCATACATCAAATTACTGCCAACTGATTACCTACACGGATATAAACTAACAATCTCCCAGTTGCACTAAATCCAATCACCTACGTATCTAATACTATATCCATCTATATATTGATAATGTCTCTTTCGAGACAATGACTTAGTGAGAGGATCTGTAAGATTTTCTTGAGTAGGAACCTGCTCCAATGATATATCTTTCTACTCCACTATCTCCCTAATCAACTGAAATTTCTTGAGTACATGTTTGGATTGTTAATGAGACCTTGGTTCCTTTGCCTGTGTAATAGCAACATTGTTGTCATCGTATAATACTATAGACTCAATAATCCTAAGAATCACTCCATCTTTAATAATAAACTTCTTGATCCAAATCGCTTCCTTTTCTACCTCTAGCATTGAAATGTACTATGTCTCGATCATTAAATCTATAGTGGTTGATTGTTTAGAACCTTTCCAACTTATTGCACTACCATTTATAGTGAAGATATACCCTGACTGTGATCTACTATCATTGGAATATGACTGTAAACTAGCATCTGAATATCCTAGAGCTCTTAGTTTTGCTCCTCCATTGACCAAGAAAGCATCTTTAGTTCTTCTCAAGTACTTTAAGATGTTTTTCATAGTTGTTTAATGAGTTTAGTGACACTCACCTAGATTAGCTTAAAACTTGCTTGTTATGCTCAAAGTATAAGAGGCATCTGGTCTAGTACGTAGCATCACATACATGATTAATCCAATTTCCAAAGCATATAGAATATAATCCATTTTATCTCTCTCCTCTAGTGTCTTTAGACATATACTCTTTGAGAAAGAAGTCCTATGGGACATAGCTAAGAATCCCCTCTTGAATCTATCTCTATAGATCTTTATTCCCAAAATAAAGGTTGCTTCTCTCATATCCTTCATGGAGAAGTTCTTGGATAACAAAATCTTTACAAACTGAAGCATAGGTATGTCGTTTCTAATCAGCAATATCTCATCCACGTATAACACTAAGAAAATGATTGCACTCTCACTAACCTTTCTATAGACAAATGGTTCATCCACATTTTTTACAAAATCGAAGTCTTTGATTGTCTCATCAAAACAAATGTTCCAACTCTGTGACACTTGCTTAGGTCCATAAATAGACTTTTTCAACTTGCATACTTGATTAGGAAATCTTTTAGATTTAAAACTTTCAAGCTGTGTCATATACACATCCTCTTGTAAATTCCTATTGAGAAATGTTATTTTGACATCCATCTACTAGGTTTTATAATCATGATATGTAGTTATAGCCAGTAATATCCTTATGGATTTTAGAATTGCTACTGGAGAAAAGGTTTCATCAAAATCAACTCTTTGTTTGTGTTTGTAACCTTTATCCATTAACCGCACTTTGTATGTATGGTTAGTTTTTCTTTTAAAAACCCGCTTGCATCCCATAGGCAAGATACCATCAGTTGCATCCACTAAAGTTTATACTTGTTTAGTGTATATAGATTCCATTTTAGATCTTATAGCTTCATGCCATTTTAAAGAATCAATGTTACACATTGCATCTTTAAACGTAGCAAGCTCATTATATATGAGTGATATATTATGCTTCCTTTTTTCTATATGTAGATCTAATCTAATGGGGGGAAGACATATCCTACTAGTGTGTCGCGAACTATATGTCTCTTGAACCCATGGTTATATGTATCATCTTCAGGTCTTCTCTATCTTTCTCCCACTACTTTCTTTAAGAATAAATTCTCATTCTAAGAATGTAGCATGTCTTAAAATAATCATCTTTTACTTAAGAGGATAGTAAAATTGATATTTGATACTCTCTTTCAGATATCCCACAAATTTTCATTTATCTAATTTAGTTTAAATCTTATCAAATATAGCACACTTCACATAAGCATCACATCTCCAAATCTTTAAGTGTGACAATCTTAGTCTTCTACTGTCTATATCTTATATGGTTTCTTGTCAACTAATTTGGATGGAACTCTATTTAGAAGGTAAGTTATGATTTCAATCGTATATCCCCAAAAGGAGATAGGAAGGACTACACGACTCATCATAGATCGTACCATATCTAATATAGTATGATTTCTCCTTTTAAATACTCCATTATACAGTAGAGTTGCAGGAGGAGTCTATTATGAGATAATCCTATTCTCTTTTAAGTAACCAAGAAACTCGTGGTCTAAATATTCACCACCTTGATCTAATATTAGTGTCTTAATACTTTTACTAGTTTATTTCTCAACATTAAGTATAAATTCTTTGAACTTTAAAATGATTTAGAAATTTTTTTTATAAAGTACACAAAACCATACCTAGAATGATTGTCTGTGAATGTAATGAAATATGAGAGTCTATCTCGAGCATTAGTTGACATAAGCCCATATACATCTGAATGTATTAGCTCTACTAACTCATTGGCAGATTCTCCCTTTCCACTAAAAGGTAATTTGGTCATCTTTCTTAACAAACAAGATTAAAAAGTTTCATATGATTCAAAATCAAAAGGATTCAGATATCCTTCTTTATGTAAACTAAACTACAAGGCCAAAAGGCAAAACTAAACTACAAGTTTCTACAATTAATGAAGCAACTCTTACTTTATTGCCAACTTACAAGTCCACTTTGCTTTTCCTTAACGATCTACTCTACGTTAACATCTGCATGTTATTGCATATATAAGAACCACATCTAGTGTCTAATACCTAAGTATGTGGAAGAAAAATAAAAAGGTTGATCTAAATCATAAACATATCTGAAAAGACAACTTCCTTAAGCTTCTTATCTTTCAGGGTATCAAGATAATATGGGCAATTCCTCTTTCAATGTCCATTGACTCCACAGTGAAAGCATATGCCCTTGTCATTGCTCTTGACACATCCTTTGGGCTTTACTATATTTACAAAAGCCTTGTGTTTCTTGTTCTTATTCTTCTTAGAGCCTTTTTTCTTGCTCCTGAAAAAATCCACAACAAACACATAATTGGGTTCCTTCTTACGACATCCTTCTATAGTCTTAACCATATTTAGTAGTTCAGGAAATTTCATATCCTTTTGGTTCATGAGGAAGTTCATAACGAACTTTGAAAAGCTCAAACTAAGAGATTATAGCACCGGATCAACGCTTAACTCATATCCATGACAAAACCTACTTGGGCTAATTTTTCAATATACCCAATCATCTTTAACACGTGTAGGTTGACTGAAGATCCTTTTTCCATCTTATATTGAAACAGTCTTAAAGAATTGATACCTCTCCACCCTACTTTGTACACCAAACAACTCCTTGAGATACAGAATCATAGTAGGTGCATCTATGTTCTCATGTTGCCTCTAAGGCTCTAGGGATATAATGTTGATATCTCTCCCAAACCTCATCAGTCGCATTTGAACTAGGCTTTGGTGGAGCTGGAGTGTTAAGAACGTATAACTTTTTTTCTTACCTGAGAAATATTCTCAAGTTTTGAAACTAGTCTGAAAATTTAGGTCCAATCAGCTTATTAACATCCATGATGCTCCTCAACTTTAGGTTGATACTCATCTTCTAATTTGATAACTGAAAGATATAAAAGGAGCAAGTATTAGTTTATATCCAAAACTCAAATAAAATAAGGAATTTAATAAATATTTGATTAGTCTCACTATTTTATTCAAAACAATAGCCCTCACTACTAAATCAAGAAGTTATCAAATAATTTTCTAGTGGGCTAAGATCATATTTAAAATAATTGATCTTGAGTTTACTTAACAAGTCAACTAAGTTTAAATCAGGTTGATATCAACTTTATTATTCACATCTTATGTGATTCCTAGATCTATTAGGGGACAACTCTTTACCAAAATATATCATATATATTATTCCTACCATACCTCTAAATCCATATGATCATGAGATTGCTTGTTCAAATCTTACAAATTTGGTTAAATAGGGCCCATTAATTTAAGATAAAATATATCCCGGCTAAAGTGACTTTGAGTTTACTCAACAAGCCAAGTAATAAACAAAATTTTGTTTTTATTTTTAAATAATGGAAGGCAACCTTCACATTCTTAGCATGTTCTTAATATTTAATTGAGGGATTTAAAATTTTAAAAATTATTGGTCTCATAAAAAATAATATAATCTCATTATATTTATAATTTCAAACATGATCTAATTATGAAAGAAATTGTTTAAAACCTTTGATTGACTCTAATTATTGATGTGAGAACTAATTTAATTTAATAATTTAACTTCTTGGAAAATTAAACTAAAATAAAAATATTCCAAAAAATGACCCTTTGAAAACAATTTTCGAAAATTGAGAAAAATGCTTTTTAATTTTATTAGAAATATAAAATAATTTAATATCCATTAAATTAATTTAGTTGAAATTAAGGCTTTAAAAATATTTTTAAAAATCAAATAAAACAGGATAACACTCATGTGAGGCGTCTGCAACGCATGCGCCAACAACGTTTCCCATACGTTGTGTCCCTAACATGATACATGCGCCCCACTGTTTTTCAATTTTAGGGTTTTCTTCAGTCGTCGCCACTCCCGGTTTTGTCATCGCCTACTTCCTACCTACACGTCGCCTTCATCCAATCACGCCTCCACAGGACTCCACTACGCCGTTTGCTGATTCATGGGCATTAATCGCCATCTTCACCGGTGGTGACGCCACTAACTGCTGCGATGCGCCACTGGTGGTATTTAGGCATTACTCAAAACATATGCATAGCAAATTAAGCCAACATCAATACATTACGAGTTTTTGTCAAGCAAATAATAACAAAACAATTTCCAGAAACAGAATAACCAGAAGCCAAACAAAGGAGCAGACATGAAAACAATTAATTGTCTAAAACAATTGCAACGCATCTACACGCATGATTATGAATCTGCTTTTAAATCATCGTCTATGGATAAACCATTTTTCAGAATGCAAGCCAAAAGGTGAATTAAAATTTTCCATAAGCAGACAAGCAGTATAATTTAATTTCAAAGAATATTTCAGAAATTGATCAAATCATACAGTCTTAATTTTATCAAATCAATAACAATAAAGTTTTAATTCAAATTATACAAATAAAGGAGGTTTTAATATCACTGATGGAAACCAACCGTGATCAAATAACGGGCATAACTTAAAATAAAATTTTTTATGTTTTTTATTCAGATACCAATGATTGAATAACTTGAATAATAAAAATACAAATTGTAAAATAAAAATCAAACCTTATTTGATGTTCTTGTTGAAAACCTTTGAAATTTTTTCGACGTGTTAACTATAAATCGTTCACTTGTCTAACTTCTAATAGTATTTACAAAGCAGCTTCTTAACTCTTGAGATGAATTAAGCAGGAGTCTTATTTATAGAAAAAGTATTAGGGTTTTTAAATTTTTATTAAAATTAAATATCTTAATTATAATCAAAGTCAAAGTCAAAGTTAAAATATAATTATAATTATTTTAATTTTAATAAAAATCAAATATCTCATATTTGATCCCTAAAGTTTCTTAACTTTATAATTAAGTCCAACTTAATTAAAATTGATTTTTTTTCACAAACTGCTCTTTAATGTGTGACTCATTAGGTTCCTAATATATTGACAATGAGTATAAATTATAATTATAATTCATAATTAGAATTAGAATTAGATAAGTTTAAACATATTTTAATCTATATTTAATTATCCAATTAAACAATTATAATTATAAATCAAGATTAACGTCTAGCAACATATCATGACTACCTAAATATTAGGAATGTCAAAGTAGTTTGACTTAACCTATTTATGCAAGATTATAATGTATAATTTAATCGTTTCATCATCCAATGTTTCAATTGGACAAAGTATAAATATAGTGCCTACTCTTTTGTATCTAATCATGTTCATTCTTGCTAATTTGTAATTGATTTATAATTAAAATTTGAAAACGTTTTTTCAAATGTCAATATACATTGGTCAGAGAATTTCATAAATTACTATTAGTCAAGAACAGTAGAATATCCTCTCTAATTACTTTAGAGTGAATGAACTTACTCAACTATCTTCGTATGGTTCGTACTGTATCTAAGTACTATTGACTGAATTATCTTAAGTTAGTTCATAAGTAGCATCGAAACACAATAATTCATATACGAGATACCTTAATAATATCAAGTCTAAGGATCAATTATACAACCATCACTCTGACTTATTCTCTAATAAACATTCACACATTAATTTCAGTATCACCATGCTTTAATTTATAAGATTAATTACTTTCTTCATAAGAAAGAAACATAATGTGTGTTAGTTTTATCTTTTTAACAATATCCCGTCTTAATGAAATTACAATTAGAAACATTTAGGAATAATATATAAATGCAAACTGAATCTTATAGTTATAATTTTATCATAACTTCAATTACACAATAATTATTCTAAAATTTTTTACCTTTAATATTAAAACATCAAATGTAATTAACTTAATACACAAAAACAAATAATGCCTTTTTATTGATTAAATAATAATGCCATGTATTGAATTGTAGCCGACCAATTGGTTGAAAGGGTATAAACTACCAATATAAGATGCAATGTGGATACGAGTACTTGAAACTTCATGGAAGCGTAAGATGCAACGTCAAGTACCAGGAATCGCAGAAAATGAATACGACTTTACATATTAGTGACTTGGGAGATGAATAATGCTAATGTTTTCTTTAATAAGGTGAAAGTTCACTGTATGTGTAATTTTAGGGTAAAATTTTGAAAATATATTTTAAAGAAATCTTTTAATTTTTAAATAATTAAATTTAAATAATTAAAAAATAAATTTCTAATACTTAAAAATATTTGAGAAACTATTAATTATATCATATAACTTAAATTAAATGATAGAATTAAATAAGTAAATTATTAAACCTCCTAAATGAAGTAAACTTAATCTACTAAAATAATACTTGAGAAATTTATATGAAAATTTAAATTTAAAATTTCTAGCATGAATAACTACATTTTGCATACCACTTAAATAACCACTTAAAATTCTATTTTTAAATAATCATGTTCGCACGTTATTATGTTTGTCAAAATTTAAAGAAATAAGAGATTGTTTAGTTTTACTTCTGTTTTTTATATACTTTTTAATTTTTGATTTTTAATTGAAAATTCTTTTATTGGAAATTGTACCAAAAAATTGAAAATGAAACAAATCAAAATTGAAAACAAAAATATTAGTAATCAAAAGAGGAGTTTTAAGAATTTAATGACATTGACATAGAAATTGACTTGAACAAAACCATAGCACAGAATCAGTAATTATGAGATTTAGTGGAGTTCAAAATAATAATTGTTCACTAGACTCAAAATTTAATAAGATTTATATATAAAAGTGACAAGCATATGATTTCCAAAGAGAAATTCGAATATGCTACTATTACATGTTCGTGAATTGAAACTGCATCAATTACTGAGCTAACATGACTTCTTTTCAACTTACTTGCGTTTTTTCCCAAAAAAAAAAAAAAAAGGAAGAGTGATTATATGCTTAGTTCAAAGTGTTTGTAATAATCACAAATGAATTGAAGCCTTCCAAATTCATGAGACTTATACTTCAATAAACATTTATATTTTTCTATACTCGGTCTTCACAAGTACATTATCACATAAAGGACTAACTGTCCAAAAGCATCCTAGCATGCTTTCAGACTCTAGCTCGCACCCGCCGTTAAATGTTCCCCTATTTCTAGATGCCAAAACAGTATCTCTTGGTTGGATCGTTGGATTGCACTAAAGTTTGCAGCTAAAGAAACTTTTTACCTAATGAATCAGATATAGGAGCTTAAGAAGGAGAAAATAGATCAGTTTTTCATTAGTAAATTTGCATCAAAAATTAAAAAGGAAACGGTCACAGAAACTATACAACAAGCGTAACAGATAATGAGATATAATAAATATCATTGAATATGATTCTTAAGTTAATCTTGATTCTACGATTGTACAACATGATATGAAGTTGGCGACATGAGCAATATATTCTCGTCATCATAGAATAAACCCCTTGATCCTGTAATGTTGCATCTTATCGGTGGGTACTGAAAATAAGCATGTGATACGGTGAGAGACGCACTCAACTAATGCTAGGTTGAAAACTTTATTGGGCATCTCTTAAACTTGAAAATAAGTTAAAGACCAGTGGCTAGAATTGAAGTCAACTCTACACTTAGCTGTCATGCTTCAATACAGCAAAGGATGATTCAATAATGAAAACTGCAAGAATGAAACTTGATAATGCTCAGATATGGTCCAAGTTCGATTATTTTTTTTTAATCTAAAATTTTAAAAAGGCATTGTTTTAATATAAAACTATTAGGTTTTAAGTCGGATTATAATTATGAATTCACTAACTTTGATTTCATCATTTTATGACTAAACATTATATTGATAAATTTCAATTTTAATATTATTGACAATGATTCTAAGTCTAAAAATAAATTTAGCTACCAGCAAAGTCAAATCATTTCAATAATTTATAAAACTATAAATTAAAATTAATTAATATTACATAGATTTATACTTTTTATTTTTCTCTTTTAAATAATATGATTGACACACAAAATTTTCAAATAGTTTTAACATGAAGGTTGTAATATAAGATATATGATTCTTACAAAAAAAACAAGTAATTTAATATGATGATCTATGGTAAGTAATACAAGATTTTTATTACAACTTTAACAATTCTTACAGACAAAACAACAAATAAAGAGAAAAAGATAATGAATTTCATGCTTATTCTATCAAAGAGAAAAAGAAATAATTATTTTTCTCGATTCCAAATGACATGAGACTTGGTAGATAAGGTAAAGGAGTTTCCTATATTTGGATTCCCAAGAAAGCTCCTTACACGTTTGAAAGCATTAATTGAAGCAAACAAAGATCTTCTACAATAATTGGTTTATTGACAGTCTCTTCCAACAACTTCTTGGCTTTGACTAAACTGAGAGAAGATACATTAAACGACTTCCCAAATGCAGTATGAAATAGTGAATTAGATGAACTGCATATACCATATGTTTTACCTAAGGAGCAAACAGTATAGAACAATCACCTTAATGTCTTCACAATCCTTTGAAAAATTAAATCCTAAAAACTAAAAATGATAAATAAAATGGTATAAGAAACTTAAATTTGAACACATGCATACCTGATAGAATAACTCCATCATTGTTACAACAAATAGGCATAGTTTTCGTAATCGATGATTATTTCAAAACATCCAATTTGTGTAATTCTATATGGACCATCGGGACATCGCCACCACCTCTATTTCCATCTATGTTCTTTTGAAGATTCGAGGATTCTTTACACAAAACGTAGTATATATAATCACACGTTGATCTAGTAGCTTCTTAACAGAAAATGAGATACAGAAAATAACGAAAGAGAGCTGATTCGATACTAAAAACCTTCAAGAAGAAAATCGACCACTGAAAGCAAGTGGTGATTAGACTTTGGTGAGTAGATTTGTTGTAAATTAGTTTGTTCTTCAATAAGGAGAATTATGCCAGATACTTACCATTAGAGCTCATTTCCACATACTATTTATGACGTCAACATTTTGCAATGAATTTGTGTAAATAGTTTTATTTTGAAAAGTCAATAGAAACAAAAAAAAATCTCAGATGTAATCAATATAGAAGCAAAGTGTATAATTAAATTAGGAAATGAAAAATTATGTGAAGTTATATGCAATTAAGAAAATATTCTTAGAAGAAGCAAAGATTGTCTGAACTTAATTTTTTAACTAGCCAAAATTCCCTAGATAAGCACATTCTAAGTTTGCCACTCATCCTTAAAGATTAATAAAACCCAGAGCACATGCCATGGATTAATAAGTGATCTCACATCTTTAAGAATAGAAGACTTCTTATTTGAATGTTCTTTTCACATTTGACACATTTCTAATATTGTTAATGGACATCAAAGTCAATATAACTGGTTAAAGTTTAGTTTAAAATCTATTAGTATAAGAAAAGAAAGTTGGTATTACACACATAATCAATACTTTTATAAAAGTTTGTATTACACACATAATCAATACTTTTATACATTGTCTATTCTAAACATGAGTCACAACGTACATAAATACACTATCAAATTTTATGACATATATCGTATAACTTTTTTAAGTCTTCTATCATCAAATCTAACATAAAGATACTTACCAATCAAGGTAAAGTTCACTACTTATCTTCGAAGTTGCTATCAATCGATGCATTAATTTTGAACATGAGTATAAATATAATGCATTATCCTGACCAGAAGCATCAACAAGAGAGAACATCTTAAACCTGAACTTATAACAAAAAATAGAAACTTTATAAATAAGAAATGCTGAGGAAATGAATTTGGAGACCTTGGATAATCATTCACGCACACAAATATCTCACGTCCCTGCAATTTGTTCCCACATTCTAGTAATGTTAATTTTGTGATCTATTAACTAAGACAACTTTTTATATATAAGTGATATGACTAAGAAATAGAAAAACATATAATCTTTATAAGCCTTCAAAAAAGAATACGAATCTATGCCTTCATCACAAACGGTGGTAATGTTAAAGGAAAAAACTTTAATAGTTAATTCAATCCTCATAAGATGAAGTAGAAACAGAAACTAAAGAAGTGAACAGAGATGAACAAGTACCTAGAAAAGGAAGAAGATGAAGAAGAAGACGACGGGGAGTGAAGGGTGGGTGTTTGGATAAGGCCTAGTTGTTACTGCTATTGCTGCTACCTACTGAAGGTGAAGAGAGGCAATAGTAAGTTTTAGGGGTGCTATTAAATGTATTTCCAAGCAAATGCTCTTAAACCTGCCAATTCATCTAGTCCGTTTAAATCCTAATGGAACTCTCTATAATGTCTGTTGCTTATGGAAATGGGCCTTATTTTGGGCCCTAATAGTTTACAAGCTTTATCCAAATAATTTATGCCCTATCTTTGGGTAATTAGGTTTTTAATTTTATAAAATGACATGATTTTGGCAATACTTTTGGTGACGAAAAAAAAATTGTCCCCCAACCTTTTTCTATATATTACACTTTATATAACAATATAGAACTTATATATAATAAATAGATAATTATGATTAAATAGAATAATATGATAACTAAGATATAAGAAAATTTAGCTATTATCTATACATTCATAAATCATTATATTAATTACAGTTATTATCTATATATTCATATATCATTATATTAATTACCATACATAATTATATTAATTACAATATAATTTAAAAATAATTGCATTATATTAAAAATGGAAACTAATATTAAACATTAATATCATATTCATAAAAATAAAATTTAATATTATTGACAATAATTCTAAGTCTAAAAATAAATTTAACTAACAACAATGTAATTTCAAAATTTTATAAAAACAATCTTACATAGATTTATATTTTATTTTCTCTTTTAAAATATATGATTTGATAATGTTATATTGTGTCACAAAACTCTATTTATGATATAAAAATATTATAAAATTTTATAGAATGTCTATATTACATAAAATTTGTTAAACGTATAAATATATATAATAAAATCATCGCCAAAGCCTTAGATTTGGTGACACTTTAGCGAAAACATCACCAAATGGTTAGCCATTTAGCTACGATTTTCATAAATCATCACCGATGGTTAACCCTTTGGCGATGTTTCTCTAAATTTGTCACCAATGGTCTACATTTGGTGATGATTTGACTTTTTCCTGAAATCATCACCAAATGTTGGCCATAGTTGTTTAGAATTTAACAAAAACGACGTCGTTTGTACAACTTCCTTTTTGTGTTAAAAATAACACGAAAATGAATTTGTCTCCATCTTCATCATTTAACATCATTTTCCCCTTTAGTTTCTAAGTTGAAGAAGCCTTGTATGTCGCCCATCTTTGTCGTTTGTTATGTTCGTCTCTGATTGTCCGTCTATCTAGGGAAGTCGTCCATCTTATGCATTATTTTTCTATTACGCTTTAATTCTCTAGGTTTTTTTTTTCTACTTTCATTCTCTGGGTTTTTGTTTCTGGTTTGCTTCATTGTGCCATTTGGAAGATGGTGAAAACTTCTTCTTTATTAATCCATAATGGGTTTTTTTTTTTACCACCGTGTATGCTTGTTTGAGGCTAGTCTATCTAGTGTTTGATAAAAGTTTTGTTAGAGACGTCCTCATCCCTTATCTTATCCTATAGATGCTTTAGTATCTAGAAAGAGAGACTTATAAGTTGTGTCTAATATAGCTATTAGTTTACTAGTTGAAATGGATTCACTTTGTTTTGTAAGAGGAATTTTATTGATCTTGTAAACCTATTTAATTCTACTACCATGATGAACAATTTGAAGATAAATAAGCTTCCATATGTAGCTCCTTTTGATATAATGAATTTTCTCATTATACAAGTCTACTTATTATTCTTAGTAATATCTTCGAAATCTAAAGCCTCAATACTACAAGTACATAAAATAAGATTTGACTATCATAAAATTTTTCAAGTTTTTCATATCCTCGAATTCAATGCTTTAGGTGAAGATGTGGATGATGATACTCAACATAAAGGAGTTAGTGAGGTTGTTGGAGAAGAATCATATTTAACTTCTTAAGAAGCCTCTTTTTGGTTTTGGATTTCAAAATATTGAAGAAATTCATAAGATCCCTCTATTTAAGAGATCTAACCTCATAATGCTTCTTCATCAAATTTAACATCTCTACAAATAACAATCTTTCAATTGCTTGAACTGAATAACTAGTAGCCTTTTAATTTTTTTCTATATAAAAAAATTCTTACTTTGATCATCAAGTTTGAACCTTTGGAACATTTACATATATAATAGAGCTAAATAATCCCAATTATGATGTAGAAAACTTCCATGCTTCATGAAAATGGGCTATAAACGTCTACATAAACAAGTTAGAGTGGCTTAGTAGCTCTCAATTGAGGCAACAACTTGACTAGGCTTATACTATTATTAATTAGTGATAATATAGTTATTAAAGTCATACTTCTTTGAATATTCTTTCATTTTGTTAGTTAACTTGACTAAATTATTTAATTGAATTCCTTATATAATAAAATTGAATTCATGAAATTTTAATAAACAATTGTTGATAATTGAGTTATGTTAATGCGGATTATTGATGGTTGACTTATATTAATGCGGATTGTTGATGACTGAGTTATATTAAAGTGGATTATTGATGATTGAGTTATGTTAATGTAATTAATGTTATTGATTGGATGCATGTTTGTAATGATGATTGGATGTATTTTAATATTAACAAAATTTATTTTTTTATAGATATCCAATATAATGGTACTTGGTAGAAACAAAGAGAATAAGGTGATAGGTATCAAAATTGTAGAGTAGAGGGATTTGCAACTTCAAGCAGATCTATCAGTTTTTAACCAACAATACGTTTGACCTCAGCCACTAATGAAATTAGTTAGGAAAACCTCATTCTTCCTCAAACAATAATAAATCAACTAGTATAGAGGGATCTGCAGGTTTGTTATCTTTATCACTTACAAATAAACTTATGCTCAAATATATATTTACATGTTTAATGCATATTTTCTTATCATTATTGATTTGTCTTCATGTTCCAATGTCAATATTAAAAAAAAGATGCAGAGTTACAACTAGAGGTTGTGAATTTAAATAAATGAATGTTGCAATAAATAGCAAGTTGTCAATACACATTGATACTTTGCAAGGTCATCTTGTATATAAGATCCAATTTGCAAAATTTTCAAGTGAATTAAAGATTATTGCAAGAACATAATTACCTTACCCGAATCATGCTAAAGACTGGAAGGAAGATAACTTGCTTAAAAATGCTTTGGATAAGATTGCAGTAATTTTTCAATTTATTTAACTATATGCAATATTATTTCACTTATTTTAAGATTAAGTGCACTTTTATTTATTATTCACATATGAAATTGAATATCATCAATATCAAGAACCCTGATATTTCAAACTACTTGACTTTATTGTTGAAATAAAGGACCAAGAATTACCATTATAGGTGGCATCAGTTTTATAAGTCTTTTCCTTTTGATGTGGAGGTAAGGAGATATGTTCTAGAATGAATGTCTTAAGATAATTGGAATAATTTGTGTGATTATTGGGCCTCTCCCAAAGTTCGGGTTTGTTTTTTCCCTTCATATTTGCTTCCATTAATCTTGTTAGATGATTTATTGACTACCTAATCTTTTTTTTCTTCATTTAGGAAAAATGTGAGAAAGCAATGGTCAATAGAAAAAAATAAAAACTCCTCATAATCAAGGGTATAAATCATTTGCAATCTTCCGAAATAAATACGTAAGATCTTTGTTTACAAGTTATAATTACATCAATAAAAAAATATATTATTTATTGTGCCTTGTATTTTTCTTTTGTAAAACATAGTAAGAAGGAGCTATACGGACAAGATTGTGATAAGATCACACTATACAAAGTCACTCGCTATAAGGAACGTTAAGAGTGGATGTTAGAAGAAGCGGAAAATAACTATATAAGTATAAAATTTTGTTTAAATTTTAAGTTTATTTAATTATGTAGTACTAACTAATAATATTTGTATTGACTATTGATATTGTTTTATAAAATGCAAGAGTTATTATAGAAATCAAATGTTTCAACTTCATCAAAATCCACATATTTTCAACATCTTAAAGAAGAAAACAAGACGCTTAAGGCTAAATTACAACATACTCGAAAAAAGTTAGTCAAGCATAATAAGTACCTCTGAAAGGTACCTAGCTCAGATTATAATAGCGGTGAAGATAAAAGTGAATGATATTAATTACGTCTCTTATACTTTTTCTTTTAATTCCTATTTGTATTATAATTTAAATTTAATACTTTTTCTCGAATTATAACTTTAAAGAAGATGCAATTACTGAGTGGTTTGTATTATAATTTGTAAATTAGTCTCTATATTTATTATGTTGTATATAAGAATTATTGAAGTTGTAATTGAAATCTTGCATACTAAAAAATTTAATGATATTTTATTTTTTATATACAATGCTTCAAATTATCAATTATTTATGTATAATTTTTTGTATAATAAATTAACAATAAAAATATATCGAAACATTATATACAATAATATGGATTTAAAAAGTAACAAATAGCTTATTCCAACATAGTATAACATTTTGTTAAAATATAGATTAAAAATTTGACTACATTTTACAAAATATAGCTAAAAATATTTGGTCTATTGCCTATGTTCCTAGAAATGTAGCTAAAACTTTTGTCCATATTCTTGGAAACGTAGCTAATAATTATTAGCTACAAAAAATAAGTGTAGCCAAATATATTGGTTACGATTCCTCAAACAATCGTTAATAGTTTTCTGCTACGAAAACAAAAGCGTAAGCGAAAACTATTAGCGATTATTAGAACAAAACTCACCTATATTTTCAACTACAAGGATTTGACGACGTTTTGGACTACGAAACTAAATCTACGTTAATTCCTATTACTTACAATTTCAGGACCTTTAACTACAATTTTTTCCATAGCAAAAAATCAACTTTGTTATAGTGTGAGCCGAGCAACCATAACCTAAGCTAACTAGAAACTCAAAAGTTAAAAAAAAAAAAAAACTCAAACTGAATTGAATCGTGATTAACTCAAACCGATTATATTGACTTTGAGTTAGCTAAGTTGGAGTGGACTATGCCTAAGCCAAAATGTCATCCCTACAAGTAATAAATTGGCAAAACACTTCAATAAAGCTATATTGAAGTGTTTTTCTAAACATTTGAGGAGAAAAGAACCTTGTGTATGTTTTGAATCTCTCTTCAAGCTTTCAACAAGTTGATTGCCATTTTCAGTATATGTTCAGTTGGATCACAAGGATGGTTAATCTCTTTTTTAACCTACTGGAAAAAAGGACGAAGGACATAAGATTAGTTTATTCAAAACAAGATTAATTTGTTCTTCATTTATATTATAGTGGGCTCATGGCTGACATAATAAAATCTTCATGCATCCGAGAGTAACAAATGACATCAAGCGTAGCCACCCCACCAAATACAAGTTTTAAAAATCAAAATGATAATAAAATAGTCATTGCAAGAAAAGCATATAACGGTTATTTTTGTAATAAAATATAAAAATCCAAACATGTAATAAAGCAAACCACACATCAAGTGACAAACTTGGCAAGAATCCAAAGCAGAACGCACTCTTGTTTTTTTGATCGTGGGCTTCGATCGGTTTCTAGAAAAACAAAAAAAGAAAAGCAACCAGTGTTAAGCTAAAGATTAGCCAAAGAAATAACAATAGTATTATGTCTAACTTAGAAAAGAAGGAATCTCTTCCTTCTCTCTAAAAATGAAGAAAGAGTCAAAAATATGTTGATCTCTTACCACAACAAATGGGCCTAATTTACTCTATTTATGAATTTCGTTGGACTCTTTTTCTGGACTTTGTTTCCTCTTTTCGCTTCACTTCATCTAAACATCTGTGTTTGTTGCATCGTCTTACTTCCAGTCCTCAGAGGTAATGCAACGAGGGATCTCTCTGGAGATGGCTTTCCGGTCGTCGATGGTGTGGTTGGAGAGGCGTTTGAGTTTACAAACAAAAGGAGAGATTAAACCATCCATGTGCCAAATTTGGTGAGCTTTCTGGAAGATGGAGTCTTCATATTCACGACGAAGGTTGATGTCGGACTGTCTTAGGTTCGCAATTAACACTTTACCAGTTGTGGCAGTAATCGGTGCTTTCCAAGAATTGAAGATGCCCAAGTATGGATCGTTAAGTACAGCTTTGAATGCTAAAAGCTGGACAACTTCGAACAGTACTAGAAGAGGTGATCAAATCAAACAACATAAATATTATCATAATCATATGTAAGAACATGGACATCATGTTATTTAAGAAGATGTAGATAGAGTTGGTAATCTGGAAGCTGAGTGTTTAGTTGAGTTAAAGCTTTGGAAATGGAAGTGGGGGATCGTGGTTTAAACTCGACTCATAGTCAAGAGGTCAACTTAGAAAATTACGGATTTTCCCCATACATTATGGTAGGAGACAAAGGGGGATCTTTTATGAGAGACATGATCCTTTTTCCAATTTTATAGTGTCTTATTCTGTCCCATGAATATCAGCCATTCATTTATGCGGGACTCACGCTGGACTCATATAAATAAATGACTGAGATTTCATGGGACAGAATAAGACACCATAAAATTAGACAGAAGATTCGGACTCCTTTTGTGGGCCCTTTTTTCTCGAGTGTGAAATCCTTTGCTCTAGTTAGCACATTTCAAACTCTAATAAGTGCGACAACATGATTTACAAAATATTTTTAAAATAAAATTATTCAATGAACCATTAACAAATTTATTAAATTAAAGTTTAAATTAACTATTTTAACATGTTAAAGTTGTTACATTTAGATTAAACTGAATTTTAGTAAAAATATTATTGTTTAATTTGATCCTTTTGTGAAATTAAAAAAAGCACTACAAGAAAAGTTTGAAATAGTGACGGAATATTACCGACGGTAAAGAAACCGTCGATAATTACCGACAAAAATAGTATATCGATCATAAAAGTTGTCTGGAGAATAGAAAAGGTAGGAATAATAAAATTGTAGTTTGCTGACGGAACTTTCTGTCGGTAATGTCGTTGGTAAAAGTGGCCATTGTTTGTCGTCTGCCCCTGCTGAAGGCTCGAATGTTTTTAATTATAACAAAACGACATCGTTTTAGTTTGACGTCTGCCGCTACTGAAGGCTTGAACGTTTTTAATTATAACAAAACAACATCGTTTTATTGCTGAAGGCAGAACGTTTTTTAAAGTACCAAAACAATGACGTTTGTTTTTAAACCACACGACGTCATTTTTGTACTGAAGCATAACGTTTTTAAGTAAGCTAATCGTTTTGGTACTACAGCATAACGTTTTAAGTGTATGAAAATGACGTCGTTTGGTTTTAAACCACATGACGTCATTTTGGTATTGAAGCATAATGTTTTTAAGTTAACCAAGACGACGTCGTTTTGGCACTGAAACATAACGTTTTTAATGGTTTAAACCAAAACGACGTTGTTTGGTTTTTACTTAAAATGTTGCCTGAACCCCCTTTCCACC